>JAODKC010000137.1:14926637-14948865 GCA_026777985.1 Mormyrops attenuatus
AACCCCAGACAGTCCACGTTTTTGCTCCCTCCCAGCTCCCAGCCAATCAGGAACACCGAATACCTGGTGCAGGTGCCCTGGGAGCTGAGAGGAAGCAAAAACGTGGATTGTCTGGGGTTCCCCGAGGACTGGGTTGGGAAACACTGCTCTAGATCAGTGGATGACTCTAGATCAGTGTTTCCCAATCCAGTCCTTTGGGACCCGCAGTCAACATTTTCACTCCCTTCCAGATCCCAGTGGGAGGGATCAAAAACATGGACTGTCTGGCATGGAGCTGGGAGGGAGCAAAAACATGGACTAACTGTGGGATCCCAAGGACCGGATTGGGAAACACTGATTTAGATGATGCGAGACTTCAAGTTATTCTGGGCCGTATTTGGGCCAGCACTGTGGCACAGTGGTCAGCACTGCAGCCTCATCCCTCCAGGACTGGGAGGTACACCCACCCCAGGTACTCTGATTACCCCACCACCATCAAAGTCCATTTGAATTGATGACTCTCACTTTTGCTTTGTGTGTGAGTGTGTGCTCTGTAATGGGCTAACTTCCTATCCGGGGTATACCTCAGTGATTCCTGGAATAGGCTCTACACTGTCAGAAAAAAGCACCAATTTGTACCTTTAAAGGTACAGTTGCTTGTCAGTGGGACTATGCACTGTCGGAACAAAAGGGTACAGCCCCAGTGACAAGTAACTGAGAGCCGCTCTGTTGGGGAAGCCCTGCGGGGAAATCCTGTGGGGAAGCCCGCACCATAGATAGCCAGGGTCTCCAGTAAGTGGCCATACCCCTTTACCAGCTGTAATCGATTTTCTTTGGTAACCCCCATATTTAAGCTCCGGAGGTGTCACGCAAGGTCTTCTTAGTTTCAGAGAGTTCAAAAATTTCCCTGTATGATTATGTGTTATGTGTGCAAGTGCCAGGAGGCATAAAGAAACCCCAAAGGTAGCATGCCACCATGATACTGGAGGATTTGGGTGCACCAAAGCCGCTACAGATGGGCGAGAGGAGGAAAGAGCTGTGGGAACAGGCCCTTCTACCTCTCCAGTGCTCCGGTCACCTCTGGGTGATGCAAACGAGGCTTATGACCCTGCCAGGAGATGGAGGTCCTTCCCACTTTCCTCCGAACCCATTGCCTCTTGTGGCGACCCAACAAATGGTGATGCAGGACGGGAGCAGGGATCAGTGGCAGCCACCCAAGTGAGGTGCCTAGAAAATTCAACCAGGGGGCGAAGCAGAGGGTGCTGACGGGACACCAGGCCAAGAGTGGATGCTGCAGAAGCGGCTTTTCCAGGACCAGAGGCGGGAAAGTCAGATGTGAACGTCTCTGTCTGGAGACACAGGGTCTGGGCAAATGGGGTCTGGTGGCACAGGCACTGGTGAGGCAGTGGCTAAGAAATCAGACGACCAGATCGGGCTCCTTTGGGCTGAGCACTGGAGATGTGGGCTCCTCTGGGCCAGGAACCTGGGTCACAGGCAAAGTGGCCCCTTCTGGAGGTGCAGACGGGCTGAGCAAGTTGACCTTGCTCAAGGATCTGCAGATGTACCAAGGCTAGGCTTGAACTGGCAACTTTCGGATCACAGATACAGAGGCTTAGCCCATTGAGCTACATGACCCCTAAAGGCACAGTTAGACATTAGAGCTGTTTCAGCAACTACAGGAACTGCTCCATGTGAGGGCTGAATTCACGACCTTTACCTGATGAGACTAACACAGGACCAACTGCACTAACAAGAGCTGGTGTTGTTTCCTTCTCTTCCTGCTTTGTTTCCAAGCCCTGGTAGAGACTCTCTCTGAAGGGGAAGAAGACACACGGATCTCCAGAGCCGTAGCCAGAACCAGTGCCAGACAGAGGACTGCAGCTCAGGCATCAACGATCTGAAGACCCAGCCTTTCTGCAACCAAACTGGGAGAAACATGACTCCAGACAGGTGATTCCCAGGGATCCTCCACCTCATCCAGGTCGTTAGCTGAATCAGGACACGTCGAGGAGTCGGGAAACATGTGGGTGCAGGAGAGAGCGAACAGGCAGAGCAATGTAGCTGCCAAAGCTCTCAGGGGAAGCCACTGTGGTGTTTTTGGAGTCCTGTCATTGTACCATGTCTGCAAGCTCTGGGAGAAGGTTAAACCCCAAGATGGACTTAGTTGGCAAGACTACAGCAGGAGAGTAGGTCCCTTCACGGATCGACCAGGAGTTCAGACGCAAACTGGGAAACAATGACAGGACTGGGGAGCACAGGAAGGGGGGCAGAAATATACACAGAGGACTAAGGACTAACAATATACAGATGTTAGATATTACCACAAGTAACACTGGGAGTCACATCTAACAAGGAACAGGAACCAGGTGTGGAAGATGAGGGCATAGGAGAGCCAGCAGAGACCCCTGCTGGCCAAACACAAGCAGGACAGGACAGGTGGGGACTGATTATGACATTATTTCCTTTCTGGTTTTCTGATTTCGTTCTGTTTGTAGAATCTGAGATTGTCTTGTCACCTGATCTCTGTTTGGCTCTCACTGGACATTAGCCTGTTGTATTTACCATCGCCTGCCTGACATTTTGGATCGTGTTTTTGTCCATGCTGGTTTCGGACCTGAATTGCTTGACTGAATTTCCTGACACTTAAAAGCCTCTCAGTTATTTAAAGTGCTGGGACTCCAGAATCTGCCAGGGTGTCCTTCCGTACCATGCAAATGACCCGAAACCTTTAAATTAAAGCGACTCTTTTCCTGGGAAATAAACAGTAAACAGAAACAGTAAAATAATGAGATCAGCAGTGTGGTATAGTACAGCTTCCTGTCCAGACATCCTCTAGGGTCCTGCTAAGTCAGCATGTTCTCTAACACGAGCCAGTTGGGGAGATTTCAGATTTCAGACAAGGACAGCATGCTGTCTCTCGTGCATGCAGCTGGGGAAAAGTTGGGCAGTTCATCATTTTTGTTGTTTGAATTTTTGTTGTTTGTAATCAAATCATTTTTAAAATGATATATTTTCTTGTACAACCATGCATTCTTTCCAGTAACTGTTATAAAGCTGTGGGCTATCAGATGTTTTTGTGATCAATGGCAGTTTGGCATTCCCAAAATACAAACTTGTTTAGAAAGTGTCTCTTTTATGTTGTAGTTGTATGGAAAGCACTTTACTTCCAAACCAGAAATCCACAAACCGCATAAAGCTATTTACTTTTATTTCTCTAATGGCTTTTGAGTTGTCTTCCCCCACAAACACTCCTCCCTACCTTGCTACTTCACAACTACTCTGTCTAAAAAAATTCTCCTAAGTGTCTTGTTAGATTTCTCAGACCCACTAGTACTTTTGGATGCTTTGCGGTTTTGCTCATTTTGTTTGCCAGCTGCATTATGCTTGTAATTGCAGTTTCTCCACCAGATCACTGTCCAGTAAATTGTGTTTACTCTTTTATTTAAAAAAAAAAACACACCATGCTTTCACTGCCTTTCTATTACGCCTGACAAACACTTTGTGTCCCTCGGAATGTCCCCTCCCCCTTCTTTGTCTCCCTTATCTTTGAACACATTTCAGGAAGTCATATTACAACATCAAAGACAAAACAAAAGGGATCAGATGCGCTGAATTTCCAAGCTTCTCTCAGTAGATTTCCTGACTTTTTGTGTGTTAAGATTCTTCTGTGGTTAAATCTAATCTTAGTAACACCCTTGGCTTTGAGTCTTGTGAAAAAAACCCAAAACAAGACAAAAAACCATAATGCTCTCAGATCTTGAGATGATCGCATCAAAGATAAAGATAAGTCAAATTCAATGTTTGACTTTACAACCGTCCAAATTAGCCAATAACTATGTCTTTGTCAGGGTCAGCACCCATCCTGTCTCCTCCCCTTTTGGCCAGCAGGTGTTGCTAGCCATCCTGTCCTCCTCCCTCTCACTTCCTTCTATCCTTGTGTGTTTTCCTTATTCTCTGGGCCACTGCTTAGCTCACTGGGTTGAGTGTGTGGCTCTGACACTAGTTCTCCTCCATTATGGGTTTGAAGCTGGTTAGTGACCTGCCTTATCAGTCATTTGTTAATTTTCTGTTCCTCATTGTTTACTTTGTGTCTTAATTCCTGCGCTTGGGTCACCCTCCTTCTGTTCTGGTTTCGTTTTGTACCTTTTGGTTTTGTAATTGATTAGGTTTGCTTTGTATTCCCTGTGCCAGTGTATGTCTAAGCCGCTTAGTTCTGTCTTCATCTTGGTTAAGTAGCTCCACCTGTTTCTCGTTCCTGTGTCTCCCGTGATTGGTTAATTGATTATTGAGTTACACCTGTCTCTCGTTTGCCCTGATTCCTAGTGTCTATTTAAGTGCCTGTGTCTGCTCTGTTCACTAGTCATTGTGTGTTAATGTTGCAGTGGGTTGTTACTTGGCTTCTTTCTGAAGTTCCGTTCCTGGCATTGCCTGGTTCTCTTCAAAATGTTTAGTTCAGGCCCCTTGTGGGCCTGATATTTTGCAATTTTCCCAGTTTTTGATTGTTTTATTCTCTTTAATAAACCCTGTTGTGTCTCAGAGCTGCCAGTGGATCTTTGCCCTTCTGTCCTGCCTGTGCTGTGCTATAACAATCTTAAACATTAAAAAAGATGATTGTTTTTCATTTTTTTCCTCGAGAAGAGAATCACTAATACAGTACTTCTATCCAAATAATCAAAAACATTTAGTAAATGATGTAGACAGTAGACATGTATTTTCTCACCAAAAATACAGGTTTTATGGGATACGGGAAAAATGTCAAGAAACACCAATAGTGGAAAATAAAATGAGTGCAGCAGATTATTATTATTTTTTTTTTTTACAAATGATTAAAAGCGCAAGATAACATTTGAAATTGGCATACTGGCATAGTTTTCAGATTCTTTGGCCGAAACAAATTTTCTTTTTCAAGCACTTAAGTTTAACTTTATGGACAATGTCCAGTTTAATGTTATTAAAAGTATGTGATTCGTTCATTTTACAGCAAAGATATTGATGCATAATTCATTAATGAGAGAACTGATCAATCAACCAAAGACACTTATTGTAGACCCAGCAGTTTAGGAATGTCAAAAGATGACGACTGAAAATAACTGTGCAAGAGCATTACAAGGTGAAACAGCAAGCAGAGCACTGGTGCAGTGATTCTTGAAACAAAATCTTCGCTAACAGAATAATTACATTACATTACAGTAGGAGTGCAAAGCAAGCTTGTGTTTTAGCTGTAACTATGATTTAGTGTGACTGTATTACAGAACCTGTGATTAAGCAACTAAAAGATATCAATCAGAAGTGCTGACAGACACAATGTCTTCTCACCCCTCATTTTTAACTGGAAACAAGCTTCCTGTTCTGCTCTGGGTCACTGTAATCTGAAATACACGGAACAAGACATTGGTAGAGATTATCTGCATATTAGCTGCATATTTCTAATTCCTTGTCATTACATTGCTTAATTAGTGAGGTAGCTACATCATAATCCTGAGATGAAATCTGAATCCATTAATATGGCATTACTGTAGGTAGCACAGTTTTTCTTGGTGTGCACTTGTGACAAAAAGGTTGATAGTTAAGTTCCATGGAGAAGTCTTGTGGTCCTAAACACATATAAATAGGAGCACATACAATGTTTAATAATACTCCTGGGTCCTTCGAACTCATACTTTTCAGACTTTTAGCAGCAACATAGCAGCTACACAAGGTGTTTCAGTTATTATAGGTTTAGTCCTAGTAGATCAGGCACTGAGACAGACCTGCTGAGACCTACCCTTGAGTGTCTGCACTGTTAGCTCCCAGTCACAGCATTTGGCAGAGCTGGTGTGCTGCCAAGCCCAGGATGAGCGGAACTCTGTGAGAGAGCAGGTCTGGGACCTAAGAGCAACAACACATTAGGCCACCAGGGGCAGCACTCCTCTGGATCGGGAACAAAGGAAACATGTAATGCAGAGGATTCCATGAAAACACATGTTACATTTCACCCAGACACACAAACTATACTGGAATGTTTGCTGTTAAGCACTGTCTCATTAATAAACTGCTTATTTCATGCCAATTTTTTTGGAAACTGTCCAGAGCATTTCCTGTTGATTTCCCAAAGAGAGTTGGAAGCGTGTCAAAAGAGATGAGACAGATCTTCTAGCAGACCACCTGAACTTGTCCTGAACTTGTCATCTCCGTCTTTTTTTTCCCAAACCCCTGATTTACTTCATCCTTGAAGTACATGTTATTGTTTTAGAAAAAAATAAATAAAAACACAAAAAGTTACCATAGGCAAAGTGCAAGAACATGAAGTACCTCATTCGATGCACTAACTCTTGTTTCTTCACTGCCAGGGTACACAAAGTCATATAGATCTGCTAAAACAAACATGCACATTTTGTTGTATTTATCTTTGAAGTGGATAAAAATGCAAGAGTAGTTTTACTGGTGAAAAAGGAATGAAAGAATACCATAATCAATGGTACTGTTGTCAGAATAATCTGGTGTTGGGGTGGCATCGTACCCATCGTTCTCATCGTAGTCATCGCCTGCTAATGCACAGAGAGTAGACTATTGCAGGTCGTTGTCCATATTTACATTGTCCATAAAAATGCATGCATTGTTTTCTAAAGCTACATTTTAAGATACATATACTATAGCACAAAGTACAGAGGGTTCTTCTGTAAGCCTAAGTTTGTTGAAAGTTCATTCTGACAAACTTTCCAGTTTATCCTAGAGCCTTTCAGGTCTTTTTCATTGCAAACATTTTGCAACATGAAGTGCTCATCTCTGATATTATATATATGATATCACTCATACTATTATCTAGTGTTTTCTGTGCACTAAGCACCACAAACAAATATATCAGTACATGATTTACCATATATTTACATGATTCAAGTCTTTACAGGACATAGACTAGCTCCTATATGACCCTGTGGTTTAGGAGTACTACAGTTTTACTTCCCTTTAGAGACATACTCAGAGGTTTTATATCCCCCATGTGGTCAATAATATAAGTGCACTATGTTTGGAGAGAAGCAATATCCACCAGGTCAATGTGGAGAGACCATGCTCTAGCCCCATCAACCACTTTCTGGGTCAGGGGCTGGACCATCTAATATGCAACATATTAAAGAACAATTTCAGAGAAGTGCCATACTATTTATGCTTCTAGGCGTAGTTTAGCCACTGTTTATCTGTACATGAAGACGTTTTCCCACACTGGCTGAGATCCATGGCATATGGACAGGTCTGAGGTACTCTATACCACACAGGACATCCCCTGGGATGGAACATCAATGAAACTATGCATTGTATAGCATGAATTTTGGTATACACCATAGCAGAGTATACACCAGAGCAGAGCATTCATCATAGCAGAGTATCCATCATAGCAGAGCATCCAACATAGCAGAGCATCTATCATAGCAGAGCATCCATCATAGCAGAGCATCCATCATAGCAGAGTATCCATCATAGCAGAGTACCCTTCAAGAGTAAAAGGAGAAAAGACTCTAGGCTGTATTTCCTCCACCTATTTTCTGAAATAAGTTGTCCTATTCAGGGTTGTGGGGGGTCTGGAGCCTATTAGTGCAAGGCAGGGAACAACCCAGGATGGGGGCGCCAGCCCATCACAGAGCACACTCTCACACCAAAGGA
This sequence comes from Mormyrops attenuatus, assembly GCA_026777985.1. NCBI lineage: Eukaryota > Metazoa > Chordata > Actinopteri > Osteoglossiformes > Mormyridae > Mormyrops > Mormyrops attenuatus. Next base: position 14,934,255 of record JAODKC010000137.1, read on the forward strand.
AATTTAGCAACTCCAAGTAGCCTCAGAATGTTTTTGGACTGTGGGGGAAACTGGAGTACCCAGAAGATACCCCATGACAACACAGGGAGGACATGAAAACTCCACACAAATGGAGCCATGGTGGAGACTCAAACCCTGGTACCCGAGGGGTGCGGCAACAATGCTACGCTAACCATTGCACCACCATGCCCCCCCTGCTCTGTTCCATATGTCACAAATAATGTATAAGTCATGTGATTAAGCCTCAATCATCAGGAAAGGAGAACTAAACGATGGTTACAGCGGATGTGGAATATGTTGCAAAAAACAGATAATCCACAGAATGCTTCAGGCTTGTACTTAGGCAGTTTCGATCGCATGACAGGCAGCCTCACCCTTGCTATTGTGCTCCTTTGTGAACTGAATCAGTCCACCTGTGTACTAAGATTCATGTAAATCAGAGAACAACAACGCTATATGCCATGATACAGCTCAGGCTTCATCCTACACCTGCTAACCACCTGCCCATCCTCCCCTGGGGAAATGATCACTTTAACTCCTATAAGAGACAATTGAAGAAAACAGCTTATTGTGTATTCATAGCTTCTCCTGGCAGCATGTTCTCTGAATAAGAGTATATTCAAGTTTTCATTGTAGTTCAAGAGGATGTGAGATGGCGTATGACAATCTTGTTTGATTATAGCCAATGCATTTTCTCCAAAATATCAAGTGTGATTAATATTTTGTTCCTGGACTCTCATTTGCTATAATTAACATTTCTATCGCCTGTAACCTTTCATGGGGGTTTACATGGGATACATTATGTCTGGCAAATGCTAACAGCGCATTAATTATTCTCATTTTGCCAGTGTGTCTGTTTATATACAAATAGGGAAATATCTCACATTTATTGTGTGGAAGTTTGTAATTGAATTTGGTACTGGCACCTTAAGATGTTGCGTATGAGATTACGTCACACCAAAGTACATGCAGTTAGAGAGTTAGAGACGTGTACGTGCTGTCTGAGAAGAGATGCTTTATACAAAAGAGCGGTCTGATTTGGCCTTGTGTGATTAGAAAACCAGTAGTAAATATAAAAGCCATGCGGTACCCCGCAAAACGTGGGTTGCGGGACGGAAATTTAGTAGAGTCATTAAGAATGTAGTGATGAACAGTCATTAAAAAATAATGCATCCCCTATGGCCCCAGACTTGTTTGATGCGGTCCATGTCGCAAAGCTGTGCACGCTCTTCCTTTCACACGCGCCACTACGTAGCAGAGAGAAGAAGTGCCGCAGGTTCTTTGCCTGGTTTCGAAAATCCCCATCAGATCACGTTAAAGGTCCGTTAAGGTAATTCGGGATTGTTTTATAAACACGTGTAATTCAGTTTGATCATCCTTAAGAAAAGTATCTGCTTATGCCCACTTCCGAGCAGAGTATCGCGTTTCTGACCCCAGTTTCCTCTTTCTGACTGCAGACCGCAAACAAGCATCTGACAAATGTTATGTGGCAAGCTCAGCTGTAATACATTTTCTGGTTAATTCATATGTGTGGTTTATTCATTCTGGTTTATTCATATAAAGTGTGCTACTACATAATTTGTGCCCCTACAAGCGTTACCGATTTTTGTATTCTGACAAGACATAAGTGCTGCTTGATGAACTAAAAAAAAAAAAAAACGTCATCTAACAGACCCTACTTTGCCGGCTGCAGGTTGCCAACTTTGGTCAGCTGGCTGGCATGATATTTTCAATACGAGACAAGTCTGCACGTTCAGTTACATGTATGTAACAATTTTATTACCTTGTAAATAGTTTGTAGGGTTTGCAAACTACACCAACGACGTCAGCAGGTGTACTCACCACAGCACAAGACCAGGAGCAGGGCAAAGGCCGTGGACAGGGAAAGCAGCCACAGGGCAAACCTCTGCATGGTGTGAGACAGAAAATGAAACTGAGCAGCAGAAGCAGACGTTCTCTGTGTGGGTGAGAATGAGGGGGCGTGGCCTTTTCCCTCCAAGACCCAGGGGAGGTCCGTTTAGGTAGGATGACCAAGTCCTGTCCATTCTGCCAGCTACCAACATACTGTAAATACCACGAACGCAGTAAGCCCCTGACAGCCGGTCTTATCTGCACACACGCATCATTTGCTTTTAGCAATATTATTACTCTCACTACAACTTTTTTTGGCTGCTCTTCCTGTCCTCCACTGACTGGGGGATGACAGGAGTCTGTAACAGGTAACGGTGTCTGAAGTTGCTGTCCGACAGGTTACATGAGGCGTTGAATGGAAGACTCGGGTTACATGTGCATTATGGGTATTGTTACGGTTTTGGGAAACTTGTTTTGCAACCATTTTTTTTTGGTCACTGCGGGCTTTTAAACTTTATATTTTAAAATGACTTTCATGCAAATTTATGAACAAAAATACTTATTTGTGCTTACTATGGAATTTCTTTGACAGACTTTCTTTAAAATAACAATTTATCTCCTTTACAGTAAATGGATGCATCTGTATTTTTGATCTTTCTCCCCAGACAGAAATGATGTAAATTTATGGATTACGTTCATTCATTTTGTGCAGTGATGTAAATCAGTCATCTAGTATCATGCCTTCCTTCTCTAATTGACTGTGGGGTCTCTGCAGGGCCCAGCAGGGAGTAGATACCAATGAGCTTGTGGAGGAGTCGTCGAGTCATCACTATGCTAACTCTGTCCCCGATTTCACAGCTGCGTAATCCTTTTTGAGGACTTTTGCGGCTAGATCTCTGTGCTGGGCCGATACACGCTCCATGCCTAAAATCAGCAGCCTTTGTTAGTCTGTCACATGTGGACTGTGGCCCCCTCCAAGACGTCAAAGGTAAGTAAGTAAGTAAGTAAGTGTATGTCAGTGCCATGACTATCAGTTAAGGGTGAGAGACAGAAACCTGCATTCTCTGCGAGCGGGAGCCCGGTGCGAAACAATTGCATGTTAGATACCGGAAATGCCAGCAGTGCAGGCCTCGTGCCAGTATAAACTACACAAAGCCCAGTGCACCTTCATCACAGGGTAGCTTTGAAGTGTCTGCAATAGCGTTACCTTGCCCCAGTAGCCCCCATGTAAAGGTACTCAGCCGACTGTGCATTCCCTCCACCCAGGGCTGGCCCGCCCTATCGGCGACATAGGCAAATGCCTAGGGCGCCATTTGATTAGAGTCGAGTGAGAAACATCAGAAAAAATACCAGTGGTTACATTCTGTGGTATTACAGTTATTTACATTGTTGAAATAGCAATATTTATTGACGGTACAACCACAGCCCCCCATTGAACAGCTAAGCAATACATCATTCCTCAATTACTGAATTGGCAAGATAGGTAGGACAATGAAACAGTCACAACAATTTGTGTTACCAGGAAGAAAATGCTGAAAATAAGAAGAGGAAAAAAGAAAACAACGCAGAGATATTATGTTGTTGCAGTTAGTTAGTTGGATCCTTTTAAATTAAAATATTTAAATATTTCACCGCTCTTCTTGTGAACCAGATGCTAGTTAGCAGCCAGATACCTTGTGCTACTGAAATGTTTTTAATATAAAAGAACAGACAAAAAGTATTGTTTTCTACTGCTCTGCATTGTTGAGTTGGTCATTTCAGTATGCAGTGTATTAATGAATAGTGTCAGGGTCAGCATCCGTCCAGCCCTGCCCTTCAGTGTTCCCCATTTGGCCAAGAGGTGCTGCTGGCTATCCCGTCTTGTCATTCCTTGTCTCTGGTATTTATTGTTTTTTCTGTTTCCCCAGTGTGTATTACTTCCTATTTTTTTCTGTCATCAGTTTGCCCTTCCTGTGTTCTATTCTGGTTTTTCTTTTGTACCTTTTATTCTGCATTAATTAACATTGTTAATTATTATGAATTAATTAGCAATTTACATTGTAGTACTAGAACCTTGTTTAGGTCTCCTAGTTTTGATGTCTAAGCTTTCTAATCAGCCCCAGCTGTTGCTCGTTGTCCTGTCCTTTCTTTGATTGGTCAGTTGGGTATTGTTCTCACCTGTCCTTTCTTTGATTGGTCAGTTGGGTATTGATCTCACCTGTCCTTTCTTTGATTGGTCAGTTGGGTATTGTTCTCACCTGTCCTGCGTTGTCTTGTTAGCCTTGTGTATTTAAGTACCTGCTCCTACTCTGTTCTCCAGTCAGTCATTGTGTGTTGCTCTGTGAATGTTACTGAGTTGATGGTACCCTGTATGGCCCTGCCCAGTTTCCTTTGTGGTTTGAGTTATAGTTCTGATGGTTACTGATTTCCCAAAGCTCCTTCTGTAACTAATGTTGATTTTTTTCGAAAGGTGTTTTTCTATTTTTTTTTTTTTTTGGTAAGATGTATCTACAACCACACCTTATGCCCTGCATCTGTTTCCCATCCACAGCACCAACATCTGACAGGAAAATATGGAATCTTGAGGTTGGAAGGACCTTGTCATTGACCGGGTCTTTCCGCTTAAGGGAGTAATCTGTGATAGACGCAGCATTCCAGGGTGCAGCTCCTCCTCTTGGAACTTCCCTCATTTGTTTTGATTTGTTCCCAATCAGTTTGAGATTGCAGTGCCTGAATTGGAAATCCAGCTGCAGTCAATGTTTCTGTTTAGACTCACAACTCTCAATGCCCACATTTACAACATCATGCATAAAGTTAGTTGGAAATGCATAAATTTGTTTTAAAACATGTTCTTTTCTCAATGTTACAGCCTGCATTTGTTGTTGGTACTTGGGATGATTAGGATTTTGGTTTGCCTTTGAGACAGTGATTCTGAAACTGTGGGCTGCCAAAATATTTGGATGGGTTGCATGATTTTTGCAGTATGCTAAGAAAGATTTTTATTTTTGAGGAATGAAGAGATTCAGTGCTTCTACATTGTTACATTTGATCTGGTCACATGTTTGAATTTACCTGGTTTGAGCATAATGGAAAACCTACTGAGAGGTAAAGAGGGATTAATACCAAGTGACTATACGACTGTGACAAAGGGAATAAGGAAATCTCTGGAGCATCTGTGACCCACTCCTGGGTTCCCACACTGCAACAGCTAGGAACAGGCCTTGCCCCACATTCCCCTGCTTGTTGGGACAGGAAACAGTTGGAAGGCCTGCAAGACTTGCTCCATTTTCATTTGTCCATCAAATTGGAGATGCTTGAAACATCAGATATAGTTTTTTTTTTTTCTTCAACGAAAGGGAAAATTATACCATCGGGATGACAGGTGAGTATTTTGATAAGGTGTTCTATCCTTCTGCTTTAGTTTAGTCAAGCTACTCAACCAGCAAGAAGAAAAACCTAGGATAACGAAGGAAGTGAGAGTAGTTTTTTTTTTTTTTTTTTTTTTTGGCTTTTTGTATTCTATTTGAGACTGGCGCTGTTACTTCCCATATTTGGTAGCTGTGTACTATTACTATAGAAACACAGATAAGTGGCATAGATTTCTTTCTTCTCTAGTGAGTCCAAAGCCACTTCAGTTTGTTTAGCTAAAGGACTTGTTACAATCCCTAAGATAATCAGCACTTTCTTGATGTTATGAGTGTGGCAGAGGCAATCGAAATATTTGCGACCTGCATGAGGAGTAAAAGCTTCACTAGGGTCATCAGGTGGGCACCCTCCTTCATCGGTGTTTCGTTGACAGGCCCACGACACCTCGGGATGGGTTCAACCGCAACACCTGTGCGCTTCAGGTGTGCTCCCCTCTGCCTCCACTCCCCATGCCCATCGCCAAAATGGTGAGGGAGAAGAGATCCAAAATTTACCCAGCATTCAATTTCACTTAATATACTATACTTTTTAGATTAACTAGAGATATGTAAAAAAAAAAAAAGTGTGAGGAAAAGCAAATGACTAGGGTCTGTGTTAAACTAATCAGCTGTGCCTTTGCTCACCTAACTCAAACCAACTAGTACCTGAACACTGGTAAAGCTAGTGGCTCCATTAGGGTTATGGCCAGCTGGGTGGATCTGGAGAAGAGATGGGGTCAGGGGTTGCAGACTTTTAGGATTTGTTGTAGTCTCATGGGATATTATTTAGCGTTGCTGTGCTTCATTGAGTTTGAATTTTAGGCAAAATTCTGTAGATAATAGGGACAACAGACATCCCGTCTTTTATAGATGAATTAAGTATGATCAGTGATTGTCAGTGAGGATAGATTTGGTAACCTATAATTTATTATTAGCTTAGAATAGGCTATACATACAGAAATTCTTTAATTATATACTATTGCATGTCAGTTGTCACAACCTCTGGGACAAAAGACTGGGGAGCAGGCAAGGTGGGGTATCAAAAGGGGATTTATTGAAGTGTTTGAACAACACTGAATGAACAGGATCATGGGGATCAAATCAGGAAGATTGGGCGACTATAGAGTACAACGTTAATGACAGGACTGGGGAACACAATACTAGGAAGCACTTAAGTACAAGACTGACGAGGGCACAAACAAGAGGCAGCTGGAGTGATTAACTTGAGAGAAAGAACAAGAGGCAAGACGAACGATTAACTGGATTGGATGGGCAGGTTGTGACATCAGTTCTTTTCATATTGTCACCAATATCTATTATCTGTAATGAACAGAGGTCGCCAGTTCAGCCTCAGAACTCTCTTTCTCTCTCTCTCTCTCTCTCTCTCTCTCTCTCTCTCTCTCTCTCTCTCTCTCTCTCTCTCTGTCTCTCTTTCTCATATCTGGACAGCAAGCAGGTTCCCACTCTGCCCTGTTGGCATGGTAGTCTGGGAATATGCCTGCGGCTGCTTATCACAGCTCATCCCCTTGTTACTTGGGCTCTTTGCCAAACAGGGAAAACCCTCATTTATGTCTCCCGTGTCTAGTGTTTAGTCACTAGTCTAGTCCATAAATCTAACTGCTAAAAATGTTTTAATCTTCTAGTACACACAATTTTAAAAGGACTCATTTTTTGTACTTGTAAAATTTTAAGATATTAAACATATTGGAGATATTGGAGTTTTTTCCATCTATTCCTCAACGCTGCCTGTCCATTGGGCTTGTATTGTCGGTTATTCATAATTGTTTTTGTTCCCTCTTATAAGTGATGAGCCACATTGCGGTACTTAATGTTATAAAACTCATTTCACCTGTGAAACATTTTATAATTATTGCATGATATGCTGAGAATATGGCCTGTCATCTGATCATATCACACTTCTTGTCTTGCTGCTTAATGTTACTATTTAATGTGCTATTAACAATGCAAATAAGCTTTTAATTAAAAAAAAAACTGCAATTACATCCTTAGACTGTGATTCATATGCGAAAGTGTAATAACACCACAAACATCTCAGCCAAAAAAGGCTCTCTTCTTGTGTTCCCATGCTTCAGTAATGTCACCCCCCTTTTATAAGTAAGAGGTCCATGGTAACCTGTTTATACTCTTTATTGTGATGGGCGGTGGTCAGGCATGCTGGTCACCTTGGCTTTCTGATACATTAATTCCTTTTGCATTTTGACAACATGCAGCAGTGAAACGTCAGTGCAGACTTCCTAACTTATACCACAGGTTTCGTTCCTGTAGCTCACCAAGTAGAGCATTGTTCTAATAGTGCAAAGGCAGAGGGTTCAACCCCCACAAACAAAACTATGACTCCTTCTGTTGGTGTAAGTGGCTTTAGATTAAAGCATCAGATAACTGGGCAGGGTGTGTATGTGGCAGAGGCGCTGAGTAACCGTTAAGTGGATGAAAAATACAAAATTAAAAACCCTATTTTTTCCAAAAAGTAGGCAGAATAAAATTTATATTAATTTATGATCCAGTAAATTTGATAGAATCAATTTAGGAAAGTAGGACAGTCTGATTCAGTACTCGGGATTACTGGAGACCACAGCTGTACTGCAGAAAATCAAGCTGTGGCTGACAATATTTCATCGATCATTCAACAATGTAGCGAAAATATCGTGCAAGAAATTCGACAAGCAATCTTGTAATTTATTCCACATTTTAAATGTTAAATTTAAGTTTATTATCAGTCAGTATCATTATTATTATTTATTTCTTTTTAGAGTTTGTTATAGATATAGGGATTGATATATACATGCATATGTGTAGGATCACGTGTGCGTATGCTCCATATATATAATACCTACTTGTATCATCATTATTATTATTATTGTTGTTGATATTGTTATAATTTTTGTTGTTTGATATCCTTGTATGTTTCTTATGGTTGTTTGTATTCTGTATTCCCCTACACTTTGTCTCCTTCCCACCGCTATTATTACTCTCATTATCAAATCTGTTTACCTTTGGGTTTTTTTTTTTCTTTCTTTTCCCCCCCTCTCTCCCCATGGTACTTAGTGTCTGTTATTGTTAAGATTGTTGTTTCTGTGTCCTCCCCCCCCTTTTTTTTTATTAATTTTATTTTATTTATTTATTTTTTTAATCACGGTATTTGGATGGGTGAGTTCGGAGTGGCTACTCTCTTCACACTGTACCTTTAATTTGATGTAAAATAAGGTTGTCCTCCGAAAGAATATAAAAAAAATTTAAGTTTATTACGTACAGTAGTAGAACAGAAATAAGGTACATCAATACTATACACATAACCAGTCAGCTGCTTAATATAAAGAAATTCCTCTTAATACCCATTTTTTCTGACTGTCAGGAAATATTAACTTTTTTTGTGATGGAGTTTGTAATAATGTGAGTAAATTGATGAGAGGCGTGTGGAACAATCAGAAACATAAGTGTGGCCGTAATGTTGCACAGTGATTCTACTCCACTTCTGGGAACTGCTCTCATGCAAAACTGCCCTCAAGCTGTAGCTGAGCTGCTGGGAAACCATGAAGTAGAGGAACTGGAAGAGCCTCAGGAAGGTTTTGGATTGCTGCCTGGAATGTATACCTGGGGTCACCTGGTTCCCACATTCCCATGAGTGCATCTCAGGGGACTTGGCCTTGGGGGAAGTTAGTGTCACTGACCCAACAGAGTTTGTCTCACACAACTACCCAGCTCACACGACTAATCCTGCTCACAGCACGATTGCATTGTACTTCACTGTCTACATTTTTTTTAATGCAATTAAGAGCAAAATCGATTTACAGGCACATGCGCTTACAAGTATATCTCACTGCATCTGTCATGAGTGAGTTGAAGTTAAGTACGTTTCGATGGTTCCTAAGCAGAACAATAGAAGCTGTTGTTTTTGTACACCATGACTAGCCACTTTTATATCTTTCATGTTGGTACAGAAAATCTCAATGTTTGTCTGTCTCCCTTTGAACTGTAGGGTCTTTAACTCTGCCATCTACTTACTATTGCCATTGCCCCCAATATCTATTATTATTATCTATTATTTAATATTTATCACTCTGACTGTCCTGTGGAATAAGGGAGGCAAGGAGGAAGCATGGGCAGAACCTCAACAGTCACTTCACAGACAATAAGAACACATGCTGCTTGTAGCAAGGTTTCTGGACCATTTTAGACCCCAAGCCTGCCCCACAAACATGAAATTGACTCCAGCACCCAGCAAACAGGTACTGCAGTTGACCTCAGCCAGGGTGAAGAGAACCTTCTGTAATGTCAATCCCTGAAAATCTACTGGACCAGGTTGCATACCCGTTTGTGATCTCAAGGACTGTGCTGAACAACTGAAGGAGGTCTTCACTGATATCTTTAACATCTCCCTCAGCCAGGCAGCAGTGCCCAGCTGCCTTAAGAGCGCAACCATCATACCTGTGCCTAACCTGCACGAACGACTTCTGTCCCATGGCTCTCACTCTGATTGTAACAAAGTGTTTTGAGTGACTGGTTATGCAATACATTAAAGTGTGTCCCCACAAACCTAGACCCCCCCATAGTTTGCATACAGAACCAACCAGTCCGCAGTCGATGCTATATCCACTACCCTCTCTCACCCTGTCCCAGCTGGAAAACTAGGATGCCTACACCGGACTACTCCTCATTGACTTTAGCTCAGCCTTTACCACCATCTTACCACAGCTATAGCAGCTTACCCACAACTCTACTGCCAGGTTCAGTAACAACCACTTCATCAAGTTTGTAGATGAAGCTACAGTGGTGGGTCTCATCAGCAAAGGTACAGGATGGAGGTAAAGCAGCATAGTGTAACCACCACAGCCTCCTCCTGAATGTTGACAAGACCAAGGAAATGATCATAGACTTCAGGAAGGTTCACACAGAACACCACCCCCCACTGACCATAGATGGCACGACCGTGGAGAGGGTCAGTGGTAGCAAGCTCCTGGGTGTGCACCTAGCAGATGACCTCACTTTGACCACTAACACCATGGCAATTGTCAAGAAGGCCCAACAGCGGCTCCATTCCCTTGGGAGGCTGAAGCAGGCCGGCCTACCCATTCCGGCCCTCACCACCTTATACAGGGGTACCATTAAAAGTGTTCTGACCCACTGTATCACTGTCTGGTTCGGAACCTGCACAACCTCTAAACAGAAACTGCTGAACAGGGTAGTGAGAACAGCTGGGAAGATCATCGGTGCCTGTCTCCCATCCCTGCTGGAGATATTCAACCAGCGCTATATCCACAGAACCTCCAACATCATTATGCACCCACACCACCCCTCCTCCAGCCTGTTTTACTTCCTGCCGTCGGGGAGGAGGTACAGGAGCATCTGAAGCAGGACCACCAGGTTTCAAAACAGCTGTGAGGGCAATGGACGCTTATGCGACCCCCCCCAATGAATCACTGACCTTCCCACTGTACAAGACACTTCTCCCCCCATCCCCAATGAATCACTGACCTTCCCATTGTACCAGAAACTTCTGTTCACTAGTGCAATCATTCATTTGCACTTTTCTTTTGCCTTTGCACCTTTGTACAGATAAAAACACAGCCCGTTATTTATGTACTTATTTATTTAACAATGCATGCAGCTACACCCTTTAAACACACTTTAAAAGAGATAAGTTGCTAAAAAGGTTTCTTCATGCTGCTCATCCCTCCGAAATGCACCATGGATCACCATGGACACAGGTTGTTTGTGTACCATGTGTATTGTGTTTGTTACTTCTTAATGCTCCCCTAGTTTTTGTAATTCATTTACAAAATACTTGATTGTATGGAATGATTGTACGCATGATCAGATGACAATAAAGATATCTATTATCTATCTATTATTCACTCTTTCATACTATTTGTATGCAACTCTGCTGCTTCCATCACTGACTATTCAAAACAATCCACAATTGCTGATATTTACATTGTTTGTCACACCTTAACCTTATTTTTTGTGCTAGCTTGACAGATTAGATATGGAGCGGTTTCAGGTCGGTTTGGTTTTCCACTGCAGAAAGGTTGGCTCGGTAAAGGCGTTGCCGGGTTTGGAGAGAGACAGTGATGTAAACCAAAGACATGCTTATTTACTGTTCACATGGTGTAAATCATGATTTACTATGTGCTAATTTGCGCTAGCACGTCTGTGAGAATCGTCATGTTATGTTAGCGTCTAATGCTACTTGAATTAGCATTAGCTTGCGTAAATTGGCATTACGAATCCATTCCATTCAGCTGTTCTATAGTACTTTTTAATTAGTTCTGAGTTATCGGGAATGCATCAATACACAGCGTTCCCAACTTTGGTCAGCCGGCTGGTGTGAAATTTTCTATTCGGGATGCTCATTTACATGTGTGTAACAGGTTTATTACCTTGTCAACAGTGTCACAGCGTGAGTGTTACATCAAATGTGTGAGAGTTGGAAACCCTGAATACATCGTGATGTGCGATACTACTAATAATGAACAATATATAGAATACGCCTTTTTCCCCTTCAAATAATCTGCATTTCAATGCATATCACTGGAATCTCTATGCATTTTGACCAATCAGATGTTGGTGATGAAACCTGCAGCTCGGGTTAGTCAGACCGTTTCAGCATGGGGACGGGTTTGGTACAGCTCGCATCATTTACTATGGAAAACTGTTCTTTAGCCATATAATTGGGGTACGGCTTGGTTCTTGGTGCCAATAGAAAAGTGCCGAAGAGATCCTTGCTTTTGTCCCAACGCTAGAATCACATAGATACGGCTCCACAAAAGATCCCTGGACTTTATAGCATGCCAATCAGCCATTACTACGGCTAGCAGTGACTGCTAACTATTAATTAGCAGCGCTAATTAAAACTCATAAGAATACTAAGCATAACAGTCCTTTCAGTGTCAGCAAGCACTGGATCCTTATTGTCAGTCAGTTCTGTTGCTCAGGGCAACCTAGCATGCTGCTAAACCAGATGCCCAGAAAATTAGGCATGAGCACCTTGGGATTATTAACTATTAATAGGTAATTGGTGAGCTGAACAAATGGATCCATTGTCAGTGACCTTCTTGGCAGAACAAAGGCGAGCACTGTGTTCGTTATGGCAGGCGGCTAAAATCCTCTATCTACTTTAAACTGTGAGCATGCTAATGACGTGATGGAGGGCGACACACCACTGACATGCTATGGTCATGCCGTAGCTTCTTTTCCAGACCTTAAACATATGACATGCCTCTTCCCCAGAATCAATTTTCCTAACCCCATCCAGACAAACAAACCATATTTCTAATATGGCACCCCCTTGTGACAGGGGGTTTCATGACTGCAGCTTCACAACCTGTTAATGACACTCCCGGCATGTACAAACATGTTTTCAGCACTCACTCAGTTTTTATCAGCTAAGGTCTTGTTGCAGTTGCATGAACAGTAGGAACATGTTGACACCCTGTCATGTTGCCCTGCTTTCCACAAAGAACACAGTTTGAAGTGTGTCCTAGCATGTCCTGGTACAAAGAATAATTGATTTTATCTTGAGAAAGTAATGCAAAAACACCATTTAAGGTACTCACATTTCACCCCCCCCCCCCAAAAAAAAACAAAAAAAAACAAAAGCATGGTATGAACCGAACCGTGGCTCAAGAATCAAGATGTGAAGTGAATTATGAATTTGGAGAATTGTTACACCCCTACCATACAATACTGGTTTTGTCCCATTTTCCCCACTTAAGGGCAAGCACACTGAGATACTACACACTGTGGTGACATATGTTGACGCAAGATGGAAAGTGTGCAAGTGTATGTATGTGAAGTGCCCACGTGTGCAAGGATTTCTTGAAAGCAATGGGATACATTTGATATCTGCAGAAGGAAAGAAGGGATACGTTACAAATATGTTGTCATTTGTATCGGTTGCGTTTGAGGGATGTCCTTCACTGTAGCCTAGGCAATATAAACATTCCTTATACAACTGCGCGCTTAAATTAAAACATTAGTTATCATTGATACATTTCCAAATGTTGCTCAGGGGAAACACAAAGGTTCCACATTTGCCGCATTCATTTGGTACATATGCATACCAAACCAAAAGACCTTTACCTAAACAAGGTGTAGTCTAAACAAGAAACCGCAGTGAGTGACATTTTACAGTTTTGTCAAATATGTAACTAAATGTAACTACAAAGAACTGCATAAACAACTTATTGGTTTTCAAAATTGTCTTGCTTCTTAATGCTGGCAATCTAATGTAAGTAAATTTGGAGGAAATCAAGGTCAAATGCATGTGGCACCGCAAACAGAACAACTGGCCTCAGGAAATACTTCCATACAGTGGAAGACAAATGTCTTTCTGACCAGGTTTTGTTCACTTTTCTCCTTTCCACTCATTTCTGTTTAATTTATCAGAAAAGTGCCACATGGCCTATGAGGGAGTCCAACACCAAGGATGAGAATGATTATGCTGGGGGGAGCGCGTGTAAAAGCAGAAGTGGTAAACTTTAGACTGATTCTTTACATACTAGATATCGTGGTAAAGGAACCATCATTAAAATTGCAGATTTTGTTTTCTATGACTGAGTAAAATGTCTCAACTCAGCACATGCGACAATTGCATGTGCATCAAATGGCATAACAATATTAACATCGCACACTGTGCAAGCCTTGGACAGCACACCGGCAAAGCGGGCATCGCTGCCGCTGCAAACTACCGCTTTGCATGTGCATGGCTTTTCAATTGATCCTCCGATTTCCTTCCACTATCCAAAAACATGCACCTTAATGACTCAAGACCTAAACCGACCGCATGTGTGACCCTGCAATGGCTGGTTGGTTCCTGCCTCACGCATATGAACTTCACGCAAGTTTATATTATATTATATATTGATTACTTGATGAATTATCAGATTAAATAAGCAGATTACTCCATTACTGATATAATCAATAGTGACAGCCCTAGTTGCTTAGCGTTGCGGGACGCAACCATTCAAAGTCTTTAGTCAATTACTAGGTTCATGCTTGGACATTGTCCAAAAATATAACAAAGATGTCCATTTATCTTATTCACAGTCTGAACATATACAGTACCATGCAAAAGTCTTAGGCAGTCAAAGGCAATGTTTAAAGCTATTTATCTGGGTAGTGAGTGTACATTGGTTTAGAACAAAACACATTTTAACAATAGAACATATGCAAATTTCTTCTGTTCTCCAAAAACACCACTTATATCTTGTTGGATGGCTAGAAGAAAACTGCTCTGGTTCTCAAACCTCTCCTTGGGGCAGGGGTGGCCAATCTTATCCACAAAGGGCCGGTGTGTGTGCAGGTTTTTGGGGTAACCTTTAGGTCAGGGGTGGCCAATCTTATCCGCAAAGGGCCGG
>JAODKC010000137.1:14948965-14961306 GCA_026777985.1 Mormyrops attenuatus
TAATTTTTTTTATCTTGAGAATTTAATGAAAAAACACAATTTAAGGTACTCAAATTTCACCCCCCCCCCCCAAAAAAAAAACAAAAAAAGAAGAAAATCAGTTAATAAAGTGCTGAGAGGGTTGGTTAAAATGCAAAATATGTAAGTTGCTAATCATTCAACTTTGTCACTTTTCGCACGTCACGTGACATCGATGTGCCATATATCAGCAATGATCGCTAAGGTTCCACAAAGTTTGAGGTGCTGAATTCCATGAGTTCAATAATGAAAAAACATGGTGAACACTGTAGAAAGTGGGTATGGTGGTTGTAGACTGGATTAGAGAAGCGAAGTAAACGTAGGCAGCAAATGTATCTTATCAAGTCGATTGTCTTTCACCGGGGGCACATGTGAGAATGTTGCTGTGAGTAACAATGCATGGGGAGAGTGGAAAATGATGGTACAGTTCCTGTAAGCGTGTTGCCTGTGAGGGAATTTCTGGGCATACAAGCTCGCGGAAAAAGGATGTGATTTCAAGTGGTGGGAAACTGCTAGCTAGAGCAGAATACAGAGATACACTGAAGGACAGGTTGCAGTTATTGGAGGAAGCAGGAATCCTAAAATGTATGTAGATGATATTTCAAGAAGTTTCCAAGAGGAAATTACGGGAGTCCATTAGCACATACATGTACACACAGTTTCATTCATTTTCCACCCTCCACTTGCCCTATGCGAGGCTCTTCCAAGAAACAATGGGGAATAACACAGGACAGGGTGCCAATAAGGGATATATACACGATATATATATTCAAAGTGACATATACACGAGTCACAAGTAAGTCACAAGACCCAAGCATCAAGTTGTAACAATGATAAACGTAACAGTAATAGTAATAGTAATTGATTTAATATTGATTTTAAATATTTAATAGTGATTAATTTAAAAAGTGATCAATTTAATACTAATTATTTTCATGTGAATTAACATTTGCATCTCCCCTTCCTGTAGTAAACAATTTAAATAAACAGAGATAAAAAAAAAATTCTCAGTGTGGACCCAATCCCAGGAAGCCCAGGGCACAATCGAGGGTGCAGACTACACAGGAAGCCAGACCATCACTGATATTCCATCCAACTATCCATCCATCCATCCATCCACCAGTCTTCCAACTACTGATCCAGTACAGGGCTGCAGTGGCCCTGGACCCTAGCCCATGCAAAATCAGGCACAAGGCAGGGGACACCCTCATTGAGATTCCAATCCATCACAGGACACATGTGATACTCAAAAATATCTGGGAAAAAAAATATATATACTATTACTGCTGGCATCCTAACCAGGATGTGCCCTGTGTTGTCTGGGTGCCTGGGACAGGCTCCAGACCATCTGCGACTCTGACCAAGATAGACAAAAGGAGAACGGATGGATGGATATACTGTTCACCGAATAAAGTGCTCATGTCAATCAAATATGTAGCTGAATACATCCATCTATGTCTCAGGAGTGTACTTGTTAATTCATTGCATTTTACTTGTTTTACCAGTAAACCCTTCAATCTATTCAGCTCAAGCATATAACCCAATTCTCACCCTCATTGCTACCTGTTAAAACATCTGTTTGTTTTATGTGTATGTGTTCTGTAATTCTTGTATAAATATTCACTAACAAAACATGACCTAGACACTGTTCTGTGATTTTTAAAATTCCATTGTACTGAAAAGATTATATTTCTTGGCTGGCCCGGGAACGCCTTGGTATTCCCCTGGAGGAGCTGGAGGAGGCGGCTGGTGAGAGGGAGGTCTGGGCATCCCTGCTGAGACTGCTGCCCCCGCGACCCTACCTCAGATAAGCGGTGGACAATGGATGGATGGATGGAAGTATTGAACATAATTTGCTTGTTGATTTGATTGCAGCCTTTTGTACTTTTTCAGAGAATGTGTCCCATAGGTTTTGTTTTTGTTAAACTTTTCCATTTATAACCTCACTAAGGGGGCAGCGTGTGGCTCAGTGGGCTAAGCCTGTGTACTTGTAATCACAAGGTTGCCAGTTCAAACCCAACCTCGGCACGTCTGCGGGTCCTTAAGCAAGGCCCTAAATCCCAAACTCCCTGGGCGCCGCTACAGGTGCCCGCCCTTCGCGGACAACTTATTCTGCAAAGAGCAAGTTAAGGGAGGCATAAAAGACAATTTCCCTACGGGGATTAATAAAGTATCAATTATTATTATAAAGGGTGGGGAAAATATACTAAATGTAAAATTACTTTGGACAAAGGTTTCTGAGAAGTTGTTCTGTCCAGATAGAAAGCAATGTTTATTTTATTAACACCGAAGTATAAGTTCCAGAAGAACATTTGTGTTCCTCTCTGCCAATGCAAAAGGACCATATTCTACGAGATACAGCACATAAATGATGTGTCACCAGTAGAATAGACATCACAGGCACTGTGCAAAACCTCATTTATGTTTCATTTTTTAATAAAATGCTGTAAAACCTGTGATGTTCCATCCATCCATCCATCCATCCATCTTCTAACTGCTTTCAGGTCAGGGTTACATGGGCCTATAATTTTGCTCAGTTAAATCCCTCCTTCATCCACCATAATTATCAATACTCTCTTTACTCTTATCTGCTATTTGTAGGAAAAAACATCAGTACAGCTTTGCTCAAACAGACAATAGAAAACCTGAATAGGAAACGTGTAAAGGAAAGAAATCCAATGCAATGGATGGGGGAGGGGAAGCTGTCCGTCTTTATTATTTATATTTATTTTAGCAGCTTTGGACAAATGCGACATACAAGCATTTACTGAAGGTGGAGAGGGAATACGACGAACGGGTGTGGTTCAGCAGCTCATCCCACCATCGGGGAACCACACATGAGAAACGTGTGGAGTGACAATTCTCAGGTGGTGGGGGAATCTCCAAGCAGTGTTGATTTGCTGATAAAGAGGGAGAGATGGGACGTAGGTCTTAAGCAGTCTCTTCATAGAGATGATATTAATGTTGTCTTATTCACAGAAAAACAATGATAGGAAATGACAGAAATGGGAGCCTTTTGCTCAACAGATTAAAGCTAAACCAAATACTTCAGTAGGGTGTCTCATAGGCGGCTGCTTAGGGTTTCTTCAATTACAGCTAAGACTCAACAATTAAGGACATATTAAGACAGTGATTCTAAGGTATTGACAAAATCAGACAATGACAATATTGGTCACCATGCTCTGTTTCTAGCCATGTTGCAGTTCGTAGGTAGGATGGAACAAAACATTTGAAAGTGTTGTATTCATCCAGCATGAACATACTGTGAAAATATTCAAAGCATGTTGTGATGAGGGGCGATATGTATGCTTTCCTTTTAACCAACAGGACAACACATGCACACTCAAACTACTGGTGCCCAAGAATTCAAAGGAATTGCTACAGGAATTAGCTGTAATCTAGTGTTTTACATGCACAAACATACATTTGTGAATTACTGCAGCTGTTCTGACTACAGAACTTTTTTCCAGTCTATATATTTACTTAGTGTTTTTCTAGCAATAGGAAAACACACTGCGGTCTGTTTTTTTTATCATATGGAATTCAGTCATCCTGACTGCTATACTGTCCTACAAATGCAAAATGCAGTAACGATGCTGAGACCAAAACTAAGAAAAGGGGTTTCAGGGTTTTTTGACTACCACCCGTGTGTGCAGTCGGCAGATAAATGATAGTGTACATATTCAAAACTGAGCTTAGCTGAGCTAAAATATTTTGCCACGAGACAAAAAGAACCTAATGTTGATCAAAACTCAGTTTTGATAATATATGCAGTTACTGTGTTTTGCCTTTGTGTCGGTATAGTGAATTAAAGCTTTCTTTAGGAGTAGGTGGGACCAAGTCCCTCCCTACTCATTGCACAATTTGTATTTCTTATCTCGTACCAGGTGCTCAATGAAGTAGAATCCATACTGAACCAATACTCCCTCTAGTGGTCACATGTCCAAAAAACATAGTAGGGCTCAAAACAATGGCAGAGACTGTAATCGCAAAACCGGTTCAAATGTTTTTTCACTTTGACTTGTCTGCAGTCTGGTGGACATGGGAATTATTGCACCCTAAATAAACCATGCAAAAGCAGCAACTTATTTAAACAATGAGCATTATGAGACCTCCATATGTTTCTTAATGTGAAGTAAAAAAATCATCTTATAGAGCTACACTGGGACAGGATACCTTGCGATTTTTGTAATTCTCTGCACTCTATTTTCAGTTTTGTGATTTTGCTATTTACATTGTAGTCAAACCACAAATCCCCCGTTTCTAGAAGTCAGACACGTTTTGAACAAACTATTTTTCTACTAGAAACATGGCTGTTAAGATGTTGGTTTTATTGAATTCTACAGGTTTGGTTTACTTATTCATTTTCATATTTATTTTCCAGCTTGTTATCCAACACAGGGTTAAGGAGTCTTACTTATACCTTCTTCGTAAATTAAGTCAGGTGTTGGTGAAATGTTAATGCTCTGCAACTAGACACAACACAAGCCTTAGACCTTGGAACAAATGCTCAGAACTTTTACTTGCTCAAGCTGCTTGTACCCAAGAATCCAAAGGAATTACAAATGAACTGTAATGTACATCTTTAATATGCACAGACATACATTTCTGAATTTTTGCAGCTGTTCTGAGTACAGAACTTGTTTCAGCCTTTATCATTTTCTTATTTTCTAGAAATAGTCAATTTCAACCTTACTCTGCCTGAAAGATTTGATTTCTAAGCTTTTCTTAGCAGTGTTCATGTTTATTTCTTCATAAAAAACACGCCTGCTTTTTGGAATAAACTCAGGAAATTCTTGAAATCCGTGACATATAGAATATGAGTGGGTTTCTGTATGTTAGACTTATCTGACTGCATAGGAGTGGTGCTTAATCTTTATGAGTGAATTAATTAGATCAAGAAGGAGCCATTTGTTTATTTAAATACTAAACATGCAAACGTACATTCAACTTCCCTTACAATTAAACCGTGCCAAAGGAACCAAAAATAAATTGAGCATGGACCTTCTCACTTTTTATCCAGCAATGGGTCATGTTGCAGCTGGAGCCCACGCCAGGAAATAGTGTAGACGAATGGCACACACAGAAGAGGATGCCAGTCAGACCATGTATACAGCATATATTTAAGAGGACAAGAATATACAACTAAAGATATCTACTAGGCATAGGAAGCAGGGATGCAAGAGTACTTGATTCATCTAAAAAGTCTAGATGTGAGTCTTGAACCTGAAAACCACATTTCATGCAGGACCAGACCAATTAAGAACACTTAACCCTACCCACTGATATCAAATATATTTCGATATCCAACCATACTTGGTTATCATACTTAAGAGGGGTGGGTAGCCAGCTGACCTTGAAGCCCCCAGGGCCCTTTTTATCTCCTATTAGTTCACCCTATATCTTACTGCAATGATACTCCAGGCAGATGCATTATCTAAAAATAGCGGGGGAAACCATATACCCATTGTAGAAGCGGTCACTTTGTCCGTGCTGAGCTGAGGATGTACCTTTTTAATTATGCATGGACTTCTTTTTAAAACACTTTATCAACAAAGCCATCCAATGTTATCAAGTCCAATATTGACACACATCACAT
Source organism: Mormyrops attenuatus (assembly GCA_026777985.1). Classification (NCBI taxonomy): domain Eukaryota; kingdom Metazoa; phylum Chordata; class Actinopteri; order Osteoglossiformes; family Mormyridae; genus Mormyrops; species Mormyrops attenuatus. The sequence continues at coordinate 14,954,583 of JAODKC010000137.1, forward strand.
GCCTTAAAGAGTCGTACGGAAAGCGAGCCAAGAGTGAGGCCACAAAAAAATATTCCTTCGCCAATAAGAAGCCATTTTGTCAGTCCAAGTATAAATGCAGTAGAAGCCGCTCGGCAGGTTTTTTTAGCGATGAATTTATAGTCCGTGGAATCTACAAAGAGCATCACCTACTGCTACAAAAACTGGACAAATATCTGACAACCTCCTACCTAAGTAAAATACGTATCATGCACAACCTTACTCGACTTTCATCATGCCTATATAAAACAAAAAACAGGGGTGTGTCCATGTCCTTTTTTAAGACACCAATCAAAATGAAGAATGGGCGGATTTAAACGGTTAAACTCGGAAACTGACAGCAAAATTCACGAATCTAAGTTTGCTGCGCGGGCAATTGGGACCAATCAGTAGGATCATTGGGCGGGATTATCTTAATAAGGTCGATACTCCTGAGCGGCACAGCAGAACGCCAATGAAATACTGGCAAAAGAGAAGCGGTCCAATAACGATTAGAAAAGGGTGGATTTTGACACAGGGGGCCGGGTGCGAGGTATCATGGAGGCTCAGTTAGCGCGTAACAGCCGTTGAGTGTGGGAAAGCTGCGGAGTTTCGGCATTCTTTTTTAAATTTAGTTTTCCCTCCTCTATTTTAGAACTTTTTGTGTTGATTTTAGAGATGGAGATGAAGAAGAGAATTAGTCTAGAATTACGGAACCGGACCCCGGCTAAGGTACTGGATTGTGCTGTTATTTATTTAATTTGTTCCAAATTGCGAAGCAGACCTTAAGTATGAGCGGGGAGATCGTTGGCTGTTTACGGCTTTCGGGTGTCCGCATGAGCGCTCGGCGTGCGGCTCGGATTTAACTTCAGAGTTTCCGTGCTAGTTGAAGTTAGCGACCGTCTGATTGCGAGCGGACTTGTCCGTTTCTCGGGGTTATCGATGTGAGCGGCTGGGCGGCTTAGCTGGAAGTAATCCTAATTTCAGTCAGTCTCCGCGATGGCGATGTCGTGGCTTCGCTTATTTAAATCTGCAGCGCCGCGATGACCATGCTCCGTCCTCCCTTCTTTTGGGCGGAGGGTGCGATAAGGCTGTCATAAGTCGGTGTTTTATTGACATTTCGATCAGCGGCTTCGACGGCAGACAGCCGGGGCGCATTCACGCCGCTCCTAAGGAGGATAGCCCGTTTAAAGAGCTCCTTTTTTCCGGCGAAAGCGTGACTCGCGTTAACCCTTTCGGAGGCGGATGGGACCGGATCTGTGTGCGTAGTTGTCGCAGACAGTCTCCCTTTGTTTCGCCCCAAATAAATACAACTTTGCTATGAAGCCAGGGAGTAAGTTATACCGAGATATGTCTCCGTTTTACGCGGCTAGGCAGCTAACTGACCCAGCAAAACAGAAGCCGTGCCTCCCGAGCTAGGTAGCATGCTAGCCGGCAGCTGTGCGCGGGGGTCCCTCCGTGGAGTCACCGGGGAAGTTTAGCGCACCCGACGCAAATAGTTTGTGGGGTTATTTTTTCGGCAGCCTCAAAGGGAAGGGTCGGCATCTCCCAGGAACATGAGCCGCCGTGAAGGTGAAACGGGCCGAGCCACACGACCCACGGCCTCGCCTTTATTAATAAGCGGCGACATGGGCACGCCGCGGACCGGGGGGGTGACCGTGTCTGTGTGCGTCCGGGTGACGGACAGTCGGGGTCCTACTTCGGCACTAACAAGTAATATACCTCATTTACTAAAACTATCCATTAGCTTTTTGACACGCCGCCTGGCCTCGTCAGCATCCGCTAACCGCTGTGAGGCGTGGAGCTAAGCTACCTCACGCCTTTTACCTAGACAGGTAACTAGCGGCACTGCTGGAATAGGCCCCTCCGTCACCCTTAAGCGGGATGTATAATCCCATCTCCTACAGCGCAGCGGGAATTAGCGCTTGGCAGGAATACACGCTGCACAACGCCGACCGCCCCCCCCGGAGCGGACCGGCACAGGCCAGGGGCGGCGCGGCCACTTTCCCCGGTTTACGACTCCCACCCACCCCAGCTAATGCATTAACCTGACCGACAACTTCGCTGCCCAGATCATTCAGTCAAGTAGTTAGGGTGCACGGTGAACGATCCGCGTCCGACCGGTCCTTTTATACAGTGTTTTGATGGTTTTAATAGAGGGTGCAGCTCATTGTACTGCCCTGTTAAACACATTGGGGAGTATTCAGCCTGTTGTATTGTAATGACTTAGGTAACTTGTTATTCAATGTGGGGAAAACATTCCGTAAAATAATTACCCGCAATATTACACTGAATAACGAAGTTCTGTTGAATACGTTTAAACGCCCAGGTATCATTCGAAATCGAAGTAGGTTAGAATTAACTTCAGCACTTTCCTTCTTCCCAAGACCTGGATCTGTGAGGTACACCCATTAATCACACGCAGTGTGAGACACGTTGTTTCACAGTATGGCAGTGTTACCATAGTCGTGTAAAGCCACTCATTTATTAGTGAGTATAATTCATATTACTATTATCTCCACTAGATTTTGGTGCGTTACATTTAGTATCATATTAACGTTTAAACCATGCATTGCTGTTACCATGTAGTTCACGGACTTTTCACCAATTATGTTCAGTTTTGCAAACTCGACCTCGGATTTTATAATGTGCCTAGTTAGCTTTACGATCCATTTTTTGCCCTAATTGTAGTGCTAACCATATTCACCATGTAAACTTTTGCACAATAGCTGTTTTGTAGCTGTCAGAGGAAATGTTTGAAGTGAAAGTGATTTCTTAGTTTTTCGTTTGAAATAATTCTATTAAGTTTTGAGGTAATGCGATTGGAAGTTCTTAAATTGAGATGGAACCAAAGATGGTCATTGGTACAAGGAAAAAACGTCTCTCTGTGCAGACGTGTATATATACATACATTTATATGTATGCATCTATGCACCTTATTTTTCCTCACAAAAGGGAAGCGGGCTGTGCCACAAAATCATGTTTGTCCTGACATTTAGGATGTAAGATTTATTTTGGTAGTCTAGTGTTTGCAGTGAATAATGGAATTACTGTAGGAATTTCAGGATGGGTTGTCATGGGAGCCACATCTTCAGGTTATGATAATGGAAATAAGTAGTTAACTTGTAATGTTTATCTGGTTGTGTCATTTTTTTTTTATAACAAATCTAACAAGCAGTACTGAAACAAGCATGATTATGTTCTGGACTGTTTTGCAGCGTTCACACTGTATGTGTATTTGCAGAGACATTTGTATTTGGGGGGGGGGGGTGCAGAGACTTCCATTTGTCTCAGGTCATCTCTTGTAATACATCTATCTGTTGGTTAGTAATTCAAAAATTTTCTTGCTTCTATTTTCCTTGCCCATTGTAACATGTTAGCGTAACATAAGTGTTTAATGTCGGCAGCTGGCGGAGTTGGTGGTGGACAATTGCCGCTCTAGTGACGGTGAAGTGGAGGGCATAACAGATGACTTTAAGGAGCTGGAGTTTCTCAGCATGGTCAATGTTGGCTTGACTTCCTTGGCTAAGCTGCCTTCATTACCCAAACTACGCAAGGTGAGTCATTTATGGACATTTTTCAAACCAAATTCCACCGTTTGCCCAGATAGGTTGTCCTGCTTACTCATTTGGTTTTCAGGCAGTGCATTCCCAGTTTTGTTCATTTTGTGGTATAGGTTGACCATCAGTCGTTTTATGTTTTTAATGTGTAAGTTTTCTTCAAAGAGCATGTAGCACACATTCCTTTGGAAACATGATACATTTTTTTAGTCATCTTCACACCTCTTTCACTGCTGAAGGTTGAAAATCAGTAATATTTAGATATTAATATTTTATAGTTAATGAACAAAATGATTCAACCATTTTTGGGTGAAATTTCCATTTGAAGTATTTTCTGAATATCCAACTGAAAGTTAATGATTGTGCTTATAAGAAATGTATAAAATATCTTATCCTTCTGTGTAAAATTTAAGAATTGCTAAACTTAAATGAATCAAAACTGCAGTAAATTGTCTGTTGCTAGTATTTCCCAACAGAAGGTCCACATTTTTGCTCCCTGAGAGGGAGCGAAAACCTGGACTGGCTGTGGGTCCCCGAGGATCGGATTGGAAAACACTGGTCTAGTCTGGTATTCACTGAGTGTAATTCAGTTGCTCTTGTCATGGCCCTTCATCAACCCTCTTCTCTTAGTTGGAGCTCAGTGACAATAACATCTCAGGGGGTCTGGAGGTGCTCTCGGAGAAGTGTCCCAATCTGTCATACTTGAACTTGAGCGGGAACAAGATAAAGGAGCTCAGCACAGTGGAAGCATTGGTAAGAGTCAGCGGTATGGGGGTTACAAAACCCATTGATAAATGATCTTGTTGCATATCCAAGATTGCTATTGCTATTTTATCATCCCTTTCGAAGTTTTAAAGGTCTGGTGATAAAGTAAAATCCATAACCTCTTTTTGTGTGGTCAGAATTCAATAATGGTAATAATGATATAATGATACATTATTGATGTCACTGGGGAAGTTCTCTTTTCATTACGTTGAAAGTGCTTTGGGGTCTTTTGGTCCCCAAAGCTTGGTATATGCATGCCGTGTTTGGTGAGTGTCTCCACGGGCTAAGCCTCTGTGCCTGTGATTGGAATGTTGCCAGTTCAAGTCCTGGCCTCTGCAGAAGTCATGTCCCTGGGCCCTTGAGCAGGGCCCTTAACCCCCAGTTCCAGGGGCACTTCATGCTGGCTGAACCAGCGCTGTGACCCCCCAAGCTTGTCTCTGTGTCTCTCATGGGGAGCAAGATGGGGAAGGTGAACAGTAGCATTCCAATGTTCCTGCGCTTATACACGTGCAAATGGCAAATAAAGGGTCATTTTAATTTCATTTTTTTTTATCACAGCAAAATCTGAAGAACCTGAAGAGCCTGGACCTGTTCAACTGTGAGATCACCACCCTTGAGGAGTACCGGGAGAGCATCTTCGAACTCCTCCCCCAGGTCACCTACCTGGATGGATTTGACCAGGAAGACATTGAGGCTCCGGACTCCGAAGCAGACGACGGAGGTGATGAAGATGGTGAGTGTGCGATTTCTCTTGGGAGTTAAGTATTGTGGGGGTACCATTTATGTTAATTTTGTTTAGCTCAAGAGAGAGACTCTTATTGTTTGTAAAAAGTACACATACATAGAAATTGCTTTCCACAAGATACAGACATATGCAAGTGAGAGATAAGCTTGGAGTCAAAATGCTGGATCAGCCGGGAACTGGCAGCCTTCTGGATATGGGAGCGGATTTCTAACCAGCGGAGAGACTCATCGGCTTGCATAAAATGCTAGATGTTTCTGGTGCCCATTTCTGTAGATGACGATGAGGAAGAAGCTGGTCCCACGGGAGACTGCGACGATGGTGAAGATGACGACGAAGAGGATGAGGGCTCTGAGGGTGCAGAAGATGTTGGCTTGTCCTACCTTATGAAGGATGAGATCCAGGTACTGACTAACAGTTCTGCCATTGTGCAGATTGTCGAAGGAGTTACATTCATTAATTGTGCACTCAGAGTAGCACCATAAACTATTTGCGTGGATCAGAATAACTGGAATAGATCTTAATGTGCTCAAAAATTACTGGTATTAGTTTGATTGTTTATGCGAGTCATTCTTTGCAAATATTGACGAAGTTCAATTAATAGCAGAATGTGTTCGATTGCTTGCAGAATTCACATTATTGTTCACGGGTACTGTTTTAAGTTACATCAGTTTCTGAATGTGAACTAGATTTAATGATCTGAAGAAACGCTAGACTTCAAAATATAAGGACGGCAAAAGTGGCTCGTTAATACCACACAATTTCAGCCTGTTTCCTTTAAATTTTGTGCTAAAATTTCCCAGTGATTCCTGTGCCCATTCCGTTAAAAAACTAAAGCATAGTTGTTGGCCTAGTGATTTGATCATTGCTTTCTGAATGTTGTCAAGAAGTATAGTACTTGTTGGGTGTACTGTTGATGTGGTATAATGAGCACATGTTCTTACCCCAGGATGAAGAGGATGATGATGACTATGTTGAGGAGGAAGAGGAGGAGGAAGCAGAGGGTAATCCCATTTACTAAGCTCATTTTGGATCTCCACTAGGGCACTTCTGAAACTCTGCCTATTGAGTTAGGTTGAGATCGGTGGTTTTAATATTCACATAAAGACCACATACTTTGAAAAGCAGAGGATTCCTGGACACCCCCCCCCCTTTGTGTAATGACCCAAGTTTTGTACTGCACTGTTTTGGATTCATCTATGTTCCTCAAACTGAGCCAAGCCAGAGTTTGGTGATAGTATTGTGAACAGGCGTCCTTTAATATTCCTCTGCAGGTGGAGATGGAGCCCATGGGGAAAAAAGAAAGCGAGACCCGGAAGATGAGGGGGACGATGATGAAGATGACTAACCAATCCAGCATGACCCTGAATTAAGCTGTAGAACAGCAGTTTGAATTTACAGATTCAGTCCTTTGTATACCATAGCTATCACTGTAGAAACTACGTGTTTTTTATGAGTATATATAATATATAAATGAAAAGTTTTGAAAAATCATTTAAATCATTGAGTTCTTCTTTCCCCCCCCCTCTCTCCTTCCCCTTCTAATATCTTGCTAATTTTTTTGGGGGGGGGGGGGGGGGGGTGGGGTGGTTGGTTTTTATTTAAAAAATGGTTGGTAGGAAAAAAAAAATATAAAAAATAAAAAAAAAAAAAAAAAAAA
>JAODKC010000137.1:14961316-14975817 GCA_026777985.1 Mormyrops attenuatus
TTTTTTTATAATATAAAATTTAATTTTTTTTAAAAAAAATTAAAATAATTTTTTTTTTTTTCCCCCCCCCCCTCCCCCCCCCCCTTAAAAATTTGTTAATATTTTTTTTGGGGGGGGGGGGGGGGGAGTTGGGTGTTAATCTGGAACCTTAAATGAATGACTGGTTGCATTTAGGGATGTAAAGTTGGTTTGCTTCATGTCTTTCCTTTAGATTGAAATAAGACGATTATGCCTTTTTCACTTGTTTAATTTCAGGTTAAACATTATAGGATCTTGCATCTGTGAGACACAGTGATAGTTTTAGTTGTACTTTTTTGTTCTCTGTTTGATTTCTTTTTCTTAAGTGTTTCTCTGTGGCAGAGATGCTCCTCTGCGTTCTAAGATGAACAGGGATCTGACTTCTACCTGCCACCATCACAGGACTGCAGCTTTTGGGTATCAGCTGAAACACTTTACTCACATGTTGATCTTTTACTGTGTTTAGAAATTTGCTTGCAGGTCATCTTGCTTTTTTTTGTAAATGTGCTTTTCCCCTCCATATTTAGTACAGTATAAGAAACGCATCCGCTATTTGATTAGTCATACCTACTGTAAAGGATTTTTCATTATGTCTTTGGGGTTGGTGGGGTACATTTGAGGTACTGGAAAGTTTTCAGTCATGTTGACCCTTGCTAGTTGCACTGTTGTAAGGGTAAAATCTTTGACCTATTTAAAAATAATAATAATAATAAGCTCAGGTGGACCAGATTTTTAAAGGCTTTGTGGATCGCCAGGATTGTTATGATTGTCTCTCTGTCCTGATGCAAGCTAAATACCTTTTCTTAAGCAATGGAAAAATGTTTTTGGGTTTTTTGTATTAACAGAGCTAGACCTTTAAATTGTTTGTATGTCAATATGTATATAGTATGTTCCATGATTTTTCCTCTTCCCCGTCTTTTTTTTTTTTTTGGGCCTTAAATTTTAAAGCACATCCAAGCAATCCAGACCCTAAACACTCAATATACTATTTCTGTTCTCTGCTGTTGTGACAGTTGTGTGTTTGGCATTTGTGTGCTGTAAAATTTGACAATTTTTAAATTAAAGAAACATTCTTTCGGAGTTCATTTTTGATTGGTGCATCCTACAATAGCTTTTTGAATATTGTGGTCTTGCGGTCAGTGAGATGACGAGCAGAATTATTCTCGTGCATTCTGCTGCGTAATCACAAATCGAGGGGGAGAATCGGAGGCCGGTGTTCCAAAAAGTTTTCGTAAGACCTTTATATAACATGGGGTTTGTGGAGCAACGTGATGGTCAATAGCATATTTGTTTTGAAATGCTTTCTCAATGTAGTTAGCGCCTTGTTTGAGAAAGAATGTACAGCTCTAAATAAAATGCTAATGATTGTCTAGCAATGATGATGGGCCACTTATTGTCTTGGAGGCTAGAAGCAGGATGTTAACCTTTTTCAATCAGTCACCAGTGGCGCAAGGTGAAGAGGTGATGGAGATGAGCAAGAATTTGCTACGGGTGCTGAACTGTTTGACCTTTAATGAAAATAGATGTGCTTTAAAAGATGTGTTAAAATAAGATTTGCAGGCCTGAAAAAATCGACGCAAAGAAGGGAAAGTGGCAGAGGTTCCCAACTAAGGACTAGAGTGCAACCGCAAAAGTGATTTCACTCAAAAGTGATTTCATTTGTGTAAATGGAAGTTAAAATGTGAAGATGATAGTCTTACCTTAGTGCAAAGCAGAGACTATAATCCAGCCTGCAGCCTTCAAGAATTAAGATTATTTCAGAACAGCAGATGTCACTGTAGTTCTGGGGGGGCATGGTGGAGGCTGATTTTGTTACAACCAGTCCTTGATAAGTTTTGATAGGGCTTCCATGAAATGATTTAGCTCCAAGCTAAAGCTCTATTAGGTGCTATGGAGCTAACTTGATTTGTTTAATTTGTAATGTCTAATATTGTTAAAACGTTCTTTTCCACTTCTGATTTTTTTTTTCTCTTTTGCACACGGACCCCTTTAAATCTCAAGTCGTCTCCCGAAATCTGGACCAGAGGTCTAAAGGGATCTGAAGCAGTTGCATGGAGTGACCAGCAGGGGGCTGCAGAGACTACATTTCTGATAGAGCACTAGGACTGTCCTGTTTCTGCGCGTAGTCGAATGGAGCGTTTGGCCCCAAAATCATTCGAAGAGATAAACCGCCCATGTTAAACGTTTGAGATTATCCAAACATTAAGTTAAAATTGATCTGGATACCTGACGGTAGCAAATAACGCCAGGTGAATGTCAAGTGTTGATGTTTTAGTCACTTAAGTGACTATGTACTGACGTTACCGTTACGTATTATTGCATTAAGCGTCTTTTATCCATTATGTGGAGTTGGTTAACGTAAGCTAGCACTCGACGGGCTTAAATTAATTACAGTCGCCATTAGTTACGGTTGACTGAATCATGTACTCCTCGGGACGTGCTCTGCCGCTGTGAGTACATCCTAAGTCTGTAATAGTGAAGGGAAACGCACACCAGATTCAAGGCAGAGTGTATCATGGAAGAGCGTTGTCTTAAATAGGTATACCTTTATATGTTTGTTCGAAATTTGGTTTCTAATATGCAAATTTGGTTTCTGGCCGACTAGAAACTAGAACAAGGTTTGTATGGTGAGCTGCTAGTATCAGATATTCTGCAGGACGTTGCAGTGTTCGCGCTTGTGATATGCTCACGTTTGAGCATAAACCTGTGCAACATGGGAACAAGCAACAATCGTAACTCCTGTTCTTGAGTCTGTCTTTGCTATAGTTTGTGTACTCGTCGGACATAACGACTGAGAGACTCATAATATGCAAACTGATGAAGGAGAATAATCGGCTTACCTCGCTGGTGTCTCAGGAAGAACGGGGCGGGGGGGGCATCCTGGATGGGATGCCAGGTGATTGCAGGAAACAGTGACGCAGTCACACTTTGTGGGCAATTTCAAGAAGCCGGTCTGCCTACATGGATTTGGACTGCAGACGCAATCTGGGTTACGTGGTGGAAACTGGTGCTGATATAGGAAGAACATACAGACTCCAAATACACAGCGCCAGGGTGGGACTTAAAGCCGCGATCCTCAAAACTCGAGGGCAGTGGGAGCCAGCACGCCAGCCCAGAAACGGCATAAACGAAAAGAAATGATTAAGGTCACCCCCGACAGTAAGGTTTTGTCCAGCTGCGGATCCTGTCGGGGATCATGACTTGTGTCAGAAAGAATTCCTGAGTCACAAAGTCTGAATGCAGCAGGGGCTGGATCTCTGCTTGTGTTGTGTTTTATGGGGCAGCCAAGTAGCAACAGGCACGCTGTGCATGGTGGGCGGGTGAAGCGACCACCCTCCTCGGTTTGTCCGTAAAATGCCAGCTACTCCAGCAGTATCTGCAACAGAGAATGAAGCTGCCACGCAAAGCAAGATTACTTTGGAAATAATCAGTGGAAAGGCAGAGGCAGCCTGGGTTGTGGGTTTGATGCGCTCCCCTAGTTCTGCGTGTGGAGTTGTGTGTTTGCCCTCTGTCTGCACCTACTCCGGCTTCATCCCACTGTCCAAAAACGTGGTTTACGTTCACCTGTGTTTCTGTGTGAGCGGATGCTCTACACTGGCCAGCTTAGACCCATGGAACCGGCCTAAGACTCACTAAGGCACGCATCGTATGAGCACTTCTGGAAAATGGACAGGTAGGGAGAAACACTGCTGTCATAAACAGAGATCCTATGGTGTCACTCTGGCAAGGAGCTTCACAGACCTCTCAGTTGGTAGAACATCACTTAAGTCCTGTAGCTGGCTGAGTGGTTGCGCCCTTGGGCCCCTAAGCTTGGCCCTTAATCCCCAGTTGCTCCAGGGATTGGCTGACCCTGCTCTCTCAAATACAGTACATATGTTGCTTTGGTTAAATTAATGCACCATAACCCATAATGTAACTTCCAGTAAACTATCCACATGTAGCATCAGGTAAAACTTGTTTCTCCAGATGAGTCCAACTGAATTTCTTGGCAGTTGACCTGAATCCAGTCATTTATTTGTGTGAAGTCACTCTCACTGAAAATCAAGTATTAAAGTGGAATGCAAGGGGACGCTCGTTAGTAGTGTAATGAACTGTACTATAGTTGATCCTCGATCCATATAGATGATCTCGACATAAGACAGAAAAAGTAACAATGGAGGTCCTCTATAGTGCGATGCAGAGCTGCAGTGAAAAAATACAGACCAGGCTGGTATGCTCAAAGTTCCTTTAAGTTCCTTTAACAAAGATATGTCTCCCATACCCCCTTTTCTACTAATCTGAATTATGACTCGATCCGTGACTCAAAAACCAAGATACAACTGTGTGTTTTTTGGGATCCGTTGCACCCGTAACACTGATAAATGAAGCTGTCACTAGTTGACATTAAAAAACTGAAACAAATGAACCTTAGTTTGTTTGCCCTCTATCTTGGTTAAACTCATATGCATCGTCTGTTGCTTTGATGAGCATCTGCAGTTTGCTGTCTACTATAAATACATTGTGGGACTAACAAATTTGAATCACCATCATACAATGATGTTACATATAGAATTGAATTAGATTTCAGTACTGTTTATGTGAGGGACAGTGGGAGTAATTGCATATGTTAAAAGATTTGCAGACTCAGTTAAGCATAAAAATGTTTTTAAAATGTTTTGGTTAACATTGAAATCTTTCCTCAGTTGCAACAGTTGTGCAAAATGAAAGGGGAAATGCATTTTACTCACACTATTTACATCTTTTATGGCTTTTGTACAGTTAGTGTCATTAATTTCTATGATATGCTGATGCATATCTTCCAACTGTAATTGTACAAACTTCCCTGTAAATTCCAGCATGAGCCGCAAAAGAGGAGGAGGTTACAGAGGGCAGGAACACTGGAGAGCAAAAGGAGGAGGTTACAGAGGGCAGGAACACTGGAGAGCAAAAGGAGGAGGTTACAGAGGGCAGGGATCCTGGGGAGAGAAAGGAGGAGGTTACAGAGGGTAGGAACACTGGAGAGCGAAAGGAGGAGGTTACAGAGGGCAGGGATACTGGAGAGCGAAAGGAGGAGGTTACAGAGGGCAGGAACACTGGAGAGCGAAAGGAGGAGGTTACAGGGGGCAGGGATCCTGGGGAGAGAAAGGAGGAGGTTACAGAGGGTAGGAACATTGGAGAGCGAAAGGAGGAGGTTACAGAGGGCAGGAACACTGGAGAGCAAAAGGAGGAGGTTACAGAGGGCAGGGATGCTGGGGAGAGAAAGGAGGAGGTTACAGAGGGCAGGGATGGTGGGGAGTGAAAGGAGAAGGTTACAGAGAGCAGGAACACTGGAGAGCAAAAGGAGGAGGTTACAGAGAGCAGGAACACTGGAGAGCGAAAGGAGGAGGTTACAGAGGGCAGGAACACTGGAGAGCGGAAGGAGGTGGTTACAGAGGGCAGGGAAGCTGGGGAGCGGAAGGAGGAGGTCACAGAGAGCAGGGAAGCTGGGGAGAGAAAGGAGCAGGTTACAGACAGCAAGGAAGCTGGGGAAAGAATGGAGGACGTTGCAGGGTGCAGGGACTGCTGAGGACAGAGGACAGGGACTGCTGGGGTGAGAGGAGGAGGTTACAAAGAGCAGGGACGCTGGGGAGAGAGAGGAGGTGGAGGTTATGGGGTAGTGGCCACTGGGGAGGGAGAGGATTGTACAGAAGGCAGGGACTGCTGGGGGGAGAGAGGAGGTGGAGGTTATGGGGTAGGGGCCACTTGGGAGGGAGAGGATTGTACAGAAGGCAGGGACTTCTGGGGGGAGAGGAGGAGGTTACGGAGGGCAGGGACCGATCGGGAGAGAAAAGAACATACAAATTCCACACACCAGCCATGCGAAGCGCTGTGCCACAATTCTGCCCGATATATATGTATATATCGGGCAGAATATATATATATATATAGGCGGAACTGGAGCGCAGAAAAAAAAATTGATGTCGTGGACAGGAAACGAGAGCCCAGTGAACACAATTTGGACATACAGTCCTCTTCGTTCGTATGTCTGAAAGTTCGTAAGTTGAACATTCATAAGTAGAGGAGCGTCTGTGTATATATATATAGTTTTTTTTTATTGATTAGCATACATATATATATACACACACACGTGTGTGTGTGTGTGTGTGTGTGTGTGTGTATAGGAGTGCTTTTCAGCTGGCTCTGCCTCTGGACCTGAAGGAGTACTGTGGCATTGTGTTATTACGAATATGAATAACATAGGTTTTGGGCTATAATGGAAAAAGGTTTCTCCTTTCATGGTTATCATCTAGCTCTTCATGTATCTAGTGTTGGGTTTTTTCTCCACAGCGTTTGATGTGATTCTCTAGAAGATCGTCTCAGTTGTGCCACAACTTCCCCATAGTCTTCAACCCCCTTCCGGTTCAGCACACACACACACACACACATTTTTATGTTCATATCTTTGTTGGCACGACTCTCCATTCATTTCTATGGGCATAACCCTAATCACAACAATGACAACCTTAACCCTCACCCAGTCCTAACTTTAACCATAAGTAACCAAACAAAATACAAGACTTTTGGCATATTTAGTTTTTTGTTTGAATTTTTTTTATAAAAATGAGTTTCCTCTTGTGGGGACCGAAAAAATGTCCCTGCAGTGTCAAAATAACAGATTTTTATCACATTATGGGGACATTTGGTCCCCAGAATGTAATATATACATGACCACACACACACCTCTCACTGCTTTGGGAGATTAACCTTCACCACCCCTCTTCTGTCCTCCACCCTGTCTGTGTGTGTCCGCTCACCAGCCAATTACACAGCTCTGGCAGTTTCAGACCTTATATGGTCAGTGCGTTCTGTTAAGGAGGAAGGGCCGTGAGACATGTGCAAATGGCACAACACTTTTGTTATTGTTCTAGTGTACAATTCTAAGCCTTCACACGTGCAATTTACCCATCCCCATTCTGGTCACACTCACAATCACCCATGAGAGCCAGCATTACCATACACCAGGCCTGCGTTAACCTCACATGGCAATTGCAGTGGGCACGTTTGCATATCTGCAGAAGTGGCCTTCAGGAGGTCAATCTTGAACTGAATTTGCAAGAGCAGCTGTATTAAGTTCAGGAGAAGACAGGATCGGTTTAACCTGCTGATCCTGCACATACCCAGAGCTGAATGCACCAGTGAGTACAGTTCATAGAAAAGTGACCTGTGACCCCTTTAAGAATCTAGGAGTCTTTCATGCATGTAGTGAATTTAGGTGTAGGTCAGACCAAGCAACTTTGCACTGGGAAGTGCTGTCACTATGAAGGATGACAAAAAATGCCAAAGTGTACTTGGTCGAACACAGGTTTTTATGCAAATGTTCAATGCAATGTATATGTATATGACTTTTGCAAAGCCTGGCTGAAGCAATACCCTCAGAACTGTCCAGACCTGCAATATCTACTAGTGGTATGACACAACTGCACCCTGTTTCCTTTGCATGGTACTTGATGATTACATCAGTAAACTTCATGGCAAAGGAATTATATATAGTTAAGGGTGTAGATAATTCAAGGTGGTTGAGAGGCATTGGGTGTTCAGAATCTAAATTCTCTAATACACAGAAGTATTTATAATATTTACCACCAATTTCACGTTGTAGCCTTGCTGTTTTTATGACCATATGTTCCCTTGTTTATGATGCAGCTTCAGCTGAATTGAGCAGGCCAAGGGGCTTTGCCTGTTCGTCAGCTTTTTGGCGGTTGATGTGATTCCACACGCTTTACCGTCAGTGCAAACTCTGAAGTCCTCGCATGTCCTTCAGCATCTCAGCACCTCATTCATCACCCTGCACTTTTCAAAATATCAGCCACAAAACCCAGCACACTGAAGAAAGTATGCAAACCCTTCAAAGATCCAGATTCAAAGACCATTTGCATACTTGAGTCTTGCAGACAATGTTTTGCCTTTTGACCATGTTACACACTTCAAAGTTAACAGGAGAGTACTTATGTTTGAGGTCTGTCTATAGCAAGTTGCTGGTTAGATTCTCCCCGGAGAAGGGGGCATGGGAGAGTGGTGGGGGTCATGAAACAGTTGGATGGGCTTTCATTTCCAGACCCATTTTTTCCCTATGAAATATTCAGGTCCCCCCAGCTTGCTAAAAGCCCACATGGCATTTTATTTACCGTGTATTTATCTGGGACGTTTTCCACATACAAATGTGACCATGTTTTACAGTTACAATATTGCGAGATTTTACTTCTTGGTGCTGTAGAGCATGATGTTGAGATTAAATTTTATTGCACTCAGGCTACCTTTTTCTGTTTGACAATACCAATGCAGCAACCAAGCCCTTCACCCATGCTATTATCTTTTGAGACCAACATGACCACACACCTTGTCTCTTCTCAGTGACTAACCATGCAAAAGTGCAACAATGCAAAATGCTCTTCATATAAAAGTATTTATTATGTGCCATACATGCGCAGTCAGGATGCAAATGATTTTGTGGTGCACGCAAACCAGGCACCGGACCGTGCCTTCCACAGCTTCGCAGCTTTATATGGTCTGTTGGGAGATGTATCCCGGCATGCCATGCTGCTCAGCTGTCAAACCATGCTGTGAAACGAATACCTGTGAATGGACTGCTAACGCTTTGAGCGTCCATTTGGAACAGCACCGTGCAGAAGCATCCATGCCGCCTGGCAGACTTCCAGCAGTGTTTTGTACTTGCATTCCTGCGCTCGCGGTAAGGATCGCGAAAATGCAGTGAGATGATGGGAAACTGGCAGTGTGTTAACGTTTGCAGAGCTTTTGACGATTATGTGCAAAATTATTACTTGGTCCAAGACCATAGTTTTCAATTCTATCATCGGTTTTGTGGCTGATTCTGAAAATGACTCCAACTGAATTCATGATTTGATTGAATTTTAAGTGAAAAATCATGTGGGATGCCATGAATTTAAATTGGCAGTAGAATTTAGTTTCATTGTATGAAGACACAAAAGACACTTTCATTTAGACAAACAGTTAGTCAGTGTTAGTCAGACATGTCTGCATGGGCGTTGCCGCTATTAAATCTGAGGGGGACGTGTCCCCCTCACATTTCATAATAATTCGTTTGGACCCCCCCACATTTAACATAAAATATTAGTTCACTGCCAGTGTGTCCCCCGCACATTCAAAATGCTTCTGACGCCCCTGCATGTCAGCTCAGACTATATAATTTAAAATACTTTATTTGACCTGCGACCTAACTTCATCATGACTGTTTGAGTTATGGATGTTTGATATATGCTGTATGTCTATCCATCTTCCAAACACATACAGTATCCAGTACAGTGTCATGATGGGACCTACTGTAGAGCCTATCCTGGAAGTGTGAAATGGAACAGCAAACATTTATTGGATTACCAGCAGAACTTATATCATGCAAGCTTTATGAAAGAGCTTGGGCTCAGCTACCATTTGTCAGCTACTATTATTAGTACTACTATGGGGGCTCTAAATTATAAATAATTTGGCATAAATAGCCACAGATGCTCCTCTACCAACGAACGAGATACGTTCCGAGCGGCCAGTCATAACTTGAAATGTTCGTAAGTCGTTATTCACCATCATTTTAAGGGCATATGCAAATACAAAGAACTAGGATGCCGGGAGTACGCACGCTACGCTGCTGCGCGGCGGGAGTAGCAGGCAGAAGTCTAACTAGGCGGAACTGGAGCGCAGAAAAAAAAAATGATGTTGCGGACAAGAAACGGGAGCCCAGTGAACACAATTTGGACTTGAAGATCCTCTTCGTTCGTATGTCTGAAAGTTCATAAGTTGAACATTCATAAGTAGAGGAGCGTCTGTATAATCAATATTGTCAATAATATATAGTTAAATCAGTATAAATTATGTTGTAAGCCACATTGTTGTTATCTGTGTTACATCACAGGCTGAAATACCACAGTGTAATACGACCCAAGCCTACATAGTAGTTTATGCATGGATTTTCAGTTTGTAAATGTGACACTAATTTGTTCAGGTACAAATGCACAAGGTAAATGTGTGGTAACTGTGGTCTAAGCAGGTTAACGCACTCCCAAGCTGCACATTATGTTTTTAAATGCCCTCCGCTTGGGCAGTTCTTCGCCTCTGCAACTGTGCGATTAAAAACGTATAATACAAGGCTTTCCATGCATTTAGCCTTGCGTAATTGTTTAATTGTTGAATATGTACTACTTATTGCCAGGTTTTTATAGGACAGAAATTGTGTGATACACTAAATATTATGAAACAGTTCTCACAATATTTTGAAATGACACACACACACACAGACAGAGGTTTGTCATTATATCTTTGTGGGGACTCTCCATTCATTTCTATCGGGGAAAACTCTAATCTAAACACGACACCCTTAACCCCTACCCAGCTCTAACCTTAACCATATGTAACAAAACAAAATACAAGACTTTTGGCATTTTTAGTTTTTTGATTGCATTCACAGATCTTTGTGGGGACCTGAAAAATGGTTCCCACAATGTCAAAATAACAGGTTTTTATCATTGTGGTCCCCACAATGTAATATAAACATAATCCACACACACACACACACCATTCACTCACACATGCATAAATATGGGCAATTTCATGACTCCAGTTTACCTCGGCATGTTTTTAGACTGGGGGGAGACCTGGAGGAAGGAAATGAGGGATCAAACAAAGTCAATTTTTTAGTATCACATTTATTAACATTAAACCCTGAATCATCTGGGTTTACCCTGCGATTGTTTGTTTGAAACTGCTGAATGTTTGCTTCAGTTGAAGAAACAAATCAACAAAAGACAGTAACACTCATTTCCTTTTTATCTGTACTTTAGAAGCCCTTGTCTAATCCAAACTCATTTTTAAGGCGAAAGTAATTATCATTTGGTATGCAACAGTCATCCTTTACTACAAATAAAATTCTCTGTGCCTTCAAAAAATGTGCGCAAGAAATTTTCAGAAGCATTCAAAAACTATCCAGAGATCAAAGGAAGACTTTTAGGTCAAAGCAAAAATATTCAACTGAAAAATCCTTTTAATAAATCAGTTGGAAATTTTAAAAAGCATTTTAACTGAAATTGAAAAATGTATTCACTGTTGTACAAAAAGTCATCTGCATATTTTATTCACTATATAATTCATCTGTAATGTAATTGTAAAAATACAAATGAAGTAGCACAATATTTAAGACTTAATAGTGATTCTTCTCATTTTCTTCTCTTTTTTCTTACATTTTCCCCAGTATTTCAGTGGTTATTCCACGTGACAAACAGCATACATGTGGTCAAGAAAATGTTGATAGGCTTACAGAAGAATTTTCTGATAGGCCTAAAGAATAATAATAATAGTAAAGGTTTGTTTTTATAAAATCCACATACAAAATTATTTTACACAATAATTTACTGTGAGGTAAATTGTTCTTGATTGAAAGACTGGTTTGATAATCTTGCTGGGATTCAGTATTCACTAATAAATAACCTGAACTCGACCACTGTAACGTGTGCAAATTCTATGACAACCAAATTCAAATGACATGATAACGGTTTTTATCTTATGATGCGTAGCTGCTTTGAATTGCTGTCTAATCTTTGGCATGTGTTGAGGTGGCCATTTTACTTTAGTTGGGACAGTTGCTTTGTTTCATCTGTTTTCCATATTGTGCTTAGGAAATGCCGGTTTGGTGAGGTAACTACCTTTTCCAATACCCTGTTTCCTTCATCTTTAGCATGTATTTCAAGTAGTTACACATTCAGGCTGAACACAATCAATCCTTTAACTGAAAAAAATGGGCACATTTGTCTCTCATATAACTGTGGGTCATCCAGGCATACAGAAAAA
Source organism: Mormyrops attenuatus (assembly GCA_026777985.1). Lineage (NCBI taxonomy): Eukaryota > Metazoa > Chordata > Actinopteri > Osteoglossiformes > Mormyridae > Mormyrops > Mormyrops attenuatus. The sequence continues at coordinate 14,973,164 of JAODKC010000137.1, forward strand.
AAACACAGAATGATTATTGTGATTCAGATTAGAAGCACCTAAAATGTTCTGTAAAACAGTTATTAACACTTTGCATATTTGTTTTGCTCAACAGGAGGTCAGAAAACAATGCTAATTTTAAATACAGAAGTGTAATTGGGTCAACAGTGTTTTGATATCTGAGAACATGTTGTCTGCCTGTTGAAAACCCCATCTTTTAAAACTCTTATATTGTTTCAATAGGAAATTAATTGGACGACCGTGAAATCTGTGTAAAAGAGAGCAAGTAAGCACTGGCAGACAAAAAAGACACAGGACTTGAATGACATAATGACTGTGCCCACTTTCACAGCGCTGTAATGCTACTACATGTAACATCCTATTCAGAAAATTCTAAAGGATAATGATCATGTCCACCAATAGACACGCAGAGTACCGTACTGTTACCTCGGCTACGGGCCTGATCTCCCAATTCAACGAAAACAGCTAAAGAGCAGCTTGCCAGGCGGTTAATGGTGATCACAATCGCTTATCATTTCAGGCCTGAAAAAAGATGTGTGATGGTAACAACCTCCTACGTTCTGTACTGAAGAGCAACTGATCTACATGGAGGACCTGCACAGAGCTCTGTTATGTCAACATTCTGGATAATGTGCTGACAGCCGCATGTTGAAATTGAGTTTAGTTTAGAGTCCTCCGATTGGGTGAGACTTGAAAGAATCGCAGGATGACACACAGCCACTTTATCTCAGCAGGACATTCAAACGGAAAAGCACAATGCCCATGCTGCCCTCTAAAGCAGCCGTTTCTTGGCCACTGGCTGTACTGCTTCCCTTTGTCTGCGAAGCGATAGTGGGCCAAAGCGACCAGCAAGCCAAGAATTTACACTCAAGTTTTATTGATTTCCCTTCAATATAAAACCTGATATCTATCAAAACTCTGAAGCTCCTGTTGCCAAAAAGCACACACTGTAATTACCCTTCAGAAAATCACCATTTATGAGTAAAAAAAAAATATATACAAAATAACATTAACACTGTTCTGTAATGTCCAACTGACAGTGAATTATAATGGAGTAGAGTGCAAACATATTACAAAGCAACTGTAAAACAAGAGGCATACTGGCAAGAAATGCCCTTTGGTTTGTCTACCACCTGCAGACATATCGTGTTTTTTAATTGTGCATATGCTATGTACAGACAAAAGAACTATTTGGGAGTTAAAAAACTGATTCAAATCAGCCTTGAAGCTGTGAAAATACTATTGGCCAATAACATTTTTCTTACTGTATGTATCATTAATGGATGTCTGTATTTAGACCTTTCTGCTTCAAATATGGACAGAGACAAGAGTTTATAAATGTTATAAATATTGTTTTGATAATACCTGATGGTATTCTAAGGCAGTTTTATATCACCGTGACACACATTACTGAGATTCTGAAGCAAATATCTTCCCTGTTCATTGACTTGATTGTCAGATCAAAGCTCCACCCATCCATCTTCTAACCGCTTATCCTGGTCAGGGTCACCTGGAGCCTATCCCAGGATGCACTGGGCACAAGGCTGGGGTACACCCTGGGTGGGATGCCGGTCCATCACAGAACACATGCATGCACACGCTACTGGCAGTTTAGAGACGTATGTCTTTGGATTGTGGAAGGAAACTTGCATCATAAACTGCAGCAATTTCTACATGCCAGTGTCATCTTCTTTTACAGTGATCTCTATAGTGCAACTGTGTAAAGTCTACACAATATCAAAAATGTCACGCCCCGCCGGGGAACCGGCAATGGGAGGCAGCTTGTCCCGACCAATACCCGGACTCCACGTTAAATAAAAGCCCGACAATACCGCAGCCCGGTGCGAGGTATTGTTGATGTATAGAGACGTACTGAGCATTGGTTTCCCTGTCTCCCGTCTAGCTCCGTTCCTCCCTGCTTGCCCTGCCCGATTCTCCCTGCAACCCATCTCAGCCTCCCTCCTGCCCTTCCTCCCCCCGCTCTTCCTCATTGTGAGTTCCCCGTGTGCCCGGTCTGCGTCTCCGGACGGCCCTACCTGTGATCGACCCATCTGCCTGCGACCCCGACGACGACTCCGGATCCTGACCTTGGCTGCCGCTCCGATCTCCCGGTTTTCGACCCAGCCTGCACGACTATGTCTCTTCCTGCTCCCCGGTTTCGCGTATTCAACTGTGTTAAATAAAGACCCCCCAATCCCTCTGCTGGTCCAAGCGGGTTCTTGACAAAAAACAGTTCTAGTGTATAAATACAGTTCTAATGAAGATTCATTCCAGTACACCGCAACCCATGTACTGGATAAGCGGTTATGAAAAAATGGATGGATGGATTCATTCTAACTTTTCCAAAATCCCAAAGATGACATCCTGTCTAGGGTGTCCTCTGCCTTGTGCCCTGCACTTCCTGGGACTGGCGCTGCGTTCACACTGTGAAGCTCTGCTAAATAATGGCAGGATGGATTGATGTTCTCCCAGAATTTAAAAAATAAAATTTGTCAGAGTAATTATGTAACTGGTTGATTGTTGGAAAAGAGAACATTCTGACCTTGCTGATGGTTCTTGATTGTGTTTACCTAGTTATTATACTTAGATGTGAATTTATGTAGATCATGAGCAGATGACACAAAACCCCTGCCAATAAATGATCTGCAGATCAC
>JAODKC010000137.1:14982801-14997354 GCA_026777985.1 Mormyrops attenuatus
CTGCATATAGTGTGTGTGTGTGTGTGTGTGTGTGTGTATATATATATATATATATATATTGAAAAAACCTGAGTAACGATTAACTTGAGAGATTTTTATGACAAAACACCCTGTGCTACGTCATAAATATGTATTTGTATATTTGCTTTTTCATAAGCTAGACCACTACAGGCCACAATATTAAAGATATACATTTAGGACAACATTTGCACAATAAATATCACACACCATTATATCTTCATAAGCAATCTGAGCTTTTTGTGTTAAGCTGTCCTGATCCCTTCAGACCCTTTACACTTCATACAAGTCAGGTAATACTAATGTGAGCAAGACAAGCTCAGAAAGTCGCGGAGACCTTTCTATCACACACCAGTAGCCCATTAAAATTTAATCTCCACACAGGTTTACATTAACTTTTAAGCAGGGGCATCCCCTTTCTAGATAGCTCTCAATAAGTGTGGGCAGCTTTGAAATACCTGGACAGGTAACCTTAAAGGAATTATTTGCCCGTAAAAGTATTCAGTCGCTTGCACATTTTTTCCCAATCTGTTACTTTTAAAGTATGCAAAGTTATGACGCTTTGGAGTAAGGAAATAGATCATTAAAATGTGAGACCCTGAAAATTCACGATAGCATAATTAAACGAAGCCTTTTCACTGGCATGAGATTATCTTGATGATGCTCACCGTTTAGTGGCCCCTGTCTGTGTGCAATAATTTTAAAAAAACCTGTCACTGCTTGATATTCACTAGCAGACCGAATAACCTCTCGGCAGCTTCACCAAGGAGACCGATGAGGTTTCCAAGCAGCTAATTAAAAAGCAAAAGCAAGCATATTTCAGTCATATACTGTAGGGATGCTTAGATCAAAGTCTTTAAATATCTCTTGTGAGCAAAAATGACGCTGAGAAAGTGTGGCTGCCTATATCAGGCCAGCTGGGTTCCCAGTAGGGAGCAGAAAACCACCTTTGTATCCCCCTGCCCCATTACCACGCAATACCTCATTGTTGTAAATAAATAACTTCATCCATTCATTTTCTGTAAAAGCTTGTCATATACAGGTTCACAGGGGATCCAGAGCTTATAGGCGCAAGGCAGGGAACAACCCAGGATGGGCTCCCAACCCATCGCAGGGCACACTCACACACCTGTCACTCACACATGCACACCTATGGGCAGCTTGGCAACTCCAGTTAACCTCAGCATGCTTTTAGACCATGGGGGGAGACTGGAGATCCCAGAGGAAACCCCACGATGACACGGGGAGAACATGTAAACCCCACACACATGGAACCCTGGTCCCAGAGGTGTGAGGCAACAGTGCTAACTACTGTGCAACTAACTCACGGTACATATTGCAGTGTTTTGTATGTATTGTATTTTTTCAAACATTCCTTGCACTGACATGCTCTCTTGCACTTTTTATACATTTATCAACCACACATGCACACCGTATATGTCAATCAAACCATGTGACTATTGTCTTGTCCTACATATGAATCTATTGTACGTAGGAGAGCCATTGACAACCGGGCACGAATGCATGTAAACATGCTTGCCCAATAGGCCTGGGCGGTAGCTGAAACCTCTACAGAGCTACAGTCTTCAATGACTGACATCAGTCAACTATAAACAGACCACTCAACAGTGACAGGAAGCCAGTCCTAAAAATAAGTCTGCAGAAAAAGCGGCAAAAAATAACTGCAGCATAATTGCTAATCTGTATAATCAAGCATGGTAGTGGCAGCATAATGCTAGAGTGATACTTATTAAAGATTTGCAAGCTTGATAAGACTGGAGAAAAAAAATGATAATGCACAAATGCCACAAAGAAACTGTTTCTGTGCAGAAAAGCACACGGCCAGAACTAAATTGGAGTGGCTTAATGTGTAGGTGAAACCCTTGAGTGGCCCATTCAAGGTTTTCATTTGAGTCCTGTTCAAAAGCTACACCTGTACTGACCGTAAACAATCCTCAAGCTAATTCTGAGAGCAAGCCCATCAAGAGGAATGAAGGAAAATTACAGTACACTGGTGTGGGGTGAAACATACCCAAATAGACCTTAGGCTGTAGCTGTGCCTAATATTCAATTCATGGGTATAAATACAAGTATAATTACTATTTAATTTTTATTTATTTATTTATTTACTTACATTTATGGCTACTTATCTTACCCTTTATAATGTATCAGGTTGAGCGGGTGTAATATTAGATTCACAGAGACACGTATGCCATTTTATAATTGTAGCTGAAGTAATACTCTATGTATATATATGTATACAAGCAGAGTTGGGTAATTCAGGTCCAGAGAGTAAAAGTCCAGACCAGAATTTTTTTTTCAACCAACCAGTTGAGCATAAAGAGTCACAGACACAGAGTATTCAACTGGTTGGTTGAAACAGAATCCCGGTCTGGACTTTTACTCTCTGGACCTGAATTACCAAACTCTGTATACAAGGTTACTGTACATGCATGCACAGTCTACTGTCTCATAAATACACTGAAACACCATTATTCAAACTTTTCTTATAAAATGCAATGCAATTGGACTATAAATGTTTCATTATGTTTTTTCTACTTTTCAGATGCACGTTTTGTATGGCTTAAGATACCTCAGAAGAATTCACTAGACTATATGCAGAAGCCATATAATATATTGTTATTGTACTCCAGAAATACACTCACTTATACAAATATCTGATTTGACACTAATCTTTAATAAAATGCTTCTACTGAGGTGCCAAGGAAGAACTTGCCTTTGTTTGTCCCTCAGGATGAGTTATATATTGTCTGACTGAACCACTCACATCTGCTTCTGCGGGGAAATGCCATATCCTTGTTTCAGACTGTATTTGTAGATCATCCTTGTGACATTAAAAGAGAATCTGAAAATGTAGTGATCCACCAAGCACAGATTGGTTTTGAGGTGATACCTTTCAGTGAAGTTGTATTCAGCAGTCCCTGCATCTACAGCTGTGTATATATGTTTAAAAACATCATTTCCTCATTAGAGAATTTTAACTATGTATATGTCTGTATATGTATATGACAGCCCGATATGTAGAGTTTGCATGTTCTGTGCACCCCTGCCTTGTGCCCTCTGCTTTCTGGGATGAATAATTGGTGCACATCCATATGAACATGAGGTTCATCCTGATTTGCACAGTATAAAAAGCATACATGTTGATATTCTACCATGCGTTTCATTTTTTCTTTCCATTGATATTCGTATCTTCACGCCCGAATGTAGACGTGTGTTCATAAGTAGGACAGAGGACAGGCAATGCTGGCCGCTCTAAATAAACACTGTTGCTTCTTTCAGTCTTAGCTTGAGCTGAAGAAATAATGGCGCAATGTATGCATGCGAAGCTGCAGAAGCAGCGTTATAACAACCACAGCAGCTCATGGACGCAGTAGCAGAGGATTTAGCTCAGGGCCTCACAAATGAAATGCCACAGGCAGCCACTGATCTATTCTCTCTCTTTCTAAAGGCCATGATATCAATCTAGCATTTTTTTTACTATGCATGTTCTACAACACTCGGATCTGCTTCAGACTTTCTCGCATGATTCTGAAAGCAGTGATATCTTCAGAATTCAGTCAGGCTTGTGTCCCCCCATTGACTGTATAGTCTGTATAGTCTCTAAGAAACAACAGGTCTATACTTTACAATTGTAACAGGCAGCATTCTAAATTGCACTCTGGAGTGCAGCTCTTGTATGAGGTCTACAACAGGAAACCCACTGTGCCAGAAACCACACTGATAGGAAGCTGAGTCGGACGTCACATGCACAAACCCCGAGTGTTGCCCCAGACCACTCCACACGCACTACTGAGGAAAAGCTGAGGGTGAAGGTGTTTGATGTCCTTGAGGTGACTGCAGAGCTGGTAGAGGAAACCCACTCAGACTTAAGCAGGAGACTTTGTGTTTTGCAGGACTGAGGAAGAACAGGGACTTGTGCTAAAACCTTGTCTATACTTATTCCCATTAATCTCAGCAGACATAGACTTTCCCTTTTTTTAAGCTGTAAGCCACCTATGTCTTAGTTTCCAGCAGTAGTCTTGGTCATGTTCTCTGACCAGCTGTGTTCAACAATGAAATTTACTGCTGGTCTCCTACAGCCAGCTTCTCGTTTCCACATCCAACCAATTTCTGGCTCCCTTTGTTAATGGCGGCATTATGGGTTTAAAAGGGAAGCTGACTTGGATAAAAAATGTATTTCTTTACAGATTAGTCAGTATAACAATCATCCAGTTGTTAAAATATTCACGAGCGGAAGCGACAATAATGGCACGTCAGTTAACTGCTGGGAGACATGCTCATAGTGTTCCTTCTGTGCCAGTGACAGTCAGTGAAATGGACAAGAAGACAAAGGCTGAAGAGGCCACCAGACTGAGGGGGTCATGTGTCTGTGGCAGAGGAGGGGGATTACATTTCTTCAAAGACATATTGTACAGACTACTGACCAACAGCATATGCAGGGGCGGGGCCACAGGACCCAGCTGATTGGCCCCAGAGCGCCCCCTTCCCTGTCATTCACCTATTTCAAAACATCTCATTGGTTGACGATAAGGTTGGCCATTCTGTATGAATTATGGTCCTCTTATACACCCCATATTAAAAAACCTTGGAAACGCTCCTGAAACCGACCCATATAACGAGATGCAAACAGTGAGGCCACAAAACAAGCACTGTGACAAACGGTGACAATCCATATTGTCCTAAACACTTGGACAAACGGTGATATCCATAATGAATGTATCCTACATTTCATCCAGCCATATAGTGTTTCAGGCTTTGATAGCACTGTGGCATCGCACCTCAAGAGCTTTTAGTTCAGTTCCCACCCCTGGCTCTGTGCGTGGAGTTTGCATGTTCTCTGCGTGTTTGGGCAAGTTTCCTCTGGGTACTCCAGTTTCCTCCTGCAGTCTGAAAACAGACGGTTAGGCTGACTGGCTTGATGTATGCCCTGCAATAGTCTGCCGTCCCATTCAAGATCTCCCCTGCCTAGTACTTCCTGAGTTATGGGAATAATATTAATATTAATAATAATTTTGTCATTGTATTTCATTACTTTGTATGTATATATATATATGATATCCTACACAACCCATAAAAATATCTTTTGATTACATATTTTGATAGGCCTAATAGAACTTTATGACTATAATGTGTACATCATAATACAGACGCTCCTCTATTTACGAACGTTCAACTTACGCACTTTCAGACATACGAACAAAGAGGACTGTAAGTCCAAAATGTGTTCACTGGGCTCCCATTTCCTGGCCGCAACATCAATTTTTATTTTCTGCGCTCCAGTTCCGCCTAGTACGACTTCTGGCCGCTACTCCCGCCGCGCAGCAGCGTAGTGTGCGTACTCCCGGCATCCTAGTTCTTAGTATTCCCTTAAAATGATGTTGAATAACGACTTACGAACATTTCAAGTTGCGAACGGCCGTTAGGAACATATCTCGTTCGTAAGTAGAGGAGCGTCTATATATCAATCAGCTGTAGATATTTAATGGATGAAACTCATTGAAATTCACTGAGTTGTAAATAACCTTTTATGACAAAACTTCATCACTTAGGTGAACATAATAAAATATTGGCTCTGGGTATTTAGTTTGAAATTATGTCGATGAGTGGTAGAACTGGAAATGCCTAATGCCTATTCTCCTCACTGAATCACACTGAATACTCCACACGCCGTCTAACTATCTAATCATGAGTTCATTGTTTGTGCTTCCAGTCTCCTGTTACATTTCAAGTAATGTACAGCTCGGACAGATACAAGTCAACTCTACATTATATTAATTATTCAAGCTGTATCTGCTAATTTAACTAACTGCTAGAATCACAAAAGGCTTGTCGGAAAGGACAAGAGCAAGTTTTAAGGACTTGGGATTGTTTTACGTAGAAACGTAACTGACACACCTGCCTGTTTACCCACTTCATTTCCACCACAACGAGCAGTAGGTCCAAGCGAAAGGCACTGGGGGTGAGCCTGGGTGGGGGGGCATGGGTGCTGGGAACTAGACAATCAGCCAGACTTAATTACTGCTATTCCGCCAGGCTTCAAGTATTTTGGCATGGAAGCGAGAGGGAGCAGAAAGTAAGAGTGACAGTGAGGGCCGAGAGACAAGACTCAGATTGTTCCCAGCTAACAGAACGCGTCCTTGTGTGGCCCAAATGAGGAGGACACCCGTTCACTGTGTCATTGTGCATCTCTATGCGAGTCCTTGCCACCACACAAAAACGCCCGCTCCCTGTGACACACTTTCCAGTATCCGCTTGTTAGCGTGCCACAATCTGGTCTGCTCAACCGATTGCTGGGAACAACTGAATACTACACTGGTAGTCCAGCCAGACCATCAAAGACAGGCCTTCCACCTGCAATGACTAATTTGGTGATCTCTACCCTTCTTTATGAAACAATGGTCCTTCTATCTCTCTCTCATACAGTTCTTTTTCAGATGGTGCCTAAAATTGCCAGGAAAATGAATCAATCATGAATGGCAGATCCATAGAATCCTCCAGTAGGACAAAATAATGTTTTTACAAATACAGGTTACATTACAATGGATCATTGATACACATACTGTTGCAGCATGGTAGTGGGCTTGCTGTATGGCATAACTGAAGAGAACCAAGTTGGCTCATGCCACTGGCACTAGGCTCATCCGAAGATACTAGGAGATGCTCTCTCTATCACGCCACAATGCTGCAGAATCACCATAACCTGAGAGCATGGTATGCTGTCGATGTACAGTACATATGAGCACCACTTGATGGACAGATTGTAGACTGACAGCCTGCAATGTCTTACTTTGAATCTCCAAAGATGGGAACCAAATTACAGGAATGTTTACTGAGCCACTATTTAATTCGTCAGTCAAAGGCTGACACCAATGCCATGTTGCTTCATTAGATAATACGGTCTTCTCCCAGGGGTGGCAGGCTGGTAGCTGAGTGTTTGGTAGTGATTAGTGGGAGAGCCAAAATTTCTATTTAATCTAGGTAGAGAACAGCTATGGTGCTGGGGCTGTTTTTAGGGGACCCTAGCCTCCCTTTTCCTAAATCCTCAGTGACACCCTTGGAAGAGAACTGCTGTGGGAATCTCCTCAGCATTCCCTATAGTCTGGAGTGTTTGCGTTTAAGGAAAGAAAGGACATTTATCAGTGAAATGATGGTTGGTAATTGTAGCCTCAGATACATGGTTCTGTAAAGAAAGTTTACAGTTTAACTTCTGGGAAAGTTAAAGCTTCTGAGATAAAAATCTAACATAAATCACTGAAACAGAATGATATACCCCTTGGCCAGTTAAAACTGATTCAGTTCTAAATGCATCACTTTGTCAACAATGTATCTGAAGGTTGAAACAGGAAGACCTTTAATCCTATACCATTGATCGTTCATGTCTAATGGCTGGAATGTGTTTCCCGAAATGAAGTGAGACACTGACATCTCTCTCTCACTTTTCATTGGACCTGTGCACAGGCAAAACTAAAGCCTCTCACTAACCTTCTTTGGCCACACAGTTACCAGCATAAGTAAATACAGACTTTTCAGTACGTTTTCAGTAATCACTTGGAAGAAGAGATGATCTAATTGCTAATTAAATACGTAGACTTAAACCTTGCTTATAATAGCCTGGTTTCAGTAGTGTACACCTTACACGATATTCAAAATAGCATTTAACAGAGGGAGAAAGTCCATCTATTGGTGTGGAAGTATGGCGATATGTATGCGGCTTCTTTCTCCACTGAACAGACATCCAAACCCCAGATAAGTGCAATTTGAGCTCCGCCACATTTATCCGCAGCTGTCCTGTACTGGGGAGAGTCTCCATGAAACCTGATTCCCAGCCTAGATGAGAACTTAAAGTAAAACTGGGATGAAGAACTAAGGCCTACAAAAAATCCAGATTAAAACATGCAGACTGGAGCTTATTGGTTGCCATATATTTCATCATAGGGGATCTGTTATCATCATCGGGTCTTGTGAGGCACATCTACCTGCTTTTTTTCTACCATCAGATTAATAATAGAATGGTGTCATGAGTAGATGTTTCTATTTTGTAATAGCCAAAGATGTGTCTCTAAGTACAAGTACGAAGTTCCAAATAGAATAACAACACTGCACAACAACAGTACCGAGTCTTCTTCATGTACAGCCACGGGCAGTCTCTCAGCTGCCGGCTTGTAAATCAGTTGTGTGTCTACAGCTACACCTGGTCGCTAGGAACCAGTTTAGGCACAATCTGGTAGAGCAGTCACATGAGCTGCAACAGAGTGAGAAGTAATAGGGCAAAACTTGGAACTTTTTTTCTGGTGATACGGTAAATCTTGCACAAGCACCTGCTGTCGTCACAGACATACTGACCTCATATCTGTGACTCAGACAAACACAAGCATTTTTCATACTTCTGACCATTTCAGGGGCCACTGGCATGTAAGCCAAAAATAGGGCTACTGCAATATTGTTGCATTTTGTAAAAATGTATTACTTAAATAAACTGAATCGAATTAAGCAGTCGAATGTCAAGTGATCGCTAACCACATTTCAGCCATTTTCTCAGATAGAGGTGATATCTAAAAGCAATCGACGGTTAGTTTTAATGAATCATTATGGAAATCCGCAGATCTTTGTTGGCCCATCAGAAGACAGCAGTCACCTGAATGGTCATTAAACTTCACCTCTGTTGATATATGCACTGTAAAGTCAACAAGTCATCCAACCTTTTAAAGCTGGGGAAGCTGCATTAGATATAAAAGGAGAGATTGTAAGGGAGGTATATAAAATCAGGTGGATGGTTCTGTCAAAGTGTGTGAGGACTTTAATCCATTGTCATGATTTCATCTTCCGAGAATCCTCCGCATCAAGCTTGTAAAAGACATGCACACTTTTGCACGCCCTCTGCAATTTACACATTTCCCTGCACAGTGTCTTGTGGAGGTTTCAAACTAAATTAGTACGATGTTCCTCTCTGTTCTGTTAAAGCGTGATTGGAGCTGACTCAAGCGGGGGAGTTATTGTGCAGCCTACTATGCACTCGCAGGTGGATCATGTTAACACACGTGCCCATACAATCCCAGGGGAGATCTCAGCCTGTCAGTACAGCCTCAGAAAACGGCAGTCTGCCTTCATGGAGCATTTTTCATCGGCCTATTAGCACTCTATGGAAAAACAATTGCAGGGTTATTAAATAACCAGGGGAAATTAGAGTAAATATCCTGTCCTCATAGAGGTCTTTTTAAATGTCCTACAATGAGCAAATTACTTCTGATTCTACGTTCAGTTCTAAATGCGAACCATCGTTACTTTAGTGCCATTCTACCTCCAGTCCCTTCAGCCATGAACCACAAAAATCTGCATTACAACAACAAGGAAACTGCTCAGTTTCTGTATTTGTGTGAGGGAAGTGTTGATGGTGATGATGAGTGGCAGCCTGTTCGTGGCAGAAGCAGTAGCACAGAGCATGTGTGTGTGCTTGGGGTGCATCTTTCAGCTGCTCATAACATCTGCCTCCGAACGACAGAACCTTGTGCAAGGCTCTTTACCACCTAAGCTGCTCAGTTTAGGTAGGGACACGCGGTGACGCCTTATCGGAAAGTAGCCCACGTAAGTGCGCGGCCAAGGACTTCGCATGATAATCCCCCTTGACATATGTAAAATGTTACATCTTCAGAGATTCGCTTATATATGGATAGATGTTATTTTGCCAGAGAAGACAATACAAATGAAATACCTGGACTCACTAAGTCATTATCCATATAGCTGAGTTGCATTCTTGCCAGGAATAAAGTAAGCTATCAAAAACAAATGTCCTGAGCGGAATGCAAGCAATAAGCAATGGCTGGCTGCTCTGAGGTTTCAGATTTATTAACTTACTTGTTGATTTAAACATGGCTACTCTATCTATCTATCTATCTATCTATCTATCTATCTATCTATCTCACATATGACGTGAACTTGATGTTTAATCAATGATTATCAAACCCTTAGTAGAACCTCGGTAATAACATTTATATTTGTTCGTAACGGACCTCAGCGGTGGAACTTCCCCCGAACATGTATTGGTAAAAACGGTAAATATTAAAAGTCAAAGACTATACAGTAAATAGTCATACCTCCTGAGACCCGACGTGCTCATATGAGGGCAAAAATGCACACAAAAACAAAAGCCGGGGGCTCAGGAGGTTAAAGCCGCAATAGGATGAAATTAGAACGTGACTAGAGCAAGTCTGGTTACGTTCACAGTCAAGTTCTTCTGGTCAGACAGTAAAACAAACATGCTTGTACCTCTTTCTCGGAGATGTAGAGTTGCTCTCCTTTCAGAATTACAAAGCGGTTTTTCCAGATCTCCCTGAAAATCCCTTTGCCACAAAACTTGCGAATCCATCCTATTTTGTCCGGCTGAGAGGACGGCTGGGTGGGATCCTGGGGGCCCTGGATATTGCAAACAGAGGGCAGTTCAGCTGACGGGCGTCCTGCGCTGACATGATCGCAGCCCCTCATTTAGATTCAGAGGATGGGGACGATTGGTGACTTTTGCAAAGGCTGCTGTCATTTTTTTTGTCGTGTAGATAGACGTAACATTAATGATATGAGTTGAATCTTCTCGAACTTCACTACGGAAGCAAAGTTACTCGCGCTATAAAGTTAATGCATTCGGATGATCGTCTTTCGTTATTAGACAACCCTGACAAAAGGGTGACGGCTATATAGTCCCCATAAAAGGACATCTTTCATCAACGATTTATTTAACCGTACCTTATAAGCGACGTTGGAAATAGTTCATAATAAACTATTACAAAATTACGGTATGTTAAATAATGTCCTACGCGGATTGCACGCTAAAAAAATAACCAACTGTTTACACGTAGTTTTGAAGTGGGTTAAACGCAAGACGTGTACAGTATAGTCTACGGACACGTAAATGTTTTTACAGACAATGCTTAATAAACCAGCAGGTATTGGGTATCATACGGACAAACAGTTTACAGTAGTAATAAATCGCAGCATTATTTGTTAGACAACATAGCATAGCACATAAAATGTCTTAAGACAGTAACCTGCTGCAATAATGAATAGGGAGAGGAAACAGTTACTTGAACATAGCCGTGAAGGCGACGTAGTAAGGAGCTTACCCGTTTTGCCGAATTGTTTTTCTTCATTGTGAATGTGTCACAGTTTCAGATCCTATTCCCAGAGTTAGGTCAGGTGTATTTTTATGCAGTTTTTTTCTAGCAAGGATACGGGGGGAGCTGGGAAAATTCAGTAAGGCTGAGATCGTGTCTCGCTGTCCGCTTCCCCACGCAGATGCACCTCCTTTTTCTCCAGTGCGTCTTTCTCTCCGCTCCTCTCTAGTTTCCCAGCGATGGGTCTTGCTGTCGCCCTCGGCTCGCACCGTCAATACCCTGAGCTGAATTAGTAGTCTCCAGTTACGCGGAGAATCATTGACTGTCAAACCCGGCTCCCCCGCCCGCCCGCAGAGCTTTGTATTGTAATAGCGACTTGCCGCCGGGGTCCTCCCCCGCGAGCACTCCACAGCTCCATCTATAGCCCCGGTGCGGCTGCTCTGTGAGATTACTGTGCTAAGTGTACTCGTGTTGTAATGCGACGGGCCCTATTTAGATGTCTACACATGTAAATACATGTTGTATATTAAATTAATCTGTTTTCACCATTTAAATGTATTGAATATTCATGAGTGCATGGGGGAACTTGCATTAAAAGCTTATATTTGTGCATTTTGAAATGATTTGGTCATATATAGTATACACACTGTGATTATTTTATTAGATACCCCTATGTAATACCATTTTAGGAGCCATTTTTGTCTCCAGAGCCACTTTAAGAGTTGATGAGTTGTGCTTTCTTCCTGTATACCATTGACGTCCCTACGTCTTAAACTCTAGACTTGATATTCCATGAAAATCCCAGGAGGGTAGATGTTTCTTAGATGCCGGGACCACCATGTCTGGATTTAACAATTACACCACAATCAAAATTTTATCACGTATCTTAGTGGTTCTGATGCTTGGCCATACAATAAATAGACCTCTTGACCCAGAGTGTAATGTATATATTCATGGGCAGCCATCTGATTCGCTGTTTGTGGGATCATTGTGTGACGCTGTCACCAATATACATTTTTAAAAATGCTGAAACTATATACGTTTTATATGACCTCTAGCCGCCACTCTGACATAAAGTGTGCTTGAGTTCGGGAATGTATAACAATAGTGTCAACTGTGGTCTGGATTGTAACATCAAGAATAGTATAGAAGCAGACTTTGTTTGTGAGACAACACAAGTGTTGGAAGAGCAAGTATGAAACTCAGTCTAATACCCAAAGGTATCCTTCATAAAGCCAATTGCAAAGTAAACATGATACAGTTATGACCAGTCTGTTGCATGTCAGGTGCAGATTGTTTACTCTGCTAAAGAGTACTTCAGAAGGTTTTAAGCACTAATAATACTGCAGTACAAAAGATCTTTTGATATTCAAGATCTTGACTAATAATAAAAGTCTAAACCAGTTTAAGAGAGAGCAGTAAATGCCAAGTACTAATTGATGCTGATGCTGTTTATTTGAAATAAATACTAACATTTTATTTTGTTTGTACGGTTGATGATGTGGGCAGCGTGGATCTGCAAAATGAGGTCATGGTCGTAGTTATTGTTTTGCTGAGTAGATTAAAGCAAAAAATGGGAGAACTGACACTTCCTCTGAATAGGCTAATCCAACTCACCAGGTGAACCGGGAGTTTAAGTTGGCAGCCGTGTCATTGACCAGTAGTCAGCACAAACAGGCCATCCCCTTAGAAGGCCACTTGTTGCAAGGAAAAGTTGAATGATATCAGTCAAAGAGCTTCCACTAGGATCACAGATATTTATAAACACACAGGAGTCTACTTATGTACGAGTACATTACATACATGGAGTCCAAGATGTCTGTTATGCTCTTCGCACCATTAGTGTCAAGTGATATTAATTGGTTACCAGGGATATGAAGTAGGATAGTGAACTAGGAGCTCCGTAATTGTACCAGTATATGATTAATAATATTGCATTTATTATGCATTCATTATGTTCACATGAACAAAGGACGAAGGGTGAGTTTGTTAATGTATGCAGAGCACAGTGGGGTGGTATGGTGCTGCAGGGGTTAGCACTGTCTCACACCTCTGGGTTCGAGTCTCCACCAGGGTTCCATGTGTGTGGAGTTTGCATGTTCTCCCCGTGTTGTTGTGGGGTTTTCCCCCCAACAGTCCAAAAACACTCCGAGGTTCATTGGAATTACCAGATTGCCCATAGGAGTGCATGGTGTGTGAGTGCGCCCTATGAGGAGCTGGCATTTCATCCTGTGCTGTTCTCTGCCTTGTGCCTGTACCCTCTGCGATAGGCTCTAGATGACCCTAAGTAGGATGAGCGGTTACAGAAAATGGATGGATCTGGAGCACAGCATTAGCAGGATCTGTAGAAGTTTTCTTTTCTGGCACACTCTAGTGTGTGATTCACTATTTTTTAAAGCCATTCCACAGGGATATTGGTTATAGGAAATCAATCAGTTGCTGGTGAATTTTGGGGTTGAGAAACAGGCTGACAGTTACCCATTGTTTCAGAATCTTTCTTTTTTTATTCGCCAAGTACAGAGAAGTAAGGAATTTCTTTTGGTGCAGGTGGTATCATGACATAGACAAAACACACATACAAATAAATATCTAAAAGTAAAGATACAAGGATTTTTTTTACAGGAGATGTGCAATGCTGAGTCAAGCATGTGGACAATATAAATAAAGAAATGAATAAATAGATAATGGATGGATGTAATGTACAAAGAGCTTAGGTACATTATAGATGAGTTCAATTAGTTAAAATATGATAAAAGAGGATTTAACAGTGCATGGTTCCATTTTAACAGTTTTTCATGGGCCCTTATTTAGAAGGGCGATGGCCTGGGGGGAAGAAGCTGTTTAGGTGACGATTTGTCCTTGTGCTCAGGGCTCTTATTCTTTGCTTTCGCTGGGATCTTGGAAAAGGGAGAGGCCAGGATGCAGAGGGTCAGACATTATTTTTTTTTGCTCTGTTCTTCATTCGAGATGAGTACAGTGCTTCAAGAGGGGGGAGCTGACAGCCAATGATCTTCACCACACATCGCACTACACGCTGTAGTCTCCTCTTAGAGTGCAATGTTGCAGAGCCAAACCAGACACAGATGGAGGACGTAATAACTGATTCAATTTGACGGAAAGTCACATAGCATATTGTTGATTTACAAAAAAGTAATATATATATTTATAGACAAACATAGATACATACGTATATACATATATATATATACACACATATACAGATATATATATATATATATATATATACACACACACACACACACATACATATACATATTACAGTGATTCCCCACTATATCGCGGTTAAGCTAGCTATCGCGCCCCCGCTATATCGCGGATTTTTCCCTGACGCCTCACAGTTCTCTGCGTATCGCGTACCTTGCTTGTGGTCCGATTGTTTTCGTTTTGT
>JAODKC010000137.1:14997454-15047504 GCA_026777985.1 Mormyrops attenuatus
TCTAGGGTACGATACATCAAGAAGGATGAGAAGAATATAAGAGCCACCGCATCACTTTCCTTTAGTCAAACAGGAAATAGGATGGCAACTCCTCAGAATAAAGCCATCGTTAAAATGGAATCACATACAAATGCATTAAATATTATTATTATTATGTTACTCATATCCTTAGCCCGACATCCACATATCATATGTGTTGTTTTAATAATTTTCACCTATAGCTGATGGGTCTGGAACGCATCTTCTGCAATAGGCGGGGGATCACTGTACTGGGTTTCAGGAGGAAACACATCCAAACACAGGGTCTGTCTAGATGGGGGTCAGTCATCACCAGAGAAATGACAACACTGACATACATTATGGCGAAACATATCTGGCACTGAGGGTCACATGACTTACCACACTTCTCTTTTTCAACACACTTCCTCAGGCAGCTTCTTATCTGTTGGAAAGTTCTGGTAACTTTTATGTGTCAGTTTATATTAAATTTGTTTTGTTATGTGATTAATAATTTTGGTTTCCATTTTTTTCTGTATTCAGATCCTGAGGGTTATGCTTAGAGGGGTTCAAAAAATATATTCTTTAAAAATAGTCATAGGAGTGGGGGGAGGGGGAGAGCACAACTGACACCATTATTTTGCTCACAGATGTCTGTAAATATATTAGGAATCAGAACATTTGACAGAGCAGACCAAATTAACTCAAATGGAGTCCATCCTTCCACACGCTTCTCTCCCCCCCCTTTTTCAACTCATGGCTTGAGTGACTCAGTCATTACGTCCATCCCTGTTAATAGACTGGAACCACTCACATGAAGTGCTGACCTCTTGTTTCTGAGAAGGTCACTGTTAAACACATCTCCCTAAAGGTATGTGCTATCAGTTTCACTGGGAACCGTCAGCTGACGGTGACTCTCCATTCAGCTTTTTGAGCGTCAGTTGCAGGAGGTGCCACCGGATAGAGCTGAGATCAGAAGAGCAGTAGGTTTCCTGCTGAAAAGGGCAAAGGGTGGACTCTATAAAACCATGGTCCCTTTTTCTTTAAGTCAGTCTAATCCTCTGCGTCTTGCTTTTGGACCGTCAAATTTCATTACATATGCTTCCAGAAAGTATTGTCATAACCCACTTTAAATCCTGCCGGGAGTTGAGATTCGCTCCCACGTATCATAAACCAAACATACCCCACCACCTTTTCTAGTCTCCTACATTACTAGTATACTTTGGACCCAGACTGCAGACACTTTGTTGGCACAATGGCCTAGAAGATGGTTAAGCTCATTGGTAAATGTAGGGCACTGGAGTTTAGGCAGAGGGTTTCAGTGATAATGGGAACGTAGGCCTAATGACTTGCCTTGTAAAAAATTATCAGCTGTATTTCCTGACACAAGAATCAACTGTGTGATTAAATGTTAAAGAATATACAATGCAATATGTTTAGAACTGATAGATGACATTATTCAGTCAGGGACAGGAAGCAAAAATAAATCCATGTACTTGGTTCATCCAAAAAAAAAAACACTGAGGAATAAGTCCATATATAGTTTAAAGAAAAAGCACATGCATCATAAATGATTTCGACATAACTGTGGAGAGGAAAAAATTACCCCATACTTACTGACAGATTAAAACAAACCTCTGAAGTTCCACAGATAGCTTGGAGACAGAGAGGTGGGTCCATGTCAAATGGCCAGAAGAGGGGAAAGAAATGAACTGAAACTACAACACAAAAAAACACTTCTTTTATCCCATGACCACTGATTTGCAATAGCACAAGTCTACTACATTTATTAGTTGAATAAAAACATTCAATTACAGCAGATTATTTTGTGACGGAGACACACTGTACACTGCAATGACAAAAACATCTTACATGATCAAACATGACTTTGGATGTGCAAAAAGATGTGCACTTATGGGATGTGTGTTCAAGTTTTGGGCAAACCTAAAATGCAGGTTCTTTTCCAGGAGTGCCATCATATGTTCCCATATAAAACTTACCAATGTTCACCGCTATTGGCTGTCTGGGGTATAGGGGAGCATTAACAGGGTTCTACATGTTCCATACAGTGGCCACCAGCTGTGAATGATGTGTACTAGGCTGGTTTGAAATTTAAATCTAGTAGTGTATATATAAAATGGTTTGCGGTTTCCAAGTGCACGTTGCTATGGACAGTGATGCAGGATGAAAAGCATTCCGTTATATAGGCACCAGCTGTATGTGGGACCACAGGGTCATGCTCCACCCACCCCAGTTCCCTCATAATACCAGACATGTTGGGGAAGTTACTTACAAAAGTAATCCATTACAGACAAAGGTGGAAGGTTCAGATCCAGAAATTACAAATCCAAACCATGGTTTTGTTTCAACCAACCAGTTGAGTATACAGAGTCACAGTCATAGAGTACTTAACCTGTTTGGTTGAAATAAAACCTTGGTCTGGATTTGTGCTTTCTGGATCTGAACTTTCCACCTGTCTGTAATGGATTACTTTTGTAAGTGACTTCCCCAACACTGGGTGTCAACTTCTATGCTGTTATAGTGAGAGTCCAGTGCAAGGAAGTATTGCAGGTGAACCTGTGATGTTCTCCGCCCAGCATTTAAAAACTGTCCCCACTGGTTCTGTGGTTTCTAGAGCCCGTGCACCATGAATCGTCAGAGCCGTAAGACCAGAGTCTATGGACTGTCTTGATTTGTGCTGGGTCTCTCTCTGCATGGTGTAGAGGGACAGAGAGAAGACTGACACCAGCCAGCATCGGGGAACATTGTAGAAGGTGTCTTGGTGAGCATGCATCTGTCTTCTGATCCATCTTGCAGAAAACCACTGTCAAATACACCACAATGGAGCACTTTCTTCCAAATGATATCATGCCCCTCTCATGTGTCGTCGAGTCGTACTTCCCCCGAACAAAAAGCGTAATTTAACATGTTCAGTCAGATGGAGGAAACCATTTTAAGAAATATCATATTTGTTGAGCAGTCAGATAGCGGCCAAGGGCCAAGTGGTGGCGCTGTACACAGCACTGGAAAGGTGGTGATACGATGTGGTCCAGAGCCAGCGATGTCGCCATCAGCGCCTGCTGGGAAGGCGGCTGCTCCCCTGCCCTCTCTCACCACTCTGGCTCGAACCTGTGGCTAAGGTTACTTCCTCCAGGAAACTGTTAGGAAATGGACACAGAGCAGCTACGTTACAACACTGAATGTCAGGGAGCAGGTCATCCGGAAAGATCTGTGAGTGTGTCATGCTTTCCATTTCATGTGCAATTCTGAGAACATTACCTCATGCTGAAGTATGTCACTTAATCTTGCTTATGGTGACAACAATTTCTGATCCTGAAAAAATAAGGTCATTCGTATACAGAGACACAAAGGTAGCAAACCAAAATCATTAGCTCACATTCTGCTCACTAAATGAAACAAAAGCAAGACCTCAGCTAAGTAGCACACATTGTTTACCAATGCCTGATGTGTCTGACCCGCTGATATTTATCACTGTCTACATTTCCCTCCCCTATCCGTCTCTTATTGATATCCACTCATGGTTCTGCCTCTATGTCCAGTGTGTGCTGTTAAACTCACCTTACTTCCTGGACATCCAGCACAATTCCAAGTATCCTATAATCCTCTGAGCTCTCACAGGACTGTTAGTAAATGCAGGCACACTTGCCAGTCCATTCCAAGGTGGACTGGAGGATAGAAGCCTCTCTAGGCAAAATGAGCTTTGTTCATGCTTATTGAACGTCAGATTACACTGAGAACATTCTCAGCAGTGAGGCACTACAAGCCAGTGCTGAAGAAAGTCAGATTCATTCTACTTTTTCTACATATGGCTTAATCCCACGACCAAACACGCCAACCTAGTCAGCTCCAGTGCCCAGAGGCACTGTGTCAATGGGACAGTCTCCGAGACAATGGTCACTTTGCTGGTGAGGAGTCCATGGTACGCAGCCAAGCGATAGATATCAGATGCACAGCCGTCCAGAGGGGGAACCACTACAGGATTACAGTGTCTTTGTGAGGCGCTGAGAGCATTATCGGGAATTACGCTGCGTAATCTCGTTGCAGGAGTAGAACATTAATCCAGGGAAAAATAAAAACACTTAAAAACGCATTAGGGTGCCATCCATGGTGTATCACAGTACTCCTGGATTACAACAGAACAATGGGCAGCCTCCCCTGCAAACTCGCCACAGCCCTCACTCTTAATTACAAAGATAAAGAGGACATCTCACCCACGACACCAATGACGGGGCACATTCTAGTCAGTGTTAAATCATGACCTGTTTAGAATTGTAGGCATTGGACATTTAGTCAACTAAACTATTTAGCAGAGAAAAATTAAGGTGTCAGTGATCCCAATTCATTATCACTTCATACTGGAAGCCATTTTTTGGGAGGACACAATGCGAAAGCATGAAGCGGCTGTAGCAAAGGAGAAAAATCCGTATTGAGGCCAGCTGGTACACATTCACACTACTGCAGCAAACGTGCCCCAACTAACATGTATTTGGAACATTGTGTTGTGACGAAAATGGTCATGTGATCACATTTCCCAAATGACAACCTTGAGAAAACATCTCTCTCTAAACGGGGGTTAGGGGGCAAACATACAAACAAATAATAGTGGGTTATTTCTTAAAGGACAGTTTAATAATTAGGACTGAATAATGATCGCAGTGATCGCAAGCAAGGTTTGGAACTGTCAAGATGTTCGATTCCATTATTATGGAATTATGTCACTTCTGACTGCCTGGATGCCAATTTGTGAGGTTGGGTCCTCAAGGTCATCGGTGTGATGTGAACATTGGCGTGATGTGAACACTCCTGGAGCATTGTGATTAGATAGAGGGAGCGTATGGGATCACCATTATTGTGCAATCAGTACTGTGTTTTTCGAAGGAAGCCAAAGCAATCAACTTACATTTAACTCAGTGCTTCAACCCTCGAGAACAAAAAAATTGAGGGGAACCACGGCCGCAGTATGACTTAATCACACTGTCGACATTATCCAACCATCAAATTCACCCAGTAGTAACATCGGGTTCATACAAATACAGAAATATAATGGATTGATAAATTGAGTGTAATAGCTTTAGGACATGCAGGGTGTTTGGGGAATTTTAAACTTCATATTCTAGACATGTTCTATTAAATCAACAGAAAATATTAGGTACTGATTGCCTTTCTGCTAGGTGAGGCAGTGTCACCTAGCTAGTAGGTATTATCAGTAAATTACAGCAACTGGTGGGAACCGGAATGAGTTTTTTAAAATGCGTAGGAAACCATGCAAAAGGTTTAAAAATAACATGGCAGAAAGAGGCGACAAGCACTGTATGTAGGCTGAACTTTCCATTTCATATGTGCCTGTATTTCATGCATTAGGGAGAGAAAGTATTAAAAGGCAATTCTTAGGCATAACAGAGAGGGTTTGTGCAAACCTGGACTACAAAGGCTCACTGCAGAACAGAATATGGTGACAGAGAGCTGTGTGCGCTAACAGGGGCCCACAGTTGCACAGTTCACTCTCCACACATGCTCATATGCTGGGTTGGCATGTGGTTCGTCTGTGCAAATGTGTGCGTGCACCCAACAGATTGTGTAGCAGCCTCGTCACCCAACACTAGACAGCTATCAATAATACAGCAGCCCATCAGAAGAGATGCACTGCACTGCCTCCCCACTGAGGCTCATCCCCCATTTGTTTCCCGCCTAAGGGGACCAGGTGAACCAGACAAAATGTGCCATATTTCCAAGGAAACTCAATATCCCAGTCTGTCACATGACATTGCTCCCCCTCCCTCTTTAACCTCATTCACCACATTGGCTAATCTTCACATCTACAAGGAAAAACCTTAAATGTATAAAAGTCGCGTCAACATACCCCGCTCGCTTCTCTCAGCCATCACCCCTAAACACACGGAAGGTGTTGCCATAATGCATTACCTTGGGATCACTTAACACGCTAACCGTCAGTTTATGTCCGATTTAGTCCCACCTTATAGGTAACACACAGACTGGATTGCATATCCATTCATAATTTAAGCTTTGTTTATCCTGACCTGCTTGGCTCCTCCTCCTGTCCGGTTCACGGAGAGTGCCGGCATCGGCGGCCATGCTACATGCATCGGAAGATAAGCCTCTGGCTACCTGTGACTCCTCCCTCCCCTGCAGCCATTACTTCCATTTTCTGCTACTTTCAACCCAGAGGCCCCAGATCAAGAAGACAAAGCCAACAATGTCCAATAAGGAAGGTGCAAAGCAAGCCGAGCCTAGAGAATTGAGATGAACCTAGGTTTGGGTAGTAGGATGGTATATTGGGAGTTTTGGGACTCCCCACCAGCAAATTTTATTGGTAACATGTAAAAATATCAGAATAGTGTTGCTTTTGAAAACAGTCAAAATACCATATACCACAATAAACGTCTGAATGGTATGAAAAATTAGATGCCACCCAAACATAGATGGATCATGGCAAAACATTCTGTTTACAGTGATACTGCTACCTTCCTGTAATTTCAGAACCTGAGTTGGCCAGACAGAGCTCGAGAACAGGAAGTCTGTCAGCGGGGGCTGTGGCGATGCTATACCAGCACGGCTGGGACCTAAGTGGCTCTCCACCGCCGTTAGGGTGCATGTGCGCATTTCCTCTCTGTGGGCACCAGCAAATACGACGGGGCATTTTCTACAGAGCATGTGATTTATGACTGGCGATAGCTGCCAGCAGTTAAGTAAGTGAGGCTTCTGCTTCCCAATTCTCACATACACCAATATGTAGAGAGCAAAAACAATAATGTACCGGAGTGCAGTCAGGCTTCATAATGTGCATCATTTTACCCTTGTGCCTTTTTTTAATTTGTGTCTAAATCCTGTACTAACACAGTCATAGTGCAATTCCTGGCAACTGGCATATTATACACACACACACACACACACACACACACACACACACACACACACACATACAGATGCTCCTCTAGTTACAAACTTTCAACTTACAAACTTTCAGACATATGAACAAAGAGGACTGTAAGTCCAAATTGTGTTCACTGGGCTCCCGTTTCTTGTCCGCAACATCAATCTTTTTTCTGCTCGCCAATTCTGCCTAGTAAAACTTCTGGCCGCTACTCCCACCACGCAGCAGCGTAGCGTGCGTACTCCCAGCATCCTAGTTCTTTGTACTTGCGTATACCTGTAAAATGATGTTGAATAACGACTTACGAACATTTCAAGTTATGAACGGCAGTTCAGAACGTATCTCGTTCATAAGTAGAGGAGCGTCTGTATATACATACACACAGCATCTGTAAAAGTATGTAAAGTATTGATGCATATGTATAAATATTATTTTTCAAATGAGCCATATTTCTGTGAATTCCAACCTCAGAGTGTAGGCGTTCTCATTCAAGGAGAGGAAAGCAACATGGCATCACGTATGTGGATATTCCTGTGACTCCGCCTCATTTACATTTACAGTATTTAGCGGACGCTCTTATCCAGAGCAACTTACATTTTTCTAAATTCAGGGACAGTCCCCCTAGAGCAAGGTGGGGTTAAGGGACACAATGATGGTAGTGCCAGAGGTGGAACTCGAACCCATGATTTCTTGGTCCAGAGGCAAGTGTCCTAACTGCTAGACCACCAACACCACCGCCTCCCCCCGAGTAGATTCGCATGCAGACCATGCCTGTGTACGCGTGGCTCGTTGGTATTAACTGAGACCCAGGAAAGGGGAATCTACGATTATTGCTCAGAGGAACAATGGGCCGTCAGGTGCTCGCCGCTGATGGCGGACAGCCAGCCCGTCCAGCCGGAATTCGGGGCGGTTCTCCCACAGCGCTTCGGCACGGCACCGGAATGGATCCCTGCCAAGGGCACAGCTGTGCGGACGGGTGCCGGGTGCCAAGCCGGAGGCTCCCGCTGCCGTCTGCACGCCACCCAGAGGCCCAGCTGCAAGGTCCCGCCCACGTGCCGCCACGCGCTTGACATTATGCGAGCGCTAATTACACGCTGCACACTGCACCTCCTCCTCCAGTGGGGCTGCTCATTCGCTGCCAGAGCATGAGAGCAGTGAAGCCGACCCACCTGCACATCCCCCTCCCACTGGGTCTCCCTGGATGGGAATGAGCTCCAGCTGCCTCTGGGAGGTTAGCAGGTCACTGTGACCCCCAGCAACAACCACCTGAGCTACTGGACTGGCATTAAATCAGCTTTCACCTGTTTACGCCTAGCACAACAACAATTACCAGATTCCGGTGCATATGAAAAACCTTCCGGAAGCGATATTGGTCTGATTGTCCCCTACTGTATTTCTAGTGTATTTGAACAGTTATATGGCAGCAGTACTCCTAAAGAGCCGTGCCTAAATTGGATGGCTTTTCCCCCGTCTGGCACGTTTCTGAGCCTTTGCAACATGCAGTGGCCCCAAGTGGGGTAATCAAACTCCCAGCATGTGTGCTGACATCAGACCAGGCGCAAGCTGTCGCAGAGGCAGACCTGAGGTACGCACACGTCAGCCCTGTTCCCACGGTGATCGCCGTTTCGCCAACAGGTGCCGTCTCGGCTGGCTGGGTTCTGCAGTCTACCCAACGCTGTGGCCTCCTCAACAGGGGTCAGAAGGGGGGCGCGAGGTGTCCCAGCAGCTGTCTCAACACCACCCCGCCCCCCCCCAGCTGCCTCTTATAACCTCCCTCACCCTTGGCTCCTGGCTGGGAGATTTCAACCAAAAGCCCTCTTAAATATTTCTGTAATTGCTGCTCTAACAACTGGGCATTGATGGGTCTGAATGCAAGGAGCAGATGGGGGGGGGGTAATGCAAAAAAAAAAAAGTAGGGAATTAAAGAAATGAGAGAAGAAAGATGGAAACGGGGATGGAAAGGGGCAGTGAGAAGGCAGGAGGGATGCAGCGCAGCGTGCCGAAACCTGCTGATTCCATTTGGACAGGAAGCCCAGTTACAGTGCAGAACGGCCCTAAACATCCACCTGACAAACAGCTACCACAGGTATGTGAACACGTGCTCCTGACGTGACGGGTTTGCCAGCAGCACACTGGAAGCTGCAATCATGGCACTATAGCTGACCTCTTGGTGTTGTGGATGGAGGTCCCTCCAAGTACGATGCGGACCCCCGGCATGGTGCGGTTGAAGTTGTAAACAGTCAGCGCCTCCTCATACGTGGCCCCCCCGATGATGAACACGATGATGTCCTGGGGCCTGACGAGACAGGAAGCGGACAGGTGATGACGCGGGTAAAGGAAAGTAACTTCCAGAATCAGCATCAACACTTCAGTGCAAGAGTGCATGATGAGGTTAAAGGTCAGGGTGCTAGGTCAAAGGGCACCCCTCCCTCAGCTGTCAGCCCCTCCCCTCCTTCATTCTTCCTTCCATCGCTATCTTGAGGTCACAGTTTTATGACTGCCCAAGGCCAGAAAGATTTTGCCCAGTCAGCTGAAAGCCACATGTGCCAGTGTGTGACTGACCCGCATCAGCAGCGCTCAGTCAATGTGGGAGCAGAGCCGACGCATTTAATGCTGGCCGCAGAGGATGCGGCTGTGCCCATAGACCGGGGATAACTGTTAGTCTCTGTCCTGCAGCCAGCCTCCTTGTCTGCGACTGACTGGCCATTTACCCTCCTTTCCCCAGGCTATTTTAACCAGCCCCTCCCCTACTGTCCAAAGGGTCACACGTCGCTCCACCTTCAGCTATAGTGGAGCGGGGGATCAAAAATTAGAGGACGGGGGGGTGCATCACCTGGCGGTGGCTGCGGGTTAACATATTTGAGCGACACAGACCCCTTTGTAGCACAGGCCAGTGAAATCCAACACCCCACCCACCCTTACAGGGGAACACAGGCTCGGAGAACCAAAGCTGAGAGACTGTCAGGCCTGCATTGTGTTTGCAGAGCCAGCTGGAGAGCCGGGAACAAACAACTCGAGGCAAAGGGGGTGTTCCATTACTATTTCTGACACAGCGGCCGGGCAGCCGCCCAGGTGTCACACTTAAGGCGGGGAGGGATACATCTTATCCGCTGAGCCTGTTCTTACAGATATACACCAAAACATCATCTTGCTATTCTGTTACTAGAATGCCTGCAGTTCAAATTACGAGAAAGGATTCAAAACAATGTACATAAAATCCATAAAGGCAGATAATATTCACGCCGTTCAGTGGATTTTACCTGAATGAATGCACTAAACTTGGGTCTTTAAATGCATATGTAAGCAAAAAAAGCAATTTAATGTAGCAATGAAAGTCGATGACACTTGGAGGCAGCACCCACCTGTCTCTGAGGGTGTTGGGTCCCAAGTAGGGGAACTGGCTGTCCTTAAGGCGGCCTTTGATGAGCTGGTCCAGGGTCTCGTGCAGCAAGGGCTGGTGCTGGGTGTATACATTCTCCACACCCTGGTGAACATAGGGTCAGAGAAGTGGGATTGTCCTGATTTACACAAACCCACTACACTGTCAAATATTGACACTCCCTTAATGATATAAATAATGGACCCCTTCAGCC
The DNA here is from genome assembly GCA_026777985.1 of Mormyrops attenuatus. Lineage (NCBI taxonomy): Eukaryota > Metazoa > Chordata > Actinopteri > Osteoglossiformes > Mormyridae > Mormyrops > Mormyrops attenuatus. The sequence goes on from JAODKC010000137.1 coordinate 15,007,958, forward strand.
CCAACCTTATAAAACCTTATAAAATTATAATGTGCCCGAGTGACAAAATTAAAGGCTTAGCTGTCTATCTACTTGGGTTGCAGGCCAACAAAAAGGATCAGCAAACCAGAAGCTCAGTTGTTCCCCTCTGAGAACATTTTGCAAATATGCTATAAAGAGACACTTTGATCTTGTACCTTGAGACCTTTGAAGAACTGTTTGGTGATGGCCACCGCGTCTGTGGGCGTGATGAGGTCACTTCCTCTGACACGCTTCCCGCCATACTCTACCACAGATTGTACCATCTGTAACACAGTCACGCAATGCTACAACACAGTCTTTACTTTTATATATTAAAAATGATCTGTGTCGTGGGACGGCACTCACGGGCCGTGCTCCTCCTGAGCCATCATGCCCCCCTAGCACCATCCACTAGGGGCATCATCTTTTATTTCAATTTTATTTTTAATAAAACTATTAATTCTAAAACAAATAGACCAATCTCTTCTGGAGACGTGGCTACAGATCATTTCCTTACCCAGCGCTTGGGCACCCTGCCCATCAATAACTTATACCGTCCAGCCCTAGGTGATGGTAAATCAAATTTTTACAGTAGATCAATATATTTTCAAAACAAGATTTAGCATAATACAATACCCGTTACATCAACATACTTTTATTCTGCGTTAAAATTAGGGTTATATTACAGAAATGGTTTAAACAGAAACCAATATTCCTTCCTGGATGTAAAAAAAAGTGAGGACTTTGACTGTGACGTTGCACACACTCCCAGAATCCACACCTAAAATCAAACCAATTCACTTAGTGTTTCACGGGGAATTTGATGGCGCTTCATGTTGTTTAAAAACACTGACAAACGGCTCACAGATTAAAAATAACGTAATTTGCAATATTTATTTTGTCAACCAGCAATAACTTAAAATAAGGGCCTTTCCAGTTATTAAGCACACTTTTAATGGTTATCAGGCAAGTAGTTTTAGCTTTAGATTTGAGTTTTATTAGCTTTTCATAAACATTCGCCTTCTGTTTTAAGGGCCCCGGTGCCTGTGATGGGAAGGCCGGCGGTTCGAGGCTGGCTTTGGCAGAGTTGTCACGTGTCCATGGGCCCTTGAGCTGCCCTTTGCTCCTACCTACAAATATATCTACGTGTCATGGAGAGCAAGATGGGGGAGGCAAAAAGAGAATTTCCCCACGTGGGATCAATAAGCTGTCATTATGATAAACTGATTTAAAAATGCTGTTGGTAGGCATAATGGAGTGAAAGGGTTTTACGTGGGCTGTTTTACTGGACCCATGCAACACAGAGATATATATATATATAGCTATATATATATATATATATATATATAGAGAGCTTATATTTGTGCTTATTTTGAGACTTCTGGTTGCAGTAATGGAAAATGTCTATACTTAATAGTTATAGTAATATATTTGAAAACAGGGAAACAAACGCTGTATTTGCACACTACCAGTCCAAAGTTTGGACACACCAAGCTGTCTACAAAAGAGAGTGATAGTGTCGCATCACATGACCTGTCCACCTGACCTAAACACAGTAGAAAAGATTTTGGAGGAGTTTGACTAGAGAGTGAAGGAAAAGTGGCCAATGAGTGCTCAGCATATGTGTGGGACCTCCTTCAGGACAGAAAAGCCCCCCCAAACAAAAATTATTATTGCTATTCTGTCCAAAAATATTGAGATATGGGTTTTGGTCTGTATGTGTCCCTCTCCATGCCCGCCATGACCGCCCATGAAAATCTTGGCCCGGTCCATCAGATTTGGTCTGGCGCCGGCCCCAATAACACTTTAGATTATGGTCTGCTCCTTAACTGTTAATACAATAATATATTGCAATCATGTCTTGCTCCTGGTAATTAAGGACCACTGCACTTGGGTAAGAGCAACATGTAAGTCATTTGCAAATATAAAGACAATGGGTTAGTAAGCATACTCAGAAATAACACAGTAGTAACGGTTTAATAATGGTTAAGGAGCAGACCGTATAAAAATGTTACCCAAAACACCGAAAAGGACCAACAAAAGTAGGACCCATCCCACATCAGTGCTTTTGCATGGTCCTCTGAACATCCCCCGTTTCCCAGAATGCACCGAGCCTCAAGCCTCTCACCTTGCGGTACCGCTCAGAGACGCCCTTCCGGTTGAGGTCCTCCATGAGGCCAGGCAGGTTGCTACTGCTGTGCCTCTCATAGCGAAGTGCATAGAGCATCACCAGACGCACGGCATCCAACTCGCACACTTTGGGGTTCTGCAGGAGCCTCCGGACATTCTGAAGGGAGCAGGTGGGGAAAGTGCTCATTAAGCCAGAGAAACTGAGCATGGGAAAACAGGAAGAAGACAAAAATTAAATAAGAATGAAGATCATAATGCTTAATTGGACGGTATATCCTCAACTGTGGAATCAGAAAATACAGGTCAACAAAGACATCTTAGGATCTGAAGGATAGTTATAACTAATAGTGATGTTGTTCCATACACGTCACCTACAACAATGATTAGTTATCGCAGAGCTTCACAGAATGATTAAGAATTGTAATACTAAAGAACCCTTAAAAATGAAGGCAAAAGTTGTCAGAAGTCATGGTGACATTCCAATATTCCAGCGAGGAGGGGTTTACAGTTCCCAGGCCCTGACACAAACCACAAAGGGCACAACTGTCCCATTCTTCTCAACCTTCATTCTGCACTGTTTTCTGAGTGCCCCTTTTCTCCAGTCACTGAGTCACCCAAAATTTCCCACAATCCTCCACTCTCCCAGCCTTTAATGTTACACTCAAACATGGGTTGTCACAAAGTTTAGGAATACCCCCCCCCCCCATTGTCAAGTGGTGCTACATTCGGTCACTGCAAATTCCACATCAATTTTTCTTTCTTCTCTGTCTCCAGAAGTGCGTCACTAGTCCCATTTACGTTCATACAAGTCATAACCTTAAATTCCCCCCACCCCCTTTACTGGCACCGAAGAGTATGCACTTTGTCCTCATGCTGAAGTGGCCCCTGGAAACAATGGTGCAAATGCAAGTGCATCCAGTCTGATGTATAAAGAATAATATTCCTATTCTGTCCTGTATTGTAACAGAGGTAGAACGAAGGTTATGAGTCTCTAAATAAAATCTGGTGTCCATTACACAGTTGAATGGTCAGCCAGCTGTGGTAATAATAAGATAATGACACAAACTGGATTCTGAATTGTTTTACATGTGGCAGCATAGTGTCAGTGATGTGCCTTTCAAAAAGGAGCAAACAACATGCTGAAATTTCAGTTTAATGAAGCTGGATGGAGGAACAGCAGGTGGAAAAGTGAATGTGTAGCAGTGGTCAGTCTTCTTGTTTAAAGGTTGTGTGCCTCTTGGCAGCCCCCGTCCATTAGCTCCCCATTATGGGCACATCCATCCACACCGTCCCCAGAAGAGGTGCTGTAAAGGGAGGCCCTGGCAGAGGAGGCCCTGAGCAGAGCTCAGTCGTCTGTGCTCCACTGGGGGGGGGGGGACACACACACATAAAAACACTACTAACTGTAAGAGCTCTCCACTCTATTGAGTGTCAATTGCCCATGAAGGGGAGAACCATCAGGCGAGCGAAAGGCCAGAAATATCAGTCTCCAGTACGTACGATCTGTTAGGACCCAATGCCTTGCAGTCAAGACCCCGTTTCAGCTGAAGGGGGAGACTGCAGGCTCCCTCTTGGGATTCCGCGGCTTGATGTCACGGCAGCGTGCTGCCAGTCTCCGATTTGTGCCTATTCTCTGAATCAGGATGTGTGAAGAGAAATTCCAGAAGCTTCCCTAAGGGGCAGCTAACCAGGCTGCAAACCAGCGCCTATAATGCGCGCGTACGTCGGAGTGAAAATATTAAAAGCTTTTCCATACCCACATGAATAAATCCGCATGCATGCTACAGACAGTATTTCCGTGTGTGCGCACGTTAGCGAGATCAGAATTATGACAGTACTGCAGATTTTCTGCACGGGTGGCACCCGCGTGAGGATCTGCCATTTAGCATGCAATCTCAGCCTGACATGTATACCGCTGACCTGCTGCGCGCTGGACTGGTCGTTCTGACAGGCCAGTTCCTGCTCCACCTCTGACACCTCCATAAGTTGCCTCTCGCTCACCAGCCGCGACAGCTCGCCCACCACGGTCACGTGCTTTGACACCGTGCCCGACATCTTCTTAAATTGTGGATAGTTGTCCACAAAGGCCTGGCCAGAGAGAAGCAGAGCTTATCAAACGATCTCTGTTGATCATTACAGGAGACCAAGAGGGTGCATCAGTCTTACCTTCAGCATTGCATTTCCTGTGGTTTTAGGCTAATGAGATAGGCATCAATATTTCATGCAATAAACCAGCTCAGGTATTGATGTTTTGGCCATTATACTGCAAGTGTAATTCATTAGGCATATGCTTTATGTATGTCTGGGATGTCCAGTAAATAAATATGGATCTATGCAATCATGGTGGTACTACACTCCAGCAATCTCTTGACATAGGCATGTGTTTTTATAGCCTTTGGGCGAAAACCACAAATGGCTTGATACAATCAGCTGTAATGTTTAATGGGTGTTTTGTTTGTGGGATTTTTACTCTCATCCCAGTCACCAGAGCTCCCTCACCTTCATGTCTGAAATGGACTCCAGTTTCTGCTGTCCCTTAGGTTTCTTCTTCTGAAAATCCTCCATTAGGTTCTTGATATTTGTTCCAATCTCCCCGAAGTTCAGGTACAGGTTCTGTAAGCGGAATGGAGAGTTTCATTTATGCGCTTTGTTAATGCAATTCCCAAACGACGCACTAAGAGTGGCTCTGTGCCAATAGCCAGAGACGGAACATTCAGGTCTAGAATGTACAAATCCAGATCAAGATTTTGTTTCAACCAACCAGCTGAGTAAAAAGAGTCACATTCGCTCAGCTGGTTGGTTGAAACAAAATCTAGGGCTGAAAATGCTGCAGGATGTAATCATGGAGCAGCCACTGCTTTTATATACTCCAGCATTCTGAAATCAACCACCCATCCATCTTCTAACCACTTGCTCATTACCTGGGTTACATCCTGGATAGACTACACACATGCAGACTACACAATACTGGCAATTTAGAGACACCATCTCATTTAACTGCATATCTTTAGTAGTTAGAGAGAGAAATAGCACAGCAGTTGTGCTGGTCTCACTCACGTTGGCGTAAAACTCATCGTTTTCCGCAGACAGCACCACCTCCCGCAGGTCCTTGCTGACGCCTGGAACCCGGGACAGGTCAATGCGGTTGTTGTTGAGGCCTAAGAGCTCATGCACCATAGCCTGGTATGTCCACTGTGGGGAGCATAAACACAGAACCATGGCTAAGCCCCAAAGGCCAGCTCAGTAAAGTGTAAATGCAGGCCACTTCAGCTCTGAAATGACACACTGGATAATTCTGACCTCTAGTGGCCCAAACTATGTATTAACTAAGGACAACAGAAATGTAAATTGCAGAGATGCCCTCACTGACTAGCCCTGATCTTAGCCTAATGGCAAACTTTTTGGCATGGGCGGGGTGCACAGAAAATGAATAAATAATGGCAACAATTCAGAGAAAAATCCACCCACATATAACCTCAGTCACGCCAATACTAAAATTATGTTTGAAGCTACAACTCAACAAATACATATGTCAGCTTTATTTCAAATATTTTTCTTAACCTTCTTAATCTTAACAATAATAACGAAACAGGTTAAATAATTAGTATTATGATCACAATGAATAACAGAATTGTATTACCAACCAAATAACACATTAATAATGACAGAAGTACTTTATCTTTTGTGACACAAGTAAAAATTAAGTGCACCATGGATCCAGAATTCATGCATTTCCCGAGCAGTGCACAGTCTTGTTCAGACCTGGTTGAGCAGAGGAGTAATGGCATCATCACTGCGATCCAGGATGAGCAGAAGGGGAGGCACCTCTGTCTTCCTGAAGTCAAAAAGCTCATACTCCTTAGTGATGATTTGCTGAAAGACAGAGAACAGTGACACGAATGACACAGCAGTCAATGTCATTGGCTTATTTATTATTGCTCAATACCATTGGCTCATTGTTATTGTCTGACGCCATCGGTTCGTTTGTTACTGGTAGATGTTATTGGCTCACAGGACTATGGTTCTAACTTTGTCACAGCCACTAGCAACACCTTAAACTACGCAGTGATTAATGGAAGCTATAAAAATAAACCACCAACCAAAAAATACAGGATAAATATTTAACATCTGGTGCATGGTTTCAGTTAAACATTAAATATTTAAGGAAATGTAGTAGTAGTCAGAATCCAGTCCGGTTTTCGGATATATGTATGTATATTCGCACCCCGCATGGGGGATATAGGACCAAAGTGCCCACTATGAATGGGGAATACGGGCATAAAGCGCACCCTATAAATGACTGGGGCGTCTGGACGACCCACCTTAACACTCTCTGCCAGCCTCTTGGCCATGTCAGAGGAGAGCTGGTATCGAATCATGGGACACTTTTTGAGAGCCAGCAGCACCGACGTCAGACCTTGGGTGGTGCGTGGAAGCAGGCTGGGTTCCCAGCTACGACCCTGAGGACAGAAAACGATGCCACAATCACCAGCACTGCACTTGGGTTTATACTTTTTCATGCAATAATCATTTTGAGAATATCGAATGCTATTTAGTAAAAGCTGTTTACTTTTATCTACACAATGTGTATCTGTACACTTAGTAATAATTCAGCACAGCCCTCTAGTACCCTTGCATCTGTAAAACCCTCCTTACCCTGGCAACCCCCAGTAGGTTGAGGGAGAAAAGGTGAGGATTTGCCGCAATGAAGTCTCCATAAAATTCCTGTAACCGTGAGAAGAAGCACAGTGTCTGTTACACAGATAAATCCCACACTTTGTATGGAGACACTACAGACTCAACCTGCTGAGTATGCCAAATGAGCCTTTTCATTTCTGATTATGACCTTCGGAAATACAAATTGGACAGAACTCCTACAAAACAACCCGAATGATCCTCAAGGAGTGTGAAATACTGTTCTATAAGTAAAAGGAGCTGAAAGTTTTTAGATGAACATGAACATTCTCTTCAACATGTCTGGTGAAAACCAAATGGTAAATTCCTCCCTAAGAAGGTTATATTAATGGTGGTGTCCTGATTCTGGAAAGCATCTACAACTTAGTATCATTGAAAGAACTATGAATGCTACACACCATAAGGTTCTAAAGGAGAATACAGGCATATCATCTGTAAAGTCATTTAATGGTGATAATTTTCTTAATCCCCATGTATGGGGGGGGTGCTCTTTTTGCCTACCCCATCCTACTCCCCTTGAGACACACATAGAGGTGAAGACAAGCTTGGGGGGGGTCACAGCCACCTGTGGCACCGCATGTTAAGGGCCTTGCTCGAGGGGCCACAAACATGCAACTATTCTGCCGAGGCCAGGCTCAAACGGGCAACTTTCCGATCACAGGCAGAGCAGATTAGCCTGCTGAGCCACACGCCACAAGGGATCAAGGTATTGCTGCTTGAAGAACAAGAGAATTTACATATAGACTGGCTAAACCCCAGACCTAAGTTCCCTAAAAACACCAATAAACTCATAACTGCAACTCATTTGAAAAATCTGAAACAGCGTTGCACACAGGAGTGGGGGCCAAAATGCCTTTATGTTGCTGGTAATATTAATCAGTAAGTACAGGATCGGCATTTCATTGCACATGAGCACAAGATGGCAACTGCTTTTCAAATGGGCAATGGGTGTTGCATAACTTTGTAAGCGACCAAAGTTCAGGTTCCCTCAAATAATATTTGGTTTAACGTTCTGTAAGCACATAATTAATTTTTTTTTAATTCAGACAGGGAACAAAGATTTTCACATGATACTGTATTTGAAGATGGCAAAGGGTCCTCACAAAGACTGACTATAAGAACAGGCACTGTCACAATCAACAATTATAATTACTAAAAGTGTGGGATAGGGAGTGGACATAGATTGGACGGACAGACACACCTGTACTTCCGCCACCACTTCTTGCTCGTCGGCCTCTGCCAGCGCCTTTATCTCACTCTTACTGATGACGTTGCTGAAATCTACAAGGACATTTCATTAAACTGATGAAAACAGTCAACATGCATCCTTTTAGGAAGGTTATGCAATTGTAATCGGTCTTCATTCTACATTTATTTTCATAAAACTTTAAATCTTCACTGATGAGAGCGTATGTAACTCTGGATACTATTAAGTCGAAAGATTCAGCAGACATATGATATATACTTGTGTTTACATCGAAAACAGATCTCACATATCTTAGTGGTTCAGTTTTGGAGCCCATGTCTGCACTTTATCAGTTTTTGTTTCCTTTTTATACACTATGGAACCATGTAAACACAGGAAATCAAACCATAATTTGTATGACGGAGGGATAAATATATCGATCACTAATGCAAAAAAAAACAAGATTTTCAGATGAAGCTTCAGCTGACAGTGACTGGCTACAGTTGGCAACACTTACAGATAAAGTAAACACTGTATTTCGGCCGATGAAGTTCCTGAATCAGGTTTTCGACGTTCTCCTGTAAATAAACAATAAACACATTACATGTTGTAGCCCTTCTAATAAACAGACAGCTCTATGGATCGCACGAACTACATCGGCATACCTTGGTGGGACGGAGGAAACAGATCGCCTTCAGGTGTTTCATATTTTCCCTGTTCTGCGAGTCAAGCCGCTCAAAAAGATAGACCTCCTTCTGCAGGATCTCCGACTGTGTGTAAACCACGCTCACGATGCTCGTCTGCCGGTAAAAACGCACCAGACCGCAACTCAGATATTTCGTAAATAATAAATAATTCATTGCTGGGGGCTATGCAGGTTTCGTGTTGTAATGCATCTCCTGATGCGACAAACCCACCCCAAACCTACTCGATGCTCCAATACATAAACTGCCAACAACCTGAAGGTTGCATCTAACCACTACAGGACGGTCACTTGTATTGCTTTCTAGATAATTTAAACCTGCTAGGAATTCGTTGTCATCTTAGTGCTTATGAACATTTTCTTAATGCAATTCTCTGACATTTATTATCGCAAACTTGCATGAAAGTATTGTGTTTCGACCTTTTCCAGTAGCTATTTTCCCCTGAATTCAATTGCTTCATTGCATGATGGTTTATGCGTATCCATTTACATTTTACTAAAAGTCTGTGTTTCCAAAAACATTTAATTAAGGGGCGACTGAATTGGGGGAATAGCTGACAGTTCAAAATTACAACATAATCGCGCATAAGAGAAAAAACACTCACCGTCTCCTTATCCATCAACAAAACCTTCATTCCGGGCCCGCTGTTCTCTATCATTTTGGAGACATACTGCTTGACAGCGAGTGTCACATTCATGTTGACAGTTACTATAAATGTACGTTGAAGTTAAATAAAAATATAGCACAAATACAAATTGAGCAGTCCACGGGAAAATGTGTGAAGTCCGTTTTGAAATGCGTCAGTCAAACCAAAACCAGAGCGAAGACGTAACTGCAGCCCTCAATGAACTTCCGGGATCGTCCGGGTGCAGATATCCCATAATGCACCCGTTCACTTTGAGGTCGTCACTAGTGAGGATTTCACAGTACTGTGTGATTTAATAAAGAAGGATTTTAAAAGACCTTTAGTAATCGTTTGATTGTAATTTAGGGATTTGATTCGTTTGATGACATTTCTTTTCAGATTCTTGGAGTGAATGTCACGACAACGTTAATCGTGATGCTGTGAAACAGCGTTTGTTTGCGCTTTAAGCTGTGTTTTAGGATTTGCGGTGGGTTGCAGATTGATTAAAAAGAAGTTGTGTTATAGGTGGTATTTAGGTGATAATGTTGTCGTTTTTCCTTCCCTGCCAAATCAGAGGTTAAAAGCCGCTCATGTAGATCCAAATTCAGTCTTTATTTCAACAATGAAGTTACAACCAAGGCCAGACACTTACAAGTGTGTCCAATACTGTTTTACACCAATTTTTATACAAGTTCTTATCATTTAACAATATCTTGTCACTTGAGCATCATCATTCCTTCAACCATTTACAATCATTGTTTTTTCCCTTAATCCACACCCCTAGGTGATAAGTTTCTCAGTCATTTCTTTTATTGTTTGGTCCCTCAACCGAACATAATGGTGGCACGAGCATCTCTACTTGGTTTTTTAAAAATGCTCAGCCGTGATTTTTTTTCCATAAAGGAAGAAATCGACTTAACAGCTACCTGTGTTATTTCACATATTAATGGGGACTTATTTCTCAAAGTTAAAATAATCGGCTGCTAGAGAAGGGACTCTGAACCTTTCCAACCACAAGGCCAAGTTCTTGACCATTACGTGTCGGCGGCCGACCGGGGCCCCCGTCGGCAAGTTCGTCATTTTCGCCGACCTGGGGGCTGGGATCGGTTGGCCGTGGCCCTTCACGGACCAAATTGCGTTTACCTAGTATGCAAACCAAGCCGTTGAGAAGCCCCGAGCAGACGCACTGGATACTTTAAAGCGTCAAAAATGGAAAAGCACCCACCCAAATAACAACCTCTCTACCTGAGTAAGGTCTGGTAGGTGCTTTTGCTGAGGGAGAACTGAGAGGCTCAGAAGGAGCTTCCATTCTCAGGCCAACAGCACCTTTCTAAATACTTAACCGATGGTTATAATTTAACCAGAGTTGCCGACTTTGGTCAGATAGCTGGCATGAAATTTTCAATTCGAAACAAGTCTGCACATTCATTTATTTTTAGGTAACAGTTTTATTACCTTGTGAATAGTCTGTGGGGTTTGCAAACTACTCCAATGCCTTAGATGTAGCTGATTTTAGGTTTATAATAGAATAATATAGATTTGCCGTAAGATTTCTTTCGTGGGCGTGAGTCTCAGAAAGGGTGAGTCACGCAGGATGCGGGAGAGTTGGCGATCTTTGTTTAACATTTTCTCCATATTTACGCACCTCGCACTTCATGTGTACTGTGTTGCACATTTCTATTATTTTCCAGTATAACTCTGTTCTTTATTATGCCTTCAAGTATTTTTATTATGGCGGAGTTGACAACCTTAAATTTAGCTGCAGGTTATAGTCTGACTATGTCTTGTGCATGACAAATAAAACCCTTGAATTCTTGAAATCGATGAAGTTAGTGTTCATGTCTTTTCTTGTTTGTAATTTTAAATCATCATTTCACCGTGTTGGAAAAAAAAATACGAATTAGAAATTTCACAAACGAACGTTCCATGTTTAACTAAAACAGAATAGTCTCTTTTGCTTCATCTCATGCTTATAATTTAAGACCCATTTTTAAGACCCATTCATGTCCCATAACTATTTATCCAGCACAGGGTTGCAGTGACTTTGGTGCCTATACCTTAAATGGCACGAGGCAGGGGTTGCATTGAACGGGATGCCAGTCCATCATAATGCACCCACACTATGGGTAATTAGAATTTTAGCTTTTCACATTCAGGAAGAAACCCACGCAAACATGGAAAACATTAAAACCCACCACAGCAGAGGTGAGAGGCCACCATGTTACTGCCATCTAAACTTGGGAAATCGTCTTAGGTTATGGATCAGAAAAAAATCTTTACACTGAAATCCAAAATGCTTGATTTCATATGAAAAACAAATGTAAAGGGTTTTCAATATAAACAGTGATTTTAAATAATTGTCATTTGAATACCTATTGGACACAAATGAGAATAACCTCACAGATTTTCTATTAAACACTCTGTACGAGTTCACAAGAATGTATTGAGCCACGGCTGGGTGGTATGACAAAATATTTTATCACGATAATTATTTTTCATGCTGGCTTCAAGTCATTGTTTCATTATTTCAAAGCTCCATTTTTGCTTAAAATACCTTTAGGATGAAAAAAGATGACAGATTGAATAGACTGCAAACAAATGTAATTTAAATAAATCGTGCAGGAACCTTTTTGTTGTAGGGCATCTGCTTACCTGCTTGTTCCCGGTGACAGGATTGACATTGCTCTAGAATTGCCACACATCCCATTTTTAATCGGATGTGCCCAGTTTTGAACCAATACAGGGTGCTATTTTTCCCATATTCAGGAAGCCCTGATTGCCTGTGTTTGTAAATGTACACACTTGCATTTTATATGTTCTACTGGATAGGAATGCTTTGAGTGGCTCACTTTATTTCCTGGTTTAGGTGGCACATGTGTTTGTCGAGTTTACAGTACACAGCACCCGTCTGTTGCGTGCCAGACTTCAAACTGGCAAAGTACCACCACACCACCAACATCTTTTTACCTTATTTATCCATAGTATCTTCTTTGCAAAAAGATGTTGTGACAGCTGAGCTGTCGCTTTCTTCACCAACACTGATATTTCCTCTGAGGGAGCATCTCTTCCATAATATTTCCAAATCAGTAGCATGTGCCGTGCTCAGTCAATCAACCTTGGTGTATTTGTTGGGCATATGTTGCCTGTTCTTAAAAGACTACCGCATGATTGGCTGGAATTGCGTTTATTTCTTTAAAGGGACAGGCTGATATGTGATATCAGGCAATGTTCTTTATTGATAGTTCACTGAAGTTTCTCATTTATATATTGTTTAAATTGAATATGACTATAAGTCATATTATTATTTATATTTCCCAGCCCTATTGTTGAGCATAGCAAAATTAATATTTATTTTTATTTTATTTCATAGTTTCCTACAATCTTCTCTTGCCATCCTGAAATGTAAATAAATACATCAATGATCAAAGAACCATATACAAAATGCAGCAGGTGGGCTGCTGAAAATGCATTAATCTTAAAGGAAGTGAGATAAACATGAATACTGTAGAATTATCATAAACACGTTGTTTGTAGTACGACCCCATGTTGACAAAAAACGTGTGTAATTCATCTCTAGTTGTACAACTACCTGCAGTTAATATATTATTTACTTAACACAGTGCATTTTATATACTGCTGATTAACCTGTATAAGACACAAGTAAAAGGATTCTGTCCAAAATCTACTTGGAGGCTCCCTAGTCTGGAATTTCCAGTTACATAGAGCAGTGTTTCCCAACCTGGTCCTCAAGGACCCCCAGAAATTCCACATTTTTGCTCCCTTTAAGCTCCCTGGCAGACAGTCCACATTTTTCGGGGATCTGGGAGGGAGCAAAAACGTGGGCTGTCTGGGGGACCCTGAAGACCAGGTTGGGAAACACTGGTATAGAGGTTCTAAATTGATCCATTAGCTAACAAGCCTTTGAAATAATCACAGCATCCTTCTGTGATGCCAATCAAAATTGCAACAGCAGATGCAAAACAACATACAGAGACTTTTTAACTCCGGTGTATAACTCAGCTGCGTTTGAGTGCGTTGTGTCAGGTCCCCTCTTTGTATGCCACCATGAGCGCTCACCTCCCATAGCCTCAGCGCTGTCTGACTGTTGTTTCCTTCTGGAGCAGGTTCCTTAACTGCACAGTCACTGGGACACATGTTACACATGAGTCTCTTCTGGCAACATCTCAACTAACCTCATCCTACCCCTGACCCCTTCCTGGCTGTTACTCTTCATACACTGGTTCGTTGAAATGGTTTCACTTACTGGTTTCTCCATTGCTGTATTTTGCACTCAGAATTACTTACTTGGTGTTATTTGAATAACTTTTCTATTGTTAGGTTTTAACAGTGATAGCTGTTGTTTCAGTGCTGTTTTGCACTGGTCCTAAGTTGGCTCCTTGACAACTATATGTGTGTGTTGTATTATCTTCCTTTTGTGGGCCACCATACCACCTGCAGTTCAGACTAGGAACTGCAAGCTAAGCAGGTTTGGGCCATGCTAGTACTTGGATGGGCGAACCAACTAGAAAAGCTGAGTTGCTGCTGGAAGGGGAATTGCTATGACCAATATGGGAAGCCCGTCTCTGTGGTCTGCGTGGATCCCAATACCCCAGTAACAGTGATGGGGACACTGTACTGTAAAAATGGCACTGTCCTTCGGATGAGATGTAAGACCAAGGTCCTGACTCTCTGAGGCCATAAATGATCCCTGGGCATTTTTCAAAAGAGTAAGAGTGGTATCCTGTAAAAATACCATTGCGGCCCTTTCAGGTCTGGCTTCAATCATCCCTTATATCTAATTGATGAATTCTCTCCTGACCATTTACCACCTTAGCTACTGTATGGTGAGCATACTGCCACAGAATGGCTGCCTTTGCATCATCCAAGTGGGTGCTACACAGTGGTCATGGTTCAGCTGGCTCCTCAATGGTTCTGTAAAGCGCTTTTGGTGTCCTGAAAAGCACTATATAAATGTAACATTCATTCATTCCTCACTCGTATGTGACTTTGGACAGAAGTGTCTGCTGAATAAATTAATGTAATGGGTTATTAAGATTCTTTCCAGCCTCTGTGATCCAAAGCAACATTTCTATGAAATCAATTCAGGTTAAGTTCCTTGCTCTGGATCTTTATGGTTTTTGGGACCTATAGACCCAAATTCATGTTCTCCATGTGCTGTCCACAACATTAATACATCACACGCAGTTTCCGAGACATAGATCAAAACAAACAATATGAAATAATGTAAAATAATGCATCAAAAACAAATAGGATTAGAAAGAACCAGTCCTTGGAGACCCCAGACAGTCCACATTTTTGCTCCCTCCCAGCTCCCAACACACTTGTACCAGGTATTTGTGTTCTTGATTACTTGATTCAGATTCAGATGTGCTTATAATTAGGGATTGAAACCGATGCTTGATATCGAGTTTTATTTCCCATGTTCCTTATTGAAATTTAGCAGGAACACAGGGATCTGTGTCACACTATACTGAAATGGTTCTAAGAATATTGCTATGGGTAGCAAACATCTGTTGGTAAATGACTAGGCCTGAGGTAGTCCATCAGTTACCTGAAGTAGCACCCAGATTTGTCTTCCAGGCCCTCAGTGACTGCACAGTAGATGGACGTCTGTGCTCCCTGCCATGGTGTCTTCATCAGGAGCATCCTGGGGATGGCCAGTAGCACCTTAAGCAGCAGACTCCACCTCTCTACAGTACATGTTGACTCAGCTCTGTGCGGATAATGCCAGGGTGTAGGCTGAAGGAGGAAACCCCTGCTCCTGGGAAACAAGGGGAGTGTTTCATGTCCACGTCCATCTCCACCTACTCCTGTTACTGCAACCCAAACCGATTTCCATTGCACCAGCTACTGTGCATGTATAACATGTGACGTTTAACATGGTAATGGGTGAAATCATTATACTTCAAACACAGTTGGAGCCATAGGGTTCGTGTTAAGTACCACCTGTACCATTTTTTATACGGCCGATAGAACAAAGTCTGTAAAACGCCCAATTACGCTTGTGAAATGCATTGTAGGGTTAGATTTGTGTCAAATTAATTCTGATAGTGAGTGGCAAACAATCAGAGTAGACTTAAACTGTTTTCCTGAAGCAAAAATGTTAATCATGTTCTATGACCATTAAACTACCAGGTGTTACTGTATAAGGTAGATTGCAACATGAACGGAGAAACTCGAACCTTTCATCCTGCATGCCAGCTCCTTAGAGAAAAGCACATTGGCCAGCTTGCTCTGCCTGTAGCTCACCAATGCGTTGTAAGGTCTCTTCTCAAAGCACATATCATCAAAATGTATTTTCCCTTCAGAAAGGAACAGGCAAATAGGCGAGATAAATCATGCTTCACTCAGCAAGTGCCCGAAGTTGTGAAGAAGCTTTTTGAGATAAAGCAGGGGTCACCAACTCCAGTCCTGGAGAACCCCAGCCCTGCACATCTTTGGGTTTCCTCTCATTTAACACACCTGATTTGACTTATCTGCTAATTACCAGCCATTTCTTCAGTTCAATCAGGTGTGGTGGAACACGGAAAGAACTAAACTGTGCAGGGCTGGAGCTCTGCAGGACTGGAGCTGGAGACCCTTGATATAAAGGGACTTACCACCCTTATGAGCCCTACTGGATACATTAACTACACGACTAGGGGCTGAACTCTTCATCTTCCCAAGGAGGAGGTCAGTCAAGAGGAAATGTGCAAGGTGATTGACAGCTAGCTGTGTTTCGTACCCATCCTCTGTAAGCTGTTTAGGGCACATCATAACACCTGAGAACAAGGTCAAAGCACTATGATTAACCATGAGATCTGGTACTTAAAGCTCAGACGCCACAGTACATCCTTTGTTTACTTAGGGTAATGCAGTGGCAGAAGCTTCTTATAATGGGCCCCAGTGCAATATTTTTTTGTGGGGGCCCTTCCTTATTTCTAGACCATTATGTCCAAGCATGCCAACAAATCCATCATTTGCCAGCTAGGTAAAGGTTATATTGTTTAGTTTCCAGCGGTTCATAATACAGTGTAACATGCTTTGGTAATTAATGTAAATGAATTGATTAATAGCCTCCTGATGCTCTTTGTGATGGGGCCCAATGACCCTCCAATGGACTCCCTGTTTCTGTGGGCCCCAGTGCAGAATTTTGGAAATCTATCAATGGTCTGTTGATTTGAGATTGTGTTTTATTTAGATGTATCAGTGTCGGTCTTACCGGCATTGTTGATAAGTATGCCAAGTCGCTCCTCAGTAGCAATGTACTACTTTGCAAACTGCTTTACAGAGTACAGAGAAGCCAAGTCAAGCTGTCACACCACAATATTGCAGTTTCCAGTGGACCGACGAATTTCATTGCCCGCCCTCCGCACTAATCAGGTCCCAGCACGCCAGGACCACTCGTGCACCTGAAGCAAAAACCCAAATCTAACTCTACGATGCATTTCACAAGCATGGCTAATCACAGCAATATTCTTGGGACATTATTTAATATACCATGACGGGCCATGTCCTTTGCCGTCTCCTTGCCAATTCCGGTGTTTTTGCCCCAGAGATCAGAACCGTTTTACCGGACAGATGCACTTTACTATGGCACACCCCACTTCCGATCCATTTTCGCAGCAGAAACAGGCCTGAATGACAACAAACCAATAACTTCCAGAAACTGGTGGCACCATGCTTACATCATAACTGTCCCAACCTCCCGAAAAAGAACTGGACAGACTGCCTTTTCAATCGGTTTAAGTCTAGCCAGTCTGACGATAAATCCATAGGCCAGGATCACAATTAAGTCATGGGAGGGCGTAATTAATCACATTAGACAGGTTACAAATAATAAAAATTATATAAAAGCAAAAAACATTGTTAAGCAAGTGTTACATTCTGTCTTTGGCCTGTTCTGTTTCTGTTCTGTTTTGTAATTCAGGTATGCTTAACATAATAGGCTTAACAGTTGCCAGAGAATATTTGTCGAAGAATTTCGATAAATCGTCTAGATATTTTCGTTTATATGTATGATTATATTTATGATTACTGTCAGCGGTCTAGATTACGTTACTGACGTATCATCCATCACTTATGGCCTCATTGTATTAATGTCAGTCACAAAATAAATGGAAATTAAGTATATCACTGAAATTGTATAAGCCAGATATTAAAATCACAACCTAGAAAATCGTCCAGCGATCAGAAATCGTACTTAATTGACTTACATGCTATTTGTTTGAAATAATACCCGAATAAAGCTATATTTACGTTAACAAGTATAATCCACTAAATCCACACATGCATCCGTTTTCTATACTCACTTGTTAAATTCTTAAAAGTATGTATCTGAACTCTCACAAGATCCAATCGCCTGTTTAGCTAGCTATAATACAATGCAACTATCTCCTTAGAAGATGTTTCAAAAGTCGTGATGATACGTTAAGTCATGACTTACCAATCGCTGCCGCTGCATAGCTGAGGGGAATGAACGACTGAAGCTCTTTCCACATCTCAGCAACCACCGCTGAGTTTTCGATAAGAATACCCAGAGTAATAACCATGACTGAACAGCTTCAAGCAAAATTTCAAGCAAAATCTGCTTTACGTCTTTGCGGCTTAATTATGCTTACACAAGGATTACGTATACCCCCTGGTTCCTTAGCATTCACGGACAATGCGCTTCACTATAATGGAGCACGGGAAAAATCGGGTTCAGCAGAGGTGAAGTTAATGTTGTCCAAATTATTAAAACCTGATCTCTGCGAATTTAAAATAGCCTAAAACAGAAAATGCAATAACCAAAGGATCAATATATGGACGTTTCAGAAAAATATACACCAAGCCGAAACAATATCAATTGCTTATTTGTTTTACTTGATCAGGAAGGAAAAGTTAAGTAATTGCGTTTTCATTTTGGACTCTAAACAGTGAGTGAAACCTATACATATAGTCGCAGTTAAGTTTTTTTTTATATATGAAATGAAATAAAATGAGAAGGCATTAAGCATGACAAAAGATTATACACCTATTCGAAACATTAAAATGGATAGAAATATTTTTTAAAAAAACTGAATTATTGTAGAGTAAAATACATGCTTCCATTCATTTTCGGTAAATTCGGTAAATTCTTTTCCCGGCGAACCCGTCCAAGACAGGTGGCGGATGGATGACGTTTCTCCTTATTGGCGCAATGTGTCACAGGAAGGCAGTAAGTCACTATAGTCATTTGAGGTCAGATACAGAAAAATTGATGAAAAGAGCAGCGAAGATAGTCTGTATTAGTGGTTCTCAATTGGTGCCAAGGTAAAAAATTGCTGAACCACTGAAAATGGTCTCGCGACCCACCAGTCGAGAAATGCTGGTGTAGCCTATATAAAACGCATGCCTCGGAAATTCCACCGTAATTACAAAAAACATTAATATAACACTCCCGTTCAACTGGAATCTTTGCTGCAAACTTGAACAGTTCTACGACATGCCCCCATGCACTGAACCTTTTATCTGAGATTAATAGAATAGCCAGTTGTCACCAGAACATATTTCCCATGAATATCACCAAACACATAAAAATGGTAACCTCTCCCTCCTTTAATGAATTTTAGAAGCAGTTCCTTGTTCTAACAGAATCTCAGCCCAAAATCTAATCTTGTGTTATGTCTCAGAAGCCCTTAATTGGCAACAATATGCCCCTGGCAACGCTCTCCCGAAAAATTGTAGTTCCCTAGCTGTTGAGTATAATTTACCTTGAAACCTTGATCCTAGTGTTAAGTGTTGCAGCTTTACCATCTTAAAAGCCCCAACCCCTATGGTTTCATTACTTCGTGAATTTTCAACAAATCGCAACAAATCTAATATTCAAGAATGTGGATAAGCAGAGGCACATTCACTACTGAAACAGTATACAATCAACTCCCCCGTTTCTTCAGGAGTGATGATAAAACTCAAATTTCATTAATGGAAGCATTCCATAATAATTCCATTCAAGTTGTTCTTTGTGTGTGTGTGTTTTTAAATGAAACACTATATATTTGTTCTTTAAACACCCTAGTGAATATATGAATGTTTTCAATCCAATGCACGAAATGCTACCCATACAAATCTCTACATAAATGAAAGACACGGAATCCTGTTTTGTGGTGAGATATTTATTTATTAAATTTATCAAATTTATAGTAAATGTTTCCTGGATTGCTTGTCATCATTACTGAGTGAAGCAGAAAAGGGAATCTGAATATTTCACCAAATTTCTTATACAATATAACGCACAAGATAATTTTTACTTTAAAAATCATTTCAGAAAATAAAACAAAATGGAGCTGGGCATGTAGGGGTAAAATCCGACCTGCGGACATTTTACAATCAGACAAAAAATCTGTAACACTAGATTATATATAATCTTCTGAAAATGTTCTGTTTTCAAAATTGGTTTCCAGCAGTACACTTGTTGTGTATATTTTGTTTGTATTTTATTGTTGTGAAGCAAAGAAAGATTCGCAAAAATAAGTAGGACATATTTTGTGAAGTCATTCCCCCACTCTACCGCTTTGCATAGATCGCTACCAATTAGAGTGTAGTTTTCCACACCGGAAGTGACGTCAGAGTTCGCTTCCACCAGTGCGAGCAGGAGGGAAGGTGAAAGCATCTGCCCCCATAGCGCAGTTATTTCTTACAGTGGGTGGCAAGCCCGCGAAGAATTTCACATATCTTTGTTTTATACCAAATGTTTTAGCTGTCAGTTTTGCGTAACGAAAAGGTGAGTTTTTATTTTAATGGGTCATTGTATATGGAGGGGCAGGGTTATTCACATGACGTTGTACGTCTCATTGTCTTAGCTAGCTAAACAACATCTAAAGAGAACATCGCATTGCAAACAGGCACTCGGGCTGCAGGACACCACACGGTTCAACAGTAAGACTGCGCTGTTGAAAATTTTTTCATGATTTTTAAAAAATGTCGTCTGACCGTTCAACTTAGTTGGATGGTGTCAAATTAAACTTTTTAAATACAAGGTTTGTTTTTAATCTTAGTTTCATATACTCTTTAGAAACTGGGAGAGCTTTGAAATACGTACATAAAAACCGTATACTTAGTGGTAAAGGGACTATTTTCTCTCCACCTCGCATGCAAGTCCAGGATTAATTGATCAGTGGTTACCACGGAAATATTGATTTGATCTACATTTCATTTGACAGAAATGCATGTGCTGTGATGATCTGGATTCTCAATAAATGCTGTAGTGTATATTAATGTTCTAAAACATAACGACTTTTTTAAATAAATGAAAAATTTAATTAAATGGTTGCTGCGTTCTAATAGGTGGTAAGCCGGCAGTGTGGATCAGGGTATTTAACTATTCCATTTTTAATATTCATAAGCAGCTTGCTTGTCAGATGGAGTGGTTATACATTGGTTATACACCACGATATTAATTACTGCCACTAGTATGTAGCTGGCTACAACGATACTTGTACTTTGATACTCATAACACTAAACAATTATGCTCGTTTCATAATTGCACTCATTTTTTTCTCAAACAGTTTTTACTCTTTTTAACAAAAGTACTGCCCAAACTATATAAAATTACTTTCCACATGAGATCTTATGTGGAGAACACATTTGCTGGAAACTTAATGGTAGATCTATTAATAACTAGGAACCAGTATTTAGTTTTATGTCTTAATAATATCCAATTCCTTTATACAATGCATTACATTGTATAAATTAATTGTTTTGAATTACACGCTAAGTACACAGGTGCTGTATTATTGAGAATTTTAGGATTAAAATATTCCACACCATGCTGAACTTGAAGGTGAAGAAGTGAGATATCCTTGGATTTTAAATAATAGGTTATAATGGCATTTTTTAAAATAAATATTATTTCATTAATTAGTTATTAATTAATTTCTGAAGTCACCCTTACCTGCATAATCTGTTTCCACAATAAATGTTCCAATTTTGGCACCTGATCACAACGGTGAATTTATATTTTAATATTGTCACAATATTGGAATTTTATGTTTTGTGTTGTTTTTTCAGCTTTAATACATTAATATTACATAAATATTAACAGTGCCTTCCAGTATTGGTAATTCAGTGTGATATTGATATCAGCTACTCAAAATTTGCGGAAATGTTTGAACTAGGCTACCGTTTGAACTAGGCTACTATTTCAATAAATAAAACTACAACTGTCATGATTACTCAATTAAGCTCAATTACTTGATTTTAAAGATGCATAAATTAAAATTTGTCTTCTCAATTACTCAACAGTATGCCAAAGGAAGATGGAGCCTACCCAATTATCTTCCAAATAAATAGCAAAAGCCTCACCTGCGTGGCAGAACTTCAAATTAAACGTGAAAGAAAATGCAGACACTCATAAAGCTTTCATGACTCGCTCAGTAATGCAAGGTTAGCCATCGATAACTATATGCTATGTGCCCTTCAGCCTCTTGGAGTAGCCTAGCCTGGCTTTGTCATTACTTTGCTTTAAATTGTTTTGCTCCCTTTACTTCTTATGGCTCTAGTACCTCAGGATAATCATAGCTGACTTGAAGGCCAGCCCTGTCGCTTAGCTGCATCATCTTTTATAATCCATATTACAGTATACAGTAACCATATAATATTAATTATTTTTTGTGAATGTATTGTGTGTATTGAGTATCCCTGAACTGTACTAGATAAAGCTCTTGGTAACACTTTACTTAAAGCACCCATGTATAATGCATTATAGATACCTTCATAATTCATAAAGTGTTATATACACACAGCTATAGCTATTTATAAAAAGACTTAACACATTATAGCCATGTTTATTATGCATTATGAATACTCTATAAATAGTTATAGCTGTGTTCTCAGTAAAGGTTACTGTTACTGCATGCCAGTACTGTTGTGAGATGTAGCTTGCTGTCCTGCTAGGTGCAGATATTTGTGTGTATAATTCCTGCTTCCTTCAGGTTTTCTCAGCCTGAAGCTTCTTTAGTATGAGACTGTAGCTGAATGGCTGCATGTGTAGCAATAGTGAGAACTCATATATATATTCTACTATAGCTCTTTGTCTGCGGTTTCATGCACTTCCCTGTTTACATTCCCCTCTCATCTGTGCTGCCCATTATGTTTTTGTTGCAGCCAGTTCACTAAGACTATGTTAGTCATTTTCAGCCTAACCGAGTCACTCGAGTAATTTAAGTTAATGTTTATTTCTTTGCACTAATAGGAAATGTGTAATTAGTACTAAATTGCTGATTTAAAACATCATTTTTTGTGAAATTAATTCTTTTCAGCATTGAGGGTTAACCGTTAAGTTGACCAGAATATATTTAATGTGATCTGATCATAAGATGTTGATTACATCAATCCTAATCTGATTAAACCCAAACAAGGCTTATTCATTAAGTACATTTAGAACAAAAGCTGTTATGATCTAACACATACGTATGATTTAATTAAAAGTACTGCTGCCAGTTACATGCAAGCAGCAGGGATGCACCATATTGGATTTTTGCCAATATTCTATATGCTGATATTTTCAAACTAATTTTAGTAGTAACACCACCAGGTTTCAAGTCAAGGCGATTATGCAAACGTAATTCCGTATGAGAGCCTATGCGTATATGGTGTTTGTCCTGGTCTTCAGGAACATGGCCGATGCCGACCTGTTTATGGAGTGCGAGGAGGAGGAGCTGGAGCCGTGGCAGAAGATGACCGATGATGTTGATGATGAAGAAGTCAGCACAGTAGAGAGCAAGGCCACCTCAGGTAAGCAGCTGCCCAGGGCAGGGTTCCTGTGTCTCAGGGCGAACTGGGCTGCTCTAAAAGGGGCATCTGCGGAATTTTAGCTATGTATTTATTAGCGGTTCTCAACATGATTCCCTGCTGTTTTTAGTGTGCAAATTTTTGATTTTGATTAAGCTATTGGAAGGAAGCTGAACTGAAGTAAAGGCAGCGTGTGTATAAATTATATTTCATGTGACATTTTATTTAATAGAATGGTGTCTGTAAATTTAGGGGAATTACACTGAATTTATGCCAAATTAATAGATCATAGTTGATAGGAGACGATCTTTTTACAGTAAAAAAATGAAGTACCTTGACTTTTCTGTTGTAACAGGATCATGTATGCTTGTGATGTAGTAACATAATATAATTTGATTTCCTGAACCTTAGTTTGGATTGCTGCATTCAGTCCGTACCAGACTCAGGGCGCCATGGGGACAGCATATCTATTCGCAGAATCATCCAGCTGCACGTATATGTTTGTAAACGGGACTGAAAGCTGGAATAGCTTGTCACTGTGCCTTCAACAGATCCTTGTTAACATTTCATTGGCTAATCATCTTGGTGCCTCTCACTAAAAAGTTGCTTGATATACTGTTTGTATCAGAGAATTATATACTGACTTACTGATTTTTTAATCTAAATATAATATGGAAAGGTTTTAAAACAAGACAGCAGTTTAGCCATTTTTTTTGGCCTTGGGTTAGCTATAGGTAAATGTAATTTTAAAATTATAGTTTTCTTGTTATAACTTTGGTATGAACTATGTTGCATCCAGCATGAACAAAGGAATAAAACATTGATACAACAATAAAATGAAACAAACATAAATTCAGCGTTGGTTTAATATTAATAATTTTAATTATTTGCTGAATTTAGAACTTGGTCGGTTTTCAGAACTGGGAAATTTTTAGAGCTGTCACGATTACTTGATTAAATTCATATTAAAAAGCATAAATTAAAATGATCCTTTTCAATTACTCAGAAATATGGGGGAAGGAAGACGATGCTTAGAGAATGAGGATCCAAATAAACAGTGAAAGCATAATTTGCATGGAGGCACTTCACATGAGAAGTGAATGAGAATGCAGTCGTCAGTATTGCAAAGCGGAACTTCAGTATCACCACAGCATTTTTTATTATTATTTTTTTTTATTTAACCTTTATTTAACCAGGTTTGTCCCATTGAGATCACAGATCTCTTTTACAAAGGAGACCTGGCCAAGGTAGCAGCAACACAGTGTCAGTACAAAATCTTGAAAAACTACATAAAAAAACCTACTCAAACCATACACTTGCACACAGATGACCTAGACTCCAGCATTTTTACCAAAACTTCAAATTCATTCAAGGGTATTACATTTTGCAGACGAAGTTCAGCTTGAAGAGCGTTCCACATGTCAGGTGCTGAAAACCTAAAAGCTTTCTTTCCCATTTCTTACTTTTGGAACAACCAGTTTTTAAGAAAAGCATGCAATGCAAATGTATCTCAAAGAAGACTTCCAAGTTTGACAGACTCACCCAATAATGTGAGGTTAGCCGTAGATGTGCTATTTAATCTGTCAGAGTAGCCTAGCCTGTTTTCGTCATCACTTCCACTAAAATTGTTTTGCTTCATTTACTTTCTACGATTTTGATCAAAGCAGTCGCTACTCAAACGAAGGTTCATTTTACATAATACAGTACATATAACCAATTATATAGTTAACTATTTTTTTGAACGTATTGTGTGGTAGGGCTGAAGGATACTGGAAGAAGTTCACATTGCAATATTTAGGAGTTGAAAATTAACTATATAGCCAAATAGAACTTATGTATGAACAGAGTCTGTTAAATAGGTTGGTGGTGCCAGATGTGCCAGCAGAAAAAGGAGTGCTGATAAAATTTGCTTCAGCTGAATTTCGTTTCTATGCAATACAAATTATTTACATACAGTGGAAGATGAATGTCTTTTTGTGACCTGTTCTTGTTTGCTAATCTCCTTTTCACTTATTTTTGCTTAATTTCTCATAAATGCAACACAAGATCTATGAGTGAGTGCAACGGCTAGGAGGGGAATGATTTATGATTGTCTCAGAAAGCACATGCAGAGCTCATGCAAAAGCAGAAGTAAACTAGACTGATTTTTTAAAAAACATATACAAACACTCCTCTACTTACGAATAAGATACGTTCCGAACGGCTGTTTGCAACTTGAAATGTTCGTAAGTCATTATTCAGCATCATTTTAAGGGTATATGCAAGTACTAAGAACTAGGATGCTGGGAGTACGCACGCTACGCTGCTGCGCGCCGGGAGTAGCGGCCAGAAGTTGTACTAGGCGGAATTGGTGTGCAGAAAAAAAATTGATGTTGCGGACAGGAAACGGGAGCCCAATGAACACAGTTTGGACTTAGAGTCCTCTTCGTTGGTATGTCTGAAAGTTCGTAAGTTGAAAGTTCGTAAGTAGAGGAGCGTCCGTACTAGATAATGTTGAAAAGGAAACATCATGAAAATTGCACAGCTTGTTGAATTTTGTTTCCGCTGCCTAAGTAAAAATTTTAACGCGGTTTATTGATGGGTTGAATCTAGCAGATTATCGTGGTCCTTGCGATATGACAATTGCTTGTGCATAAAATGCCATGTCGATATTAACATCGCACATCCTGAATGCCTACCGAAGGCGGTACAGTGGCACACTGGGTAGCGCTGTCGCCACACACCGCTACTTGCGTGTGGAGGTTGATGTTCATCCTGTATGTGGGTGCCTTTTTTGGCAGATCTGCTGATTTCCTTATACTGTCCGAAAACATTAAACTTAAGTGAACTGAAGTGCCTGTATTGACCGTATGTGTGACTGAGTGTGTGGTTGGTTCCTGCCTTGCGCCAGTTGCGTTGAATATATTATATTAAATGATGAATCGTCATATTAATTGGGAGATTACTCGATTATTGATATAATCAATAGTGACAGCCCTGGAACATTTTTTTGTGTGGTAATACTGCTGTGACTTTAACAGTGTGAACCATGTGTTGCCAAGGATTTGTCAGTGGGTAAAGCAGTCTGTAATAGCTTTGTAAAAATGCTCTGTACCATCATCAGTGTAAGTTATCTAACCAGTCAGTCTTTTGGGGAGGTATCAGCCATACTGGTCTGTGTTGAGTAAAAATGGAGTTTATAATATTTTAAGTTTCACAGTTGCTTGGGAATTTGTCCAAACACAACCATCGTTATAGTCTCTAAATGAATTTCAGGAGGGACAAATGTGCAGTTGAACATTATTTCAGAAATATGGAGAGTTGGACTTCATGATTAAATTTGCATTCATACATTTTGTTCTGAGTGCTTGAATAATTTGGCTATTGTGTTGCTAAGCAAAGTGTTGCCAAGTAAATTAGTCCCTTACTGTACTCTTTATTAAGTGCCGGACAGCATGACTGATGGAGGCACCTCCCTGGCCACAGTACCTTCTACAGCCTCCTCTGGAACACTCTCTGTTTCCATGGCCACCCAGATGATGGTGTCCAGTGCCACGCCCAGTCCCACTGTCCAAATCCACTCAAACTCAACATGTGAGTGAAGCTGTTGTTCAGTCCATCTTTTTTATGATTGATATTTTCAGGTAATTTATGTAAAATATTGTTTATGATAGACTGTTACACCGGCATTGGCTTTTTAAATTACCAGATACACTCAAGTACACTTTTCTTTAAATTATGTGGCATGAGTCAAGATTTTGCAAGGTATTGTTGACCTTGTGAGCATCATCCTGTTTATAATCCTGTCCCAAAATTGCCCAGGCTCCGTATCCTCCGTGCTGCCATCTGCTGCCGGCCTGCCCACAGTGCCGTCGTTAGTGACCCAAGGGTTACCCAAGCCTGCCTCCGGCCAGCAGCTGATCCTAAGTCCGGGAGGGCTGAGCACTGTGGCTATGTCTCACGTTTTGCAGCCTATGCAGGTAATGCAGGGCCCTGCAACTGGAGCCAGCACTGCCAACAACCAGCCCATCTACTTCACCACACAGGTACGAGGCTCACGCACAGGAAGCTTGGGCAGCGTCTAATGTGGCCTTTCATTATAGGAAACCATGAAGGATGGATATAGATAGTTGGTGCTTCTACTTGACTCTGACCTGAATGACATTCAATGCTCTCTGAAAGCTCTCTAAAGATTCCTTCCTGAAATGCACATACTTACTGCTGAATTTCAAATTTTCCATTGAAAGTAGTGTTTGGAGTCTTTGCCAGTTGGCTCTGAGGGGTTGACTTTTGTGATATTAAAGAAAAGACCTTTAGTTCACTGAAGGTAGTATGTATGTATTTCTTGTGTTGAATTTGGAGCAAATGCATAACATTCGTCAAAGTCATTGTTGAAGCTCATTGCAGTATGTCAGTGATATGCTTGCGTGTCTTAGGACATGGGGAGTCCTGGGCTATGTAGCACCAACCATTATCGCTGGGTCTATGTCGATCACACAGGGGTTCCCTGTCCAGAATGTGAGGCCTGTGCAGAACCCCGTTAATCCTCTGGGGATCGTGTTGAACGTCCAGCCGGGTCAGACGGTCCGACCAATCACATTGGTGTCAGGTAGTGTGAGATCGCAGCCAGCTGGTCATGCTGAGCCTGTTAGTTTGAGGTGAATACAATTCATGTCCTAAGTTTTTTTTCCTAAATTGCTCCCACCCTCAGGCACACAGTTCTTCAAGCCGGCTGTGGGGGTGCCTCAGGTTGTGTCCCAGCCTGGCCCAATACGGCCCGGGGCTCCCATAGCTGGTCGGCCGGCTTCCACCACTTACACCACAGTTCAGATCCCAGCCACCCTCACCATCCGGAGTAATACCCCCCTCAGCCACCCGGGGGCGCCGGGTCTCGCCACCGTGGTGACCTCTGCTGCCACCCAGCCTGTCCACTCTTCTGCGCTACCACAGAACTGCCAGTCCAAAACTGGTAAGGTCTCCGCCACAAATATTATTACTGTAATACAGTTGTGACCAAAAGAACTGGCACTACTGCAAGTAAAGGAAATACTTTTGTGAACACTAAATCATTTGTAATGTTATCATCTTTGTGAAAGAATTGGTGTGTATCTGAAAAAAACCACAGAGGTGCCAATATTTTTGGCCACACCTGTATTTACCAGCTATAATCTATAAGCAGTGTTATTTTCCAAGAGGGATCTTTGAGTTGCAGTTGTACTGAAATAAAAAAAAAATCACATATCAAAAAGAAAAACATGTTTGTAAGAATTGCCAGTGTCTTTCCTCTCCTTTGACTGTTCCACCTGTAGATGAAGAGGAAAATGGGAGAACATTTTCCTCTTTTTTCTTTTTTCTTGTGGTGGTAAAAGTACAGTTGACCCTTCCACATGGCAGGGGTTAGGGGCTCTGGGCTCCCCGTGGTCCGGAATTATTGCGTCAAATTTTTTTGGTCCCTTTGGCAAGCAGAGTGAAAAGATATGAGAAACACAAGATACAAAGATCAGTGCGAGATCACTGCGAGATGTCACGTAAGAGGCTGCCGTAAACACGCTTGGTATCTTCCAAACCAGCGCTGTACATATGTCTTATGTATTTGTGAGTTAGGAAGCTTTTTATATGGCATCTGTGGCTTTCAAAAAACTCCCGAGAAAATTCCAGCAAATTTCTTATGCATACCCCACGATATATCAGAACCACAATGGGGAAAGTGGCGATGCAGAAGGGCTGACCATAGTGGTAGTTGGTGATGTGCGGCTCAGTGGGTTAGGGTCTGAAGGTTGTCGGATCAGGGTCAACAGCTTGAGCAAGGCCCTTAACCCCAGTTGTTACAGGTATTATCTGACCCTGCGTTCTCAGTTATACTTCAGCTAAATAAATATAAATGTAAAACGATGAGAAAAGTCAATGTGTAGAAATGGCTTTTTGCTCAGGTTGAGCTGTGCCCCGTTTTTACCCGGCGTGTGTTTTGCACTCCTCTGCACGAGCACCGTCCTCTCTGCCTCGCGGTCACATGTTTGGCGTTCACCCCGATGGGAGCCTCTTGCGTTTCCACTCCTCTGACGTGTGGAATGCGGCAGGTTTTCAGGCCCTGCTGCTGGGGAGGAGACAACGTTTCCTGATACAGGGGGGCAGAGTGATAGAGGTACAGGAGCTGCAGGATGATGGAGGTAAAAGGGGTCACATCGCCCCCCCCTCCTGGGGCCACTCTCCAGTCGCATGTCGGGATTCTAAAATTTGCACACCACTAGAAGGTGCTCTTCCTCAGGTGCAGAGCAGATTGTGATAGAACGAACACCCCCCCCACACAGGCTAAAGCCGCAAAAAGTGACCCCCTCCCAGACAATACTTATTTATAAGAAATTCTTATTTTAATTCCTGAACTGAGACGTGGGTGGTTGTTTGGGAATGCCCACCCACTGCTGGCTGTGTGTCTCTGATGCCACGCCAGTCCCTGTCTCCTGTCCCACAGTGACCCCATGTGGTGTGGTGGCGGTGAGGCAAGGAGATGGCACCGAGGTGCAGAGGCCACCCAACGCGGCACCTGCCATCAGTGCCCCAGCTGGCACGCTGCTACAAGCCCCTCCGGGCATCCTGGCCAAAATGGCGAGTGACGGACAGACCACCACCGCTGCCTCCGCCGGGTCCTCACCGTCTCCCTACAACAACATGAGAGGTCTGTTGAAAGTTCCCACCCACAACTGTACAGCTGCTAGCTATATGTTCATTCTTACTACAGTCTCACATAGAGACGCCAAGAATGTGGGCTTAATCAACAAAAATAATAATATCCGTGAATGATTGTTAAAATCATTCAGGAATTCAGCTAGCTGTAATGTTAGCCTACGGTCCATTTTCTCAAATTTACAAGCTTTTATTGTCATTAAAACATGGCGGGTGAGAGAGTTGAGTCTTAATTCCCTTTATAAATAGTTCTTTTAAGTGTTATTTGTGCCGTCAGTCCAACTATTTCTGGAATTTGTTAAAGTATTTCCAGTGGTCAGTGTGGTACTAATCTTCCATTTGCCATTTATGAATCAGTAGACAGATGAATCTCCACTTCATTTGCGGGGGGTTCAAAACTCGTAAATGTACTACCTTGCTACATCAATGAACAGTAATAAAAACATTTCCGGGGGGGGGTCAAGCCCATCATTTTACTACATGGCCATGTGCCTTATTTGTTAAAAAATTTGGGATTAAAGGATTTTCTTTGAGCTGCTCATTTCGCTGTTTCCTTCAATAAGTGTGGTTTTAGAGTCATTGTTAATTGTCATACTGTCATAAGTAAGTAACAAGTTTCTGGCTCAGGTTGTGAAATCTAAAGATTGTCACAATTATTACATAATCCTCTGATCGCGATTATTTGAACTGACCGCGATCATTTTTGCATTTAATCGTTAGTCTCCATTCATCAGTATAAAAATAGCTGGATGAGACAGAACTGTCATATTTCTATCACATTTTCCACATTGTTCTCTACCGTGTAATGTTTGACTGGCGCTCGTTTAATGACATTGTCTCATTGCGTTTCTGAACCAATCCATATCACCTGCCCAGTTTGTATCTCGCAGGTCTGTGCATGCGAAGCACTACACTTCATGGCAAATTTTACGACGGTGCCCGATTTGTACCACCTCGTTTCACAATATTTTCATGACCCAGCTTGATTCCATTAGTATTTATTTTTACTACTTTAGGTTCATTTTATAGGCTCCACCAGCCCAAAATATCAGCCAGATATTCCAATTTTGGATTCTTTGTGTTCTCTGCCTGTTTAAATAAAAGTTCTGCATAGCACCTGCACTTGTACCTGAGTGCGTGTTTATGCGTCTCTTTACGGTGGGATGACTGTACATGCCACCATTATGCTGCAGCGGAGTCAGTGTGTTATGCCAATAGGGCAAAGAACTAGAGAAATGTATGTTACTTTTCCATTTAATTCTGATTCCATTGTTTTGGTGTGATATAAACAGGTGCACATAACTGGTACGCAAGTATGCATTCGCAGTAAAGCAATGCACACAGAAATTTCTTCTTGTAGCAGAGCAAATTCATATGTATTTTATGTGCATTCGCACTTTTATGACAAAAAATCTCTGTGCATTTTGACTTCTGGCCGCCACTGCCGCCGCGCAGCAGCGTAGCGTGCGTACTCCCAGCGTCCTAGTTCTTTGTACTTGCGTGTACCCTTAAAATGATGTTGAATAACGACTTGCAAACATTTCAAGTTACGAATGGCCGTTCGGAATGTAGCTCGTTCGTAAGTAGAGGAGCATCTATGCATTTGCATATACTGTAGGCCTACCGCAGATGCGTACTTGCACATCAGTTACGCGCATCCCTGATTATAAATATGGCTGAAAGAAACACAAAATACGCCAAACTTTGTATTTCAGTTTAGAGTGAACCAAAGCTGTCTGTATACCAAAGTACCATGTCATTGGATAGCAGCAATTTCACCCGATGAAAATAAAAACTAACATTTCAGATGTGGGATATTTAGGTAATAGTGCTGATCCAAAAGCTGGAAATAGACGAACACTTAAAATGAAGAGCAAAGAAAATGGATTATTTTTTTAAGTCAATGGAAACATTAATGCCAGGGGTCTGTATCATGCTTCATAAAGCTGGATTTCTTGCTTAGCTGGGCAACTTGTCAGATGTAAGGGATCCTATAGTTTAAATGAATTTTATCTTTGTTCACTTATATTTACCCCAGACTACCATCATTCCAGTAAGTTTTTCGGCTTAGTTTGTTGTAAATGTAGACAATGTGATTTGCCGCAAAATGGCGGGATGTGTGGATAGGGCAGTGCTGACGTGTGATGTAAAATCCGGCAGGAGGTATGGGATCGGGTATTATAAAATGAACAGGAAAAAAAACAATAAAACCGTAATTAATCGCAATTATTTGTATGACAATTAATCGGCAACTAAAATTTCAAGATTGAACGACGTGAAGTTGAGGTTGGACAGACTGTAGGAAAGTTAGGTGATATTACCTGTGCTGAAAGAATGATTTTGTGAAACAGCATCATTTACCAGGTGGACTGTAGGCCAATGTATCGAGTTGTCACATATGTTACAATATATGTTTGCAACATTGATATGATTCTGTCAAATTTTGTAGAAAAAGCGATATTTCTTTGGCATGTGGTAGTCTATAATTGCAGGTACATTTGGTGTCTGAAGCCATTATTTTTGGCATGCTTTGTGCAAATGGCTTTATTTTTTCTATTTTATAAATTTTTTACTCACTTTTATGGATCATAAGATACCACAGGCCATAACAGTATTATATTTTCTTTAGAAAGTGTCTTATATAGCTGAAAAACATGACTTTTTAAAATGCTAAACGTTTGATATTGATATTATTGCTACTGCAATATCATAAGGAAAGCGCCATTGGTTACCGATCAGACGGGTGTGCCTTTCCTGATAACAATGTCTCTTGGCGTCTTATGGAGACTCTAAAGATATCTTGTGAAAGCTATTCCTTTTCCGTCATCTGTTTCCCGAACAGTCTTTTAGGAGATTGCTTAAGGGAGAGCTTCTTAAGTGCGACCTTAATAGGTGCTGGAACACCTGACTGGTTGACATTGATGGCTTGAGAATTGATTATTCCCTCCAGGCAGGAACTGCTTGATTGCCGCATGAGAGACAGTGGTGTTCTTTATAAATATAACACTGCAGGAGTCCTTCAAAATATTGCATTAATCAGAACTGGAGAGAACCTAAAAATAAAATACAAAATGAACAACTTGAATCATCTAACAATAAACATGTTTATTGCCGACTGGGTGCATGAACTCGCTTCCCCAGATTGTAGTATCCCCATTTTATTTTTATTTGTTTTACATAACCCCTTCGTGTACCAATATATGTGTGCATGTCATTGATATGGGGCGGGGGGGGGGGGGGGACAATGGCACAATAGCTGAAAGAGAAGATGCGTTACTGTATAAAGATAAGAGGATGTCCTATGTGCTTCAGTATTGACTACTAAGGACTATAGGAAAATACATTAGATTTACATGTAAATGAACCTACAGTGTCGACTCTTATCAACCTCATGAACCAAAGTGTTGATATACTGTGACTTTGGCACATGTTCAGAGGTGTGTAACATTCCAGGGGCGTCAGAAATAGGGGGAACACGCCCACCCCAATATCGGCAGAACCCCCCACCCTTCCCAATTAATAAATAAATACATAATCAACACCACATTCCTCATCTTTTATTATGAATCCGTGCATTACTGAAGCCAACTCGCTGTGCATTCAGAGCGCAAAGACAAAAGAAGATTGTAGTCATGTATCTGACAAAATCATTTTGGATCAGTTATTTTTTAGTTAAGTGATGTTTGGTTATGAAGCTGTAACCTTAATGATGTTAGTCTTATTTTAAATAAATGGTATGAGCCGACAACAGTGACAAGCTTAGACAGCTTAGAGTGGCTCAGACCAGCCTTACGAAAGAATACCCCACGGAAGATATACTTAACTAAGAACGTTTTGAAAAACACGTTAGAGCATTAAGAGGAAACTTCAGGGGTAGAACTTACGAACAATGTAGCGTCAAGAAAATTTCAGAAAACGCACCCAGATGTTTATTTAAAAGTCTTTTAAAAGTCCATGAATTGATTAGTGTCATGTGCTGTTAGCATTTATGCTAGCAAGTAGAGTTTTTGTTTTAAAAGTTTAAAATTGTCAGTTCTGTTACCGTCAAACTCTGTTACCACGGTAGAGTAACAATTTTGACAGCAAGTAACATTATTGACTAAATCACAATACAATGTTCAGTGTAGCCTGCATTTCTGCTTTAGATATGCCACTCTCAGCTGCTGAGAAGCAGAGGAGGTATCGGGCGAGGCGTGATGCCAACCCAGACAGAAGAGAGGAGAACTTAGCAAAAGACAGGGAAAGATGGAGACGCAACAAGGAGTTGGAGAGAACAATCCTTGAGGCAGTGAAAGCCCGTACCGCCGCCTATAACACAGGACTCATCACCGGTGAAATGAGCGCTTACAAAGCTGCTCCTCATGGTGTTCGGCATACTTTACAAAATGTAGAACCCCGCTACCAGATTGCGCATGGAGTCGCACTT
This sequence comes from Mormyrops attenuatus, assembly GCA_026777985.1. NCBI lineage: Eukaryota > Metazoa > Chordata > Actinopteri > Osteoglossiformes > Mormyridae > Mormyrops > Mormyrops attenuatus. The sequence goes on from JAODKC010000137.1 coordinate 15,042,136, forward strand.
CCACCTGGGCGACATGGACTGAATGTAGCACGGATTGCACACGACCACGGACTTTAAAAGTGAATCCATTGCGGCTAATTCTGGTAACACTAGCCACTTGGCTAGCGACAGCTACAGCCTGCTAACGGAGCACGGTGACGTGATCACCATTGCAGAGTGTAACTTATGTAGGGTGCTGCAGCAGGTCAACATCAGGAAAGCGCCGGGGCCGGACGGCATCTCAAGGCACCTAATACGCTGCTGCGCTGACCAACTGACCAGAGTCTTTACCTCCATCTTCAACAAGTCTCTGGCTCAGTCTGTGGTCCCAGTACCAAAAAACAATAAGCCTTCGTGCCTGAATGATTACCAGCCAGTTGCACTAACGTCGGCAGTCGTGAAGGTGTTTGAGAGACTCTTTAAGGACTTCATCACATCCTTCATCTCCAGCTCCTCAGACCCACTACAGTTCACCTACCAGCCCAACAAATCGACGGATGACATCTGTCATGTGCTGCACTCCACTCTCAGTTACGTGGACTAGAAACATGGGAACTATGTAAGACTGCTGTTCATTGACTATAGGCAGCTTTCGATACTATAGTCCCCCATAGACCGTGAGGGACCTGGGACTGAATGGCTTCCCTCTGTTCTACACTCTCAACACCCATGACTGCGTGGCCACACACAGCTTCACCTCCATTGTCAGATTTGCTGATAACGCGGTGGTTCTGGGCCTCAATCCAACAACAATGAGACAGCTTACTTGGAGGAGGTGGAGATCCTGACATTGTGGTGTCAAAAGAACTGCCTCCAACTGAATGTCAGCAAAACCAAGAAGCTGGTGGTGGACTTCAGAAGGAGACAGCAGTGGTCCTACATTCCTGTCAACATCAATGGGACTGCAGTGGAGACAGAGAGCAGCTTAAAATTTCTGTGTGTTTGCATCTCCAAGGATCTGACATGGACTGTACAGACTCAAACTCTATCCAAGGCAGCGTCTCAACCACCTGAGACAGCTGAGGAAGCTTCGGGTCTCTCCAGTGACCCTAAAGAGTGGCGCTGTGGAAAGTGTCTTGACCCAGAACATCATCTCCTGGATTAGCAATAGCTGTACCCAGGACATTAAAGGACATCTACAGAGAGTGATCCGGGCGGTGGAACGCTGCACCAGATCGGATCCACAGTCTCTGTGGGACTTACACCAGGAGATGCAGGACCAGAGCAACCTGGCTCATCAAAGACTCATCTCACCCCAGCAACTGTCGGTTCAACCTCCTCAAATCAGGCGCTTCAGGAGTATCATGGCAAAAACAGAGGCTCAGGAGGAGGCCCTAAGACTTCTAAATCAGGACTTACCACCACAGCTTTTTAACTGTTCATAATTACACACTCTGAACCTGCAAGGAACTCCTGCTGTTATGACATCACCATAGATTCTGTATTCTGTTGTTAGAATATTCCATTTAATACTGTTCTCTTATATGAACTTGAAAAATAATTGATTATTCCATAAAGGAATGTTTTCCTGTCAGTTCTATTAGATGCCAATTGTGTTACTTTAGGGCTCAACTCTGTTTATGAATTTTTTTCACAAATAAAATAAGCAAATTGTTTTAAATTCATACACATCATTGATGTACTTTTTCTCCCTTATAATATTTTAAGAACAGTTTTATTTTTAGATGTTTAATGTTTGCTCCTATGTGGATGCTAATGTGAAGATTAAAGTATTTTTAAATTTGTATGATAGGTGAAATATTAGGGGTAGGTGAAATATTATCTTGATTTGAAGTGTCAGTGTATTCTGACTGTTTGTTTGATGGACCAGGAATGATTTATCCTATTGGGATTTATTGTTATTTCCACATATCGCCATAACAGTTGACTTATCATGCCGTAAGCAAATCTATTTTTCTGAATAAAAGTAAGAAAAATAGGTAGGCTGTGTTTGGCAATCATTGATTTGTTAAAATCAAATAGGTTTTGGCGACATACTTGAAAGAAGTAAACATTCATTTGTTGAAATGCAAAATGTACCTTCAAATGATATAAACCGGCGTTATGAGTGGAATTCATGGTTCTGATATCTATGATATCTTGATCCCTTTGTATAGTTGTGGCTAGAGGTTCTATAAATAACCTTAATAGCTATGGACATTAATGTCTGGTCCCTCACTGTGGTAAAGACGCTTTGACGCGATTCCCTTGATAATGACTGATGTTCTGGGTGAGTTGTAGAACATTTTGATTGAACATTTGAGTGAATGATTGTCCTAAACCAAACTTGTCTAATGTTGCAAACTGCATTTTCCAGCTCAGGTCAGTTTCCAGTTAAATTAGAAAATGGCAGTGGTTCTTGTTTTAAAAAGCCGACTTGAACAGGGTGGATGGGGAATAGCAGATTCAGCCTGTTTTGCTTAGTGATGTTGGTCATTTATAGCTATATTCATATGTGGTGGGAAGGTATTAATTCAATACGATAAATGGTACCGGACGAGTCAGCCAAAAATATCTGTTTTTTGACATGCAGTTAAATGCTTTTTCAAATTATGCCAGTGTTAATGATGCCTCTTGTTTCTCTCTGACTTGCGTGCAGTTAGGGAAGTGTTGTTGTTTTTTTTAAAATCTGACAATTTGTCTGTTTTTTAGTTTTTCTAATGGTTTAACATTTTAGTTCTCACCGGTGAAAATCAAAGTTTGACACGTGGGTAGGGCTGCCACTATCAGTGATACCAGTTTCCATGTAATCTACCTATTTAATTTGACAATTAATCGAAATATTCTTTTATATACGTATAGTATCCTGAATATTGGACCTCAAGCCTGCAGTCTGTCAGTCAGTCAGTTGCATCTCCGCCTTTCTGCACATGCGTGGCAGTTTTTGGGGTTTTTAAGTGACCAGCTGTGTCTGTACCTCCTTTCTGGGGGAAGCATTCTGATGCCCTGTATGTGTTCCTGCTCTGCAGTGCCCCCCCCCGCCTCTGTACCCGGCTCCCGGCTGTGCCCTCGCTGTGGCGCCCACTTCAGGATGGTCGAGGCCCTCCGGGGACATATGTGTGTGAGTGTCCTCTTTGTGTTCTCTGGTCAAACTGTGAACATGCCCTTTTGGTCAATAAGGCCTGCAGTGTTTGAAAACATTGAGTCTTTTTAAATACCTTTTTTAATCATCTGTTTTCACAGGACACACACACTCACACCCACAGTCACACCCCGAGGGCACGTGCAATATAATGCACATTGTACAACAGTTAGTTCTGACCAATAAATCTGATTTGACAAGAGGCACAGTCTTTGATTACAAGCAGAACGGACATCAGTATGAACAGTGCTGTTGATGTAAAATGTGCCTTGTTCCCTCGACAGTTCTGCTGTCCCGAGCTCACCCAGAACCTGAGCTCCATCGAGAGCCCCAAATCCTCGGGGGTCGGCGCCGCTGCTGTCGTGCGTCCCACCCTGCCGTCGGCCCCCCAAACTAAACCCATCCCACCTCAGAACCTCTCCACCCCGGCCAGCCAGCTCAGTGAGGGCAGCCCGGCCAGTGACACGGATCCCAAAGGCAGGCTGATCATGCTGGTGGATGAATTCTACTATGGCTCTTATGAAGGCAAACGAGGCCACGCCCCCCAGGATGTCACCCGGGAGTCCGTGCAGTTCAAGTGCCTCAGCTGCTCCAAGAAGCTCAAGAACAACCTTAGGTTGGAGGCTAGCACCACCCTCTAGGGGGGGACAGCTCACGCATGTCCAAGCACAGCTTCTCACACGGGCCCCTCTCTCCTCCCATAGGCTGATGAACCACATGAAGCACCACATGGAGCTCGAGCAGCAGAACGGAGAGGTGGACACCCACACGTACTGCCAGCACTGCTATCGCCAGTTCCCCACGCCCTTCCAGCTACAGTGCCACCTGGAGAGCGTCCACAGTAACTATGAGTCCTCCAGTAAGCGGCTGTTTCCTAGCTCCGCCCTGAAAGCTGTCTTTATGGTAGCTGGGACCCTAGACTACATTTCCCATAATGCACGTAGTCCAGCACTTACTCCCCCTTTGCTCAAAAAGCACAGAGGTTTGCCGCAGGTATTGCTCTGTCTGTACCAGCGTTCCTACCCTGCTGTGGTGACCGGTGCTCTTCCTTGCACAGCCACGTGTAAAATCTGCGAGTGGGCCTTCGAGAGTGAGCCGGCGTTCCTGCAGCACATGAAGAACACGCACAAACCTGGAGAGATGCCCTACATCTGCCAGGTGATCTTCTGCAGTCTTCAGGAAGAGCAGCCCTGCCCTAATGGCGTGTTTAAAAATCACAGGCGATATGTCCCATGTGTATTGGAAGCTTTGACAAGATTTATCTGCTCTTCGTCCAGACACTTAGGAATTATTCAGTTTTTATGTACCCTATACTTCTTTACATGAGAATTTTTTTGGGGCCAGACCCCAAGGTTAGGCATTTTTCTGTAGCTGGGTTAAGGGTCTTGCACTTACAGTCTTTAGGACAATGTCACAGGTCCTAAACATACTGAGTAAAGCATCACTTTGGGTAACAAAATCCGTTTTCAGGCGAAGCAACGAGTAGATGGACTAGGTGTTGAGTAGAACTATGCCGGCGTGCATTATACACCAGCTTGCCCTGCCACAGGTCTGCGAGTACCGCTCCTCCTATTACTCAGATGTGTACAACCACTTCCGTACCTGCCATGAGGACACCAGGAATCTGCTGTGTCTGTACTGCCTCAAGGTGTTCAAGAACAGCAACTCCTACCAGCAGCACTACATCCGCCACCAGGTAGCACCACCTCTCTGGCTCTGAGGGCCTCGGCCGGGCGGCCACCCATGTCGCCTGATTCTCCATGAACTCTACATGTTGAACGTACGGTACGAACTAAGCAGTGTATGACGTGGGGAGGCGATGTCCTGATTTTCCCCTGTGGATTTCTTTGAGCTGTCTGCCTGATTTTATAGAGGCCTGATTGTTTACCCAGTTTATTTATCTGGTGCTGTTTTGTCGCCCCGCAGAAGAAAACCGTGTGTTACTGCAACAAGTGCCGCCTGCAGTTTCTCTTCACCAAAGACAAGATGGATCACAAGGTCAACCACCACAAGACCTTCCGCAGGCCCAAGCAGCTGGAGGGGCTCCAGCCAGGGACCAAGGTGACCGGAGACGGCGTTTCACGTCCCAGAAACACTTGTCTCTGTGAGCATCCTTGATGGTTCATGCCCACCATTTTTTGACTGTTCTGTGTGTCTGTCTGCTTGCCGCACCTCAGGTGACCATCAGGGCATACGCCGCGCAGAATAAGGCTACCCCTGGCCTACCCCCCGCCCCCCAGGCCCGCCCCCCCGGCGCCCCCCCCCCCCCCCGCCGCAGAAAAAGGGACAACCGGGATGGGGAGGGAGC
>JAODKC010000137.1:15047604-15070530 GCA_026777985.1 Mormyrops attenuatus
TCACTTCAAGATATCTAACGGGAAACACCTGAACTGTAGTGAACTAGATATTAAAGATAACATGTACCAGCTGTTATTGAGGGCCACCAGAAGCAGCAGCTTCCTCAGCCTCCCATCAAGAGGAAGTCTGTCAGTAAGATGCTGGAGCTCCTTACCAAGTTCCAGGAGCAGCGGTGAGTGATATCGACACTCTTCGTGCTCCCTGAATGTTTTTCTCCATTTTATAATGATTTTTTTTCCTCCCACCGCAGTAGGTCTTTTTAGACACGTCTGTGATATGTTAGAGCTGTTTGTCATGTGACCTCCAGGGAAGTGCTGGGCCAACAGACATGCCTGGAGTGTACCTACGACATCCCCGACTTTGCCAATCACTTCCCCACCTACGTGCATTGCTCGATCTGCCGCTACAGCACCTGCTGTTCCCGCGCCTACGCAAACCACATGATCAAGTGAGTCACGGCGCGTTGCTCGCGGGTGCTGAGGTTGCCCCACGACAGGAGAACGAGCTCCACACTCATGTGGGAGTCGTGGTACTTCAGCCCTGAAGGAATTCCATAGCGGAGGAATATGTGCAGGATGATCGATTCTGTCTGGCTGGAGATTGCGTAAACCACTTTATCATGCTACTGAAATGGAAGTTTATTTGTGGTTTTCAGTCAACATACAGCTTAGAGAAGCCAGCATATTATTTCAAATCGCTTGAGTGTATAAATGGCCATAAATATGCATTCTGATTGCTTTACGCCAGTGCTATAAAAGCTTTCTTCCATACTGAGTCCGTTTCAGCTGGTCCTAAGTGTCAGTGAGTGATAGGTTACTTCTCCTGCCTGAAATGGGCTATAATATTCTATATACACACTGTTATTTTTACCATATTGATAGTACTAATGTTAATTATATGTTATTATATTAAATATTTGGGAATACTCTTGATTTTGGGAGCACAGGAATTATTGTTGTTAGTAGTTATTTTTGTTATTGCTGTTATTATTATTATTATTTATATAGCACAATTTCATACATGGAATAGAGCTCAAAGTGCTTTACAACAAAAAAAGAAATGTAAAACAGTACTGTATTTCATTGCTATAATATAAAATATGGCTGTTTATCCTGGTCAGGGTCCCAGGGGGGTCCAGTGATTCATTTTTTATTTTAACAGCAATCACGTACCTCGCAAGAGCTCCAAGTACCTGGCTTTATACCGGAAACCGGTCCCAAGGTAACAGGCTTCCGCCGCGGATGTCTCCCGCTGTCTTTATCTACTCTCGCCCCTGTATCTTGACACGGTTGTCCGCTCTCCACCAGCTGGGCGAAGCTGACCTGCAGCTCCTGCGGTTACTCCACTCTGCTGGGTGACCTGATGGCCAAGCACCTGGTCCAGTTCCCCAGCCACAGCTACAGTCTCTGCTCCTTGAAAGGTGGGTGTTGGTATGCAGCCACTGAGGGAGATGTGCATATATACTGGGTCTATTCTGACCATAAATAAAAACTGCAGTCAGCTATTTAAAAAATGAGCGATCATGTGCGACGGTTGACCTGCTTCTATGTACATTTAATTTGTAATTAAGGTGGATCCTTCCTGTTGGCCCCATGCCGTTTTGCTGTTTGTTTGAGTCACGGTTTCTGTATCCCGTACCCAGAATGCACTGGTGAACTTTAATCATCACCATCCCCTGCCCTGAAATTGCATATACCTGAATCATATCATATCATTAAGCTTGGTATCTGTGGGACCATTATGCCATAGTGGGAATGGATTACTTAAAAATACGATGCACTGGTATTTTTTGGCTGTCTAAATGGGCATCCATATGTAACTGGGAAGTCTGGGTACATGTGGCTGCTATGGCAGAATGGTAAGGGCCATCCAGATGGCTGCGGGGGCTGGACCTAAGCTGATTGCAGGAAGTGTGCCTTTTTGCATTACGCCTCGCCTTTCCCCATGATTACACTTCACAGGAATAACGGACGAGTATTTGTGAGAGCTCTCTGGACGCAAAGTGAATCAAAGCATTCAAGTCCTAAGCAAAAGGAGGCAGGAAAAAGTAAAAAAAAAAGAAAAAACAACGCTTATGAACAAAGGAGGAATATCAATCTAAAGAGAAAATGGAAAAAGAAAAGAGCCCCAGCGGAGGAGAGGCCTAACTGTGTTGTTCCTCTGACCCCCCCTCCCCCCCTCCCCACAGAACGTCTGGAGTCGGATATTGAATGTTCCGAGGTTGAGGAGGAACCGGGAGGGGAAGCAGGGAGTGGAAGTGGGGGCAAGCCAGACTGGTCAGCCGTGGACAGCTGGGGCAAGCCAGAAGAGGGCACTGCAGTGCAGGAGTTCACAGGCGAGCATGGCCCCGCCCACTCGCTGGCGAAGAATGCTGACGCCATCGACTTCTTTCATCTGCTCTTTCCCACGTCCTTCCTGGACGTTATCGCCAAGGAGACAAATGCCTTCGCCACGTACAGCCAGGTGATGGGTCAGGGTGATCCCGATTGGGTCCCGGTCACCGTGAGCGACATCCAAGGGTTTTTGGGCCTCAGTATCCTGATGGGTCTGCAGAGCCTCCCGGAAATAGAAATGTACTGGTGCGGACAGCACCATGATAACTGGCAAACGTTCCTCAAGACGATGACAGCAGACCGATTCCGGCAGATCGGCGCGCACTTCCGCGTGGCTGGCTACAGCGAGGATGAGCAGGACTATCTCGACAAGCTGCGCTTGATCAGGCCCATTCTGGAGGTTTTGGACTCCACTATGTGGGAGGCCTATAAGCCTAAAAAATGTCTCACCATCGATAGGGCCCTCCTGCCGTGTCTGGAGACTGACGGCGTCAAAGAGAGGCGCAGCATGGGTCAGCCGCAGGTGTGGCTGCTGTGTGACTCTAAGTCTGGGTACTGCCATCGCCTGATTGTCCGGAATGAATGTTGTGGGCAAAAGAAGAGTAAGGAGTTGGGCTTCAGGGTGGTGCTGCCCTTACTGGAAGGCCTCCAGGGCAAACACCATCAGGTGTTCCTAGCCAGCTCCCTGACCACTGTTCCTCTCGTGCTGCGGTTGCTTGAGTGCGGTACCTACTGCAGCAGCTCCTTCCCCCCAGAAAGTTCCGTATTCCCCAATGGCCTATGGACACAGGCCAGGCTGAACAATCCAGGGGATTTTTTCCAGCTTCAGTGCGCCCCCCTGCTGGCCACGCGCTGGAAGGACAGCAAGGAGATGTGCTGCCTTTCCACTAATGCCGCGCCAGGGCTGCCCGACACCGTGTGGAGGAAGTCCCGTGCAAAGGCGGGCGAGTTGGAGCCCATCGAGCGGCCCCAGGCCTTCCAGCTTCTGCAGGAGAACATGCGAGGTGTGGATATCTGCAACCAGCTGCAGGCTTGTAATCCTGTGGGGGGCCTGGCCTGGGACACCCGGTGGCGCTGTCTCCTCTGGTTCCTCCTGAACCTGGCCGTGATCAACTCCTTCATCATCCTCCGGGAGACCCTGAAGGAGAGCCCCCCCTGGTGGCTGGAGGACGGTCACTTCTCGCAGGCCCGTTACCGCAAGCGCTTGGGCTCCCAGCTGGCGAAGTGTGCCCAGCGTGCGGCCCGGCTCCACTCCAACGCTGCCAGGCAAGCGCCGTCGCCCCCCCCAGGCCACAGGCTGGTCAAGGTCTCGCTCAAGACCAAGCGGTGCAAAAACTGCAGCCTGAAGAACTTGCGTCACGAGAGCGTGTTCGGCTGCTCGGAATGCGGCGTGAACCTGTGCAAGGGCGACCGCTGCTTCCGGGAGTACCACAGCCTCCCGGCCCGCAAAAAAGGTCCCTCCACACACACGCTCCGTCACATACGTGAGTGCCAGTGAGAGTATCACCCACGCAAGCCCCCCCGCCCACCCAACACCCCAACATGGGTGTAAATAGTGCCTATGTTGCAATGGAAAAGGAAAGGGCTAAAATTATCTATGCAGATGTGCAGTTCCTGAGTGATATGCAAGTGTGTTTGATTTTGTTCTGTATCCAGTGACTATACTTAAAGGACTAAAGTTTAATTGCGTTAATTTATGTGCCAGGGGGAGACTGTGTCCATGTTAAAACAATATCCCTTATATTATATTTTCTTTGGTGCCAACTTTTTTTTTCTCTTCATTTTATCTTTTTTCATTTTCTTTTTCAGGATCCCCAAAGCTTGGATATGTTATGGAAAGGCAGAGGTACTTTTCTATATAAAAACTTTTGCTAAAGGCTTTAGTGTTCATGGGGGGGGGTTGGGGCCCTGGTGTGTTTATATAGTCTTTCCAGCAATGTGCCAGGCATCAGCACACGTACTACTGACAAAGCATTAAGCTCTACATCAGGGGTGGGCAATCTTATCCGCAAAGGGCCGGTGTGTGCGCTGGTTTTTGGGGTAACCTTTAGGTCAGCTGAACCCAGGTGTGAGGACTCTTCAGCCAATCAGTCCTCTAATTAGTGACCTAATTAGGGAGTTGCAGCGAAAACCTGCACACACACTGGCCCTTTGCGGATAAGATTGGCCACCCCTGCTCTACAGGCTCAAATCACTTATTTCAGGAAAATGGTTAAAATGGTTTGCCCCCCTTGTCATTTACAGTAAAACCGTGTTAAATACATTGTACATCTTCTGCACTGTTCCACTTTGCTTATTACCAGAGCAGTATAATTTTCTTACTGTACAACATGGTAATGTTATAAACCTGCCTAATTTTGGAAGTGTGTGAGATATATGTTATGGTGAAGAGTGAGAAAAAATTGTTCATATATTTGCATTAAAATTGCTGTTCTAAGTTATGGAACCTTCTGTGTGACTAATTTAATAATTATTTGACAGTGACAGCTATCTCAGTGTAGATATCTACCTGCCCATACCCCAACAGACTGGTGTTTGGGTACCAGTTTTTTAGATAGTAGTAATCATTAATGCAGTATAGCAACCAGCCTGCATATAAATCCGTATTCAGTGAGTGTTGCAAACAAAATTTTAAACTTTGTAGCAAAATATCAATTATAATTTTTTGCTCATTCACTGTCATTCAAAGATCATTTTCAGTGATGAAATAATGATCGTGGTGTAGTATATTTTGTATGAATGCAGATAAATGGTTATATAACAAAAAATTTGAATACTTTCTTCAGAACTGGTACAGCTGTACTCATACGTACTTAATGGTCTTGCTTCAGGCTCATATATGTACATATAAAATAGATTTCATGATTATTATTTTAGTCTCTGCCATGCTGCCATGTTCCTTTCCCAGTTTAATCCAAATCCCAAATGCCTGCACTTCTCTTACTGAACGATTCTCTGCTCCAGTATATGACCTAAAAACATAACTGTTTCACATGGGTTTGCTTTTATGTCGTTTTACATGATTCCATTGCAATTCACATTAAACTCATAACCAAAATATGATTCTTTAGTGATTTGCCCTTGGTTGGGTACCTCTGAGTATTTACATTTTACACATTTTACGGTTTTATGAAATATCAAGGTTTTTTAAATTAAGATGAGTGTTGTGGATGGATGTAAAATTGACAGGTGACTGTAATAGTTAAAATAGCATTGCTTCAGGTGCATGAGTTGTTATACTAGAATATTATACTATTATTTATGATGGACATTTTCCATACATTTTCCATACATGACCCAGGCATAATAACCCACGCAGCAACCCTGCAGCCCTAAATACTGATGATCTTTGCCACTCTTACTGGCTGCCTTGACTCATTTAATATTCATAAAATGGTGCATTTTCTCACTCTCTACTTTTAAGTTCCTGAGATTTTGGAAGACATGCATTTGATTTTAAACGAAAACAAAACCCGAATAGGGGGTGGGAAAGTAATGTCAAGTAGAAACATGGTTGATTTGATTTTGAAATGATTTTTTTTTAAGCAAATATAAGTGAAGTGTTATCACACATCCAACCCTGCCCTTGAATGAATCAGAGTCATTGAAATGCGACTCTTCTGTTCTTGTAATTTTGCATTTGTTTTTGTGTCTTCCTAGGCACCCATTGCCACAGAATAACAGCAGCGGCAGCAGCGGCCAGCCAAGTGTGAGGCCAACATTACACAAGACGCCTCCCGCAGGTCCTTCCCTGCATTTCCCCACAAATGTGGGCAAAGATCAAGACCAGGAAACAGCTCCAGGGAAGCACTTGGATGTAAGCCTGAAATACGTGGCAAGGAAGGAGGCATTGCTGACAAACGAGGAAGATACGAGCTCAAAAAACACAACCGATGCTTCCCACGGCAAGGAACTTAAGCCGGTGTCTTCTGTGTCTACTATAGCCCCTGTCAAGCCTGCAGTAGATGTAGCAGGGACAAAAGAGCGCGAGGAGAGCCTCTCGGTGCGTCAGCTGAGAATCGTACTCTTTGCTCTATGCTGCGGCATCCCCCAAGCAGCCGAACATTTCAGCACCCAGCCGCAGCTCATTGAGACCTGGCTGTTAGAGAAGGAACGCCAGCTTCAGCGAGAGGGCCGACCCAGTTCCGGGGGAAGCGGCGAGGCTGTGGATCGCCTGGTGGAGTGGGTGTTGGCTCAAAGGGAGCAACAGCTCCCCGTCACTGAGAAAAATCTCTTCCAGAAGGCCTCGGAGATCCACAGACATGCCAACCCCAGCAGTTCTTTCCGTATCTCCTATGAGTGGGCCGTGGGCTTCATGCTCCAGAATGACCTCGGTCTTAGACCCACAGACATGGTGGGCCGTCACCTGCCTTTGAGCATGGAGGATAACGCCCAGGGCTTTACCAAGTTCGTCCACAAGCAGATCCAGGTTCAGAATTTTTCCCCCTCCGTCATCTGTGCCATGGATGAACTCTCGGTCTTTGTGGACTTGGATCTCTTGGGAAACCCTGTCACCATGGGAAAAGAGGCTGCGTTCCAGCTAGTAGGGACTGGCGAGTCTCTGTGCGACATCTTCTTGGCCATGCTAGCTGATGGAAGACTGCTGCCAACCATGGTCTTCTTCAAGGGCCAGCTACCGGGGAGGCTGCGCACGAACCTGCCTGAATCAATCCTGTTCGAGGCCAAAGCGGAGGGCTTCACAGAGGAAGAAGAGCTAGAGCTTTGGATCTCTCGGGTGTGGCAGAAGTACATAAACTCGCAGGGAGAGAGCAAGGCCATGCTCATCATGGACCCATTCCGTAGCCACTTATCAGACGTCCCCTTGGCTTCCTTCAGTGCCGCCAACACTCTGCCAACTATCATTCCAGAAGGCTGTACCTGCCGCCTGCAGCCTCTGGAAATGTGTGTGTGGCCCGTCCTGCAAGAGTTCCTGCAGGCTCGCTGGACTCGGCTAGTTGCCCAGGGTGGGGCTGCAGGTGCCGGTGCCAAAGACCTGGCCCAGTTGTTGATGGCCTGGCTGGTGGAGGCACTGACGTGCCTGAAAAGCTTGCCTGATCTTCTTCGGCGCTCCTTTCACGTGGCTCGGGTTCTCCCAGGGATGACCGGTGATGCTGCTCCAGTGGAGGAACAGAGGGAGCTGGTGTGCAAGCTGACAGAGGCCCTCCTGGGTCCTGAAGCACTCAGGACGACACCTGCACCACCTAGGGAGTCAGAGACAAATTTAGGTCCAGAGAATGAGAGCAAATTGCATGGTGAGGAAGAAGAGGATGGAAGGAAAGTGGACAAAAAGCAGGAGGCAGCAGGAGAGGTTGGAATGGAAGTGACAGAGGTTCAAATGAATGAGGAGCATTTGAACAAATATGAAGAACTTGCTGTGGTTTCGCCTCCCAGCTCCCTTCTCCCAGCCAATCCCCAGGTGTTGCACCAGATCTTTGACAAGGACAGTGATGCTGAGTCCTTCCATGGGTTTGACGACACAGAATTTGGCCCTGAGCAGGAACCCGAAGATGCCTCCTCGCCAGTTTAACAACATGGCCGCTACATTGGCCTCAACTATATAGCTGGAGCAGGCTAACCCTTTTCTATTTTCCTCCCTGACTGCTGATTATCGCACCAGTCCCTGAATGACAGGCCTTAAGAATGAAAAGCTCTGGCTTTGCCGAGTCTCTAGTGAAGCAAAACAAGGGCTGAGGGGAACATGAACCACGTCTGTTTGTCTTTGTCGGTGTTTTGGTCTTTGGCACTTAAGGGCAAAAAGCTTTTGAAATAAATGCAATGTTTTTTGCAGACTTCGGCTGTATACATTAAAGGTATGATGCATAATAATCTTTCTTATGTGACGTTATTACTAAGAGTTTTTCAGATGTGAACTACAGTTGTCTCATAGTATGAATCTGGTTTTTGTTTTTAGTGAAGGTCTTTCAGGTCCTTAGAAAAGCTATACTGTCCATTTATTAAGGGTTTGAAGACCAGTGTTTCTACATAGTTTGAAAATATTTTATTTATTCTTGCAGTTTAGTTTGCTGCAGGAGGCTTGTCTTGTGGGTTTGGGGTGGTTGGATGCTGCTGTGCTGTACAGATCCAGCGGTTCCTCATTGAATATGAAGAAAAAAGCTCTGGTCGCATATACTGTGATTGTGGTTTAGGGTTTATTTATGTTGCATTTGATCAGTATACCGTTTGACTCATTTGAGTACCATTGATGGAAAAAGTGATGCTGTGAAGTGTGAAGGAGAGCTTGCGTTTTGTAACTGAAACAAGCAGTTTATAGCCATGCACAAACATTGACAGATTGACTGGCCGCTTGTTTCTTTTTGGTAACGTGATTAGTATAACATTGCAGAATGACTGCATGAATAGTCTTATAGGCAGTGGCCTTGCACTAATTTAAAAGAACACTTTCATCATTTGTGACAAACACACCTATGTCGTGTCGTGTTTCGCAAAGCTAAGTATAGCGTTAAAGATAGGAACATTTTTAAAAATGCAATGACTCTGTCAGTTTTTTGGCAGCTTATAGGATAACTTATTTCTGCATTTTTAGTGTAACCGGAAGATTCTCTGGGAGAAAGAATGTTTCCTGCACGTCATTGTTTAAGTTAGTCTGAGAGATGTCAGTGTGTGACAGAATCTATTTGCACCAGTCTGGAAATTGATGAATATAGAGGGAATTTATCTCTCTAAAAAGATGTGGAAGTGCTGGCTACCTCAGGGGTATATCCATGGTACGAAATGGCTCTTCTGTCTCCGAAACCAGTTATGGTGTGAGATGGAACTGAGGTTCCATGATGATGTGGTCAAGGACCTTCATCATGAGACCCATCCAGATCTTCTACAGGTGAGAAGCAGGCTTGGTGAAGTGCTGTACTTCATCATGTAAAGAACTGATTCATATTAAACTGAGATGCTTGTCAAAGATATGGAGCATAAAATGGATATGTGTAACGTCTTTACACTTCATTCTCATTCCTCAGTGGATCTGTGTAACTTTTTAATCAGGTTTAAAGACAAAGTACAGCAGTTGGGTCATTTTCTAAATTGGCAGGTTTTTGTACTCTGTTGTTCATTCTCAGCCAGTTTCTTTTTTTACTAAAAATGTCTTGATTTCTGAAATAAAGGAAGCAAGAAAATGTCTGCCTGATAATTCTTATTATTATCAAAACTGATACTCCTAAGTGTTTAATGGAAAAAGGTATGAGTACTTTCTCAAGCTAAGCTGAGCTAAGCTAAATTGACTGACTAAACCACACATATATGATTTGAGTATATTACAATATCACATAGAGTGAGGAACCTTTTTTAGCAAATCTGAAAACCACTGACCACAGAACATCATTTACTTTTTATTTGATGCTTAGTATCTACTGTACACAAGGAATGAAATGCTGCTGGTCTTAATATGAAATATTCTAGTAATTGGTTTTGGAAAGAATTGTATCTGTAGTCTCAGCTTGGTTTGGATATAGACCCTGAGACATCATTCAGGCTCTTGGATCTTAAATACAAAAATTCTGCTGTCCCAGGCAGTAGCTGAATTTAGTGGGAATCCACAAATTAAACAGGTAAGATGGTGATTCCACTTGGTCCTTTCAGTGAGGAATTATTTGGCGAATTGATAGCCAAACTTGTGTATGGAGAAAAGCATTGAAATAATTTAACCGGCTGTGTATAAAGGAAGCTATCAGATAAAAGAGTAATGTCAGTATAGTTTCTGGTGGGTAAAGACTGAATAAAGCTTATTTTGTGTCCAGCAGAACCATAAGCTATTGTGTATATGGTAAAGCATAGCATTTTGTTTAATAACACCAACGAATGTTTCTGAAGACTGGAATAGAAGATGGAACATTCTGGAAGAGACCTGTATATATGGTTGCCAAAAGCTAACATTGATTTGACAGTACCTGAGAATAATATTAATGTCAGGGCAGCTCAGTGTGTGAGCACTGTTGCCTTAAAACACCAGCATTACTCGTTCATATCCTTGAGTTGTACAGGTTTCCTCTTATACTCCATTTCCATTTCAGGAAGTGTTCGGTCATGGGTGCACTTTCTCTCTGGGGTGTACCCCTATGCTGCATGGGATAGGCTCTATCTGATCCTGACTAGGCTAGGTGACTATAAGATGGATGGATTTTGTTTCAGAAGTACCAGTACGGCTCACTATCTGTTTTCAGGACCATATCAAAGTACTTTTCCTCACCACCAGCAGCAGCTGTACTTTGGACCAGAACTTTGTGCTCAGTCCCTCCCTCCGTTGTTTAATACGTTATTTATAAATGCAAAGCACGTAATTTCCTGATATCGAGCTCCATGTTTGATACTGGTTTTGCAGATTTCACCACAACGTCGTTCGGGCAGACGTCACAGTAAAAGAGTTTTAAAGGAACTTCATATTTGTTACGACGAAAGACTAAATGGCATGCTTAACTTTGGTCTCCGCTATCAGAAGCGGACCAAACTTTTCCTTCCTGTTCCGAAGAGCAAAATTATTACTTATTACAATTTTAATTCACAGCAATAAACGAGAAAAAGTATCCTGGAGTTTTTTTTAGGCATACACAAGACATTTACCTAGTTTGTTAACGTCACTTGTAGAATAGAATGACGGATAAGTCCATCTTTCGAAATTAAAAACCGAAATATTTCAGCTAAATGTCAGAAATATGTTGACATAATGTACGCCGGCCTAGTAGCGGGGCCAATCTCCAGACTTCTGTAGCCCCAAATAGGTTGTAGTTAGGACGGACGGGTGGGTATATAAGTACGTTCTGCGCAGCGAAGCGCCGCCCCCCAGTCACGCAGGTGACCTTAGGCGGGCGTCCTCCGCCCGCAACACAACGACAAGCAGGAGGGGACGGACGGACGGACGCGTTCGGAATTACCGAGAACTGTTCAGCCAGAGCAATGGGTATGGTAATATTTACTTTGCTTTAGCGTCAAAGCATTTATTCCACGAACAGAGGATACCGTTCTTGTATAATCCTACTTTTAATGCTCAGAAGTTGGGCAAGCTTCAGTGCATAATCTAGTATAGTGTCTAACTGTAGTGGTTTAACGTCAGACTACTTTAAGGAATATATTGTATCTTTTTCTGCTAGAAAAATGTTACGTGCACGCATACAATGCGTTTGTTTAAACCACATTCTTTCATGCTTTTTGTTTTTTTTTGTTGCAAAGTCGTGTTTAGGTATATGTAATTTCCAGTACTCTATCTCTATTTGCTATTAGAAGAAATGCGTGTCAGTACTGTGTAACTGTGTAGGGCAATAAGCAAAGAGTAACATCCATTAGCGTGCCTGTTAATACCGCCGAGTGACGCTTTCTGTTTTGTCGTTGGCTTCAAAGCGAAATATTCCCAGTGTAATTAAGAGAATGATTACAGTTCTGGAGATTAAATTTAGTAAAAGCACGATGACGCATCAATGAAATGCAGCGTAAGTATCTTCATCCCTAAACATATATTATTTTTCATCCGTACACGCAGTACTTTTAAATGAGCAGCACACTTGAGCTACTTTTTTGCATCTCCGCTGTTGAACAGGTCGCACGTGTTTTGTTTTCTAAAGTGGTCTGTAGCCTGGATCGAAGCCAGTTCGCCTGTTGCGTTTGTAAGTGAAGTTTGACGTTAATCGCGTCGTTCGCATACTGGCGTGTTAAGTGAGCATCTTGACTTTAGAAATGTGACACACTCCGACAAGACTTTAAAATCAAATCAGATACTTACCAATTGTCCATACAACTGCATAGATCAGTCACATGTAAACAAGCATGAGAGCAAAGGCTTAATTATCACTCTTTACCTTTTAGGACGTGAATTGCCATTTAATGTGAACAAATGTTTAATAAATACAGGAATTTACTTAGACCACAAATAGCCCTGCAGGACGTGTACCTGCCCAACGTCTTATCAGCCAACCCTTTACACATGCACTGCATCAATAGATCAACATACACTATAATCCCCTACTTGAAACACCAAAAGCAATATTTGGTCTCATTTGATATTGCCAGTTGAACTGGTGCAAGAGGTTTGTAATTATAAGTTTAGCAAATATATGTAATGTATAGTCTGTAATTTGGCTCACTTTTCTCATGATTTACTGTTTGGGAAAATTCTGTTTGAAAACATGATGTGGCTTTTGAGTCATTCCATATAAAATCACCCAGTTTGAGAAAAAATTCCCAGGTGACCGTTTCAGATTCCCCTGGAAAAAGTCACAGGTGCTCGAAAACCAAACTGGGAGAAATCTCAGATATTAGGCCTGTATCTGTAACAGTCTTGAAACTACAGCCTTTAGAAATCATAATTTTATGCATTTTGTCACATGAGCCTTTCTGTCCAACATTTGTCCGGCATTCATACCTCCTTTGTTATGGCAGGTATAGCATTTGAAACTTTGACGCTTGCTTAATTCTGTAAAAATGTTGCAAATTAATTAGTTTCATAACCAAAGTTCATTGACAAGCAATATTTAACATATTTGCATATATCTTCTGCACAGACATTTTCATTTTATCATATTTTTTTTTTAATGACTCATTCAGTTTAAAGTGATACTAAACACATATTTTGTGTTGTATGTTATGGCAAAGGTGTTACACCTGATGAGACTGCTTGTCAGTGAACTTCTTATTTGGAACAGCTCTTTTAGAATTATAATTTGGGTTTCAATTTATTATTACTTGAATGTTTTACTTAAAACTACTGATTGTTTCTAATGTGATTTACTTTTGTAAACAAGTCTGTAATGTGATTTTTATGATGCTAATAAATTATCAATATTTTTACTGATATTTAATATTAAACTAGTGCTGCCACTAACGACTATTTTTCTATCTATTAATATTTCGAATATTTTACAGATTTAATCTAAATTTAATAATTAAAATTAAATGGTCGATTTAATCTAAATGATTAATTTTCCTCCATTAAAGTTCATTTTCTATTGACAACAACAAGCTGTATGTGATTGTAGGGCTTTAGATTATAGATTCTGGCTTTTCGGCACGATACTGACGTTATTTGCTCCCACAATTCGATAAGCAGAATGGTAGTACGCTTAAAATATTAACAAGAGGCGTATTGTGATGCTGAAAAGTTAGTCGTATGTATAAATTCAGCGTAGCCTTATACTGAGCCGAGTGCGCTTCATGCGACTCTTGGTATACCATGGATGCCATAAGCACTGAAGTGGTGGTGAATCAGCAAACTGCCCCTATACACACTGAGACAGGTAAAAAAAAAAAACAACTAAAATCTCAGTTTCTGAACAGTATACTCGGGGCTTTGATATTTCAAAATGAACTGTCGGGTGTCACCTGCATCACAGGGACAGTGCTACAAAAAAGTGTAATGTCATTGGAATTACAACTGAAATCATGTGTTGTGGTCAGATGAGGCAAGGATTAAACGTTTTGGTCATGCACACCGTTGTCATGTTTGGCGAACAAAGGGGGCAGCATACAAATAAATGAACCTGATTCCACTGTCAAATACGGTGGTGGATCGTTGATATTTCTGGGCTGTTTTGCTTCTCGTGGCCCAGGGGCCCTTGTGAGGATCTATGGTAGGGCTGCGCGATATTGGAAAAAAACAACATTGCAATATTTTACATTTTTGCTATTAATATTCCAATATTTATAAAACAAAAGAAGGTGAAATTGGTGAAGGTGAAACTGCAGCCAAATCTTTTCTTCCAATACAGTCGGTGGTGTTGCTGCAGGTTGTCAACAGACACAAACCAGTGCTGGCAAATCACTTGCTTTTGCTCAATATAGTCTCCAAGAAATATAAATATTTTCATACAGAAAAAGGCAAATGTCTTTTGGTGACCAGTTCTTGTTCGCTTTTCTCCTCCTCATTCATATTTGATAAATATCTCACAAACGCACTACACCGTCTCTGAGTGAGTCTGACAGCAAAGAGAAAAATGATTATATGACTGGCCCGAAGAGCACAGGCAAAAGGTGCAAAAGTAAAGTAGATATTTTTTTATCGTGTGCTCCATTTCTTGAAACGATCATTAAAATTGCAAGACTTGCTAAGTTTGTTCCCTGTAACAGGGTGAAAATGTTTTACCGTAACTTATCTTAATCAGGCTGACTATCGCGGTTTTTGCCGTGTGAAAATAGTACGTGCAAATCGTTAACGGAATGCTTTGGAAAAAGTATCGATGGCTTAATACTGAATACATAGCCTTAAAATTATTGTGGAAATGTATTCTGTTACAGTAGGCCTACATAAAAAGTAACATATTCAGAAGACTTTAAGATTACATTTAGAATAGGCTTATATAATAAACATGGCCTATGTATAACAGCTGTACAATGTTGTTTTTCTTTTTGAAATACTTCTGGGTGGGTTTTTCTGTCTTGTGTGATAAATGATGGGATTCTGCTCTCTTTTAAATGTACGTTTAACTTACCCAAAGGATGCATAAAGGAATATGTACCAAGTGCCCTCTTTTTGGAAAATAACGGGTCGGGCATCGTTTTGTCTTCATTATATTCACAGTGCAAGTTCGGGTCGCTCGTCAATGGACACGTGCATCACTGGCTAGGTTGAATTTCAACTTGGAAGTGTCATTTGCCTTGATGTTTCTTTAGATTAAAAGCGGAATCCTTCGATGTAGACAGTTTCTAACCATTGGCAGGCACAGTGAAAAGTGTGCATATGAAGATTTATAAAGGAACAGACTAATCTTTAAAAAAAGATTTTTCCTTAAAAAGATTTTATTTTCTCATTTACAGTGGATATATTTTAAAGTAGTTATTCTCTTTTTTAAAAAAGTAACCGCATTCTAAATACTTATTTCAGAATGCAACATGAACTAAATACAGATAAGATGACTTATTTTTTATATTATGAATACATACTTCCATTACATGTGTTCTGTTACATCCCAACCCTGCATGTAAATAACATGTGATTTCAGTATTAAAATTGCACATTGTGCAGCCCTATCAAGAATGATTGTGATAGGTGGTTCACTGTGCATGCAAAGCTTGCATGTCACTCACTAGCAACAAACTCCGTGAATCCAGAAACCTGTGGCCTGTACTACGAAGCGGGGTTACTAGCTTATCGGGGTAACTTGTCGGATTTAAGGTAGTCTGGGCAAAATGTAAGTGAACGAATATGAAGTCCGTTTAAACTGTGTGGTACCTTAAATCCGACACGTTATCCCGATAAGCCAGTAACCCCGCTTCGTAGTACAGGCCACTGGATACAAAGAGTTTGTTGCATGTTATATCAGAGAGACTTTTCTTGTAGATAGTAGGTAGTCATGGAAAATGAGAACTGTGCGAGTTTTCCTTATGTATCAAACATCAAAAATGTTGTAGCATGACATTTTCGATTTAATTTGACATCGCACGTCTTGCGGCGTGATTATCGCGTACGCGCACATCGCAATGTCGATGCTGAAATGATATATTGTGCAGCGTTTACGGCATCATGAATTCTACTAAATACTATGACATTTTAACCAAAACTCTAGCTGCCTCTGTCAGAAGGTCTGTCAGAAACTTGCCGGTGGATGGTCCTTTTAATAACATAATGATCTCAAGCACACCAGAAATCAACAATGAAACTGTTACAAGAACATAAAATCAAGGTTTTGCAAAGGCCATCTCAGTCTCCCAATCTGAATCCACTTGAGAACCCGTGGTCATGCCCGTTCCTACCATTGAGGACACCAAGGTCAGTTTCTGCAACTCAAATAACCACCTTCCATTACATGGCACAGCTAGGAAGAGCTAACACTTTTGACTTTGGTATTTTAAAAATCCTGGCTACAGCCCTGCTTGTGATGTGAGCTGAAGTGGACTGTCCACCGGCATAAACCCTTTAATAAGGAATTGGAGTTATACTGTACGGAGGAGTGGTCCATTTCTCAGAAAATATTCTCCAAGCTTGTTACAAAGTTACAGAAAAAAGCTGTAATAGTTTGCAGGGTAGGCTTCACCAATTTTTACACATTATCCCTTAAAAATGCTATTACTCATATTTTGTATAACTTTATTGTGCTTGGTGTTTAACTAAAATACCAATAAACAGATGGCAAAAATGATATTATTAAATCATGATCCGTTTTAAAAAATTGTGTTATTTAAATTGTGTTAAAATAATAAGGCTTGCATTATTGTTTAAGCTCACAATATCACTTTTGTGGTTTTGCATTTGTGGTTCATCTTATGCATTAATGTTTAACTTGCCAGTAATTCTTGAGTTGACTCTAGGTACCAGGACATCTGTAATGTGATTCTTGTGCTTACCTCCAATAATCAACATATATATGTTTAGATTGACTGTGCTCATATTATGTGTTTCAGAGACCATAACGTGATTGTATGGTAAAAATTGTAATGCTTTATATTAACCTTTATATTTCCTGTTCATTACATGCACCAAAAGCTGTTCTGGATTACAGGCTAGCATCAGTCGTGGAAATAGTTGTATCACTTTTAACAGCCTTTGTCTTACTCTTCTGTGTTTTTCTCTTTTCACAATAGCCAAGTGTGAAGGATGTGGACCTGGCTACAGAAGCCCTCTGGAGGCCATGAGAGGTAACATCATGTCTGCATATAGGTCTGTGATGAACAACATGGAACGATAATGCGCTCAGAACTGGGGCTGGTGGCTAGAGTGGAGGTTTGTGCATTGATTTAGTGTGTGTGTGTGTGTGTATGTATGCTTGTTTTTAAGGGCCACGTGAGGAGATTGTCTATGTGCCCTGCATATACCGCAGCACTGGCATCGAGAAGCCAGATTATCTGGCAACGGTGGATGTTGATCCGAAGTCTGCAAACTACTGCAAGGTAGCTTCTCCACACCTAGTGGATTCATTAAGACCATTTTCCTCTTTGCTTGCAGGTTAGGCACTGAAACAAAAATGAGTGTGTAAGGAAGAGCAGTGGCCGGTCTTATGGATAAGAGTGGTGATGTCGGTGTCTTGGTCAGGTCATTCACCGGCTGCCCATGCCGAACCTGAAGGATGAACTCCATCACTCGGGGTGGAACGCATGCAGCAGCTGCTTCGGTGACCCCTCAAAGACACGCAGCCGACTCATCCTGCCAGCTCTGATCTCCTCTCGGGTCTATGTGGTGGATGTGGGCACCGAGCCCCGTGCTCCACGTCTCCACAAGGTTAGGTGCTCACAGCCCAGAAGCAAAACCACGAAGAATTACTGTTTAACCAGTATGAATTGTTTCACAGCCTTTATACAGCTGGAACAGGAGAAGACTAGGCACTTGAAGTGAATGTAACTCTATATACATCCTTGTTTAAAAAAAACGTAACGCTAAGCTTTTCCAGGTACGTGTTGACTAGGTTGTTTTTCCACTTACTGTCTCCAGATCGTGGAACCCACGGAGCTCTTCTGGAAATGCGGCCTGGCTAATCCGCACACCAGTCACTGCCTTGGCAGCGGGCAGGTCATGATTAGCGCCATGGGGGATCCTTCTGGTAATGGGAAAGGTGAGACTCTGCACCTCAGGGAGGGGGGAGGGCGGGGGCAGGCAGAAGCAAACAGCGTGGAATTCCAAGAAAAGTAGAATAGATTTGTGCAAAAAGTGTGACACAACAACTTAGGAACTGAAATTTGAAGGAAATTAACATGAAAATTGAATTAAAAGTTTTCTTTCCAATTAGCAGATATCCCATGTTGCCTGACTTGCCTTTGTTTATTACCTCCATTTTTTTTATTGGCTCAAACCATGGGCGTCCTTTGGTCCGATCACTTGGGGCTGTTGCCCTGAGTATTTTAGCCCCCATGCCAACTGTCCTTTGAAAAAGAACAAGAAAAAAAAGTCAAGTCCTGGGTAAACTTGAGTTAGCCCCTGATTTTATTTCAATGCCCCTGGCTCAAACCTTCTGACACAGGTTCTGTAACAGTGGAAAAATGTGTAAACATGAATGTTAAGCTTTCCAGCTTGAAGAGGAAGTGTGCGTACACAAGTCCGTGACGACACCTAAGCCATATGAATTTTTAACTTTCGAGCATGTGTTGCTCATGAGACAGAAATTGAGCCATGTTGTAATTTACTTGAAATAATAATAAGATTAACTGAACAATTAACTAGGGACGTCCCAGTCCACTTTTTTTGTAACCTGTCCAGATCAGATCCATTCTACATCTGCTATTTTCAAGTCGTGATCTGATCTTTTAATAAATTTACATACACATATGGTAGGCGTTGGTGCATTTTTTGTCTGAGTAAGCCTCACGATTTTGCAGTATTCTCCTTTTATGATATTTCTGTGTGTGCATAATTAGATTCATTGTATTAAACAACACTCTGTTGCTGCCTTCTCTGGAAAGGATGGCATTGTAGACATAGGAAGTAGCTTTTGGGCTACTTTGAGCTCCCAAATTAAAGAATTTCCACACAGCTGACATCTCGTTAGTTTGTAGTTTCAAGCCATGTGACTCAGGCTTACTGCAGTGTGTGATGGAACCTTGTAAATTGTAAACTAAACTTTGAAAACTTAAGTAGATCAGGCTTTGGATTGGGCTGTGGTAACGAATACCGATCAGTTAAAAAATGCCAGGATCAGCCCTCATTGCGATCTGTGATATCGGCTTGGAACATCAAAGCAACATCATACTCATTCTGGAGCTCATTCCACCACAGTGTGCTAAAATGTGCTCCTGGGGATTATTTACTGCCTGCTGCTGTCAGGCACTACAATGCCTCCTCCCCAAGCCGGCCACCACCCCAGATCAATAAAATATATCGATCTAATCTATCTAATCTATAAATGGAGACATTTGGCAGTGCGTAGTAGATTAACTGATAACAGGCATGTAGCAGCATAGTAAAATTTATGGGTTTGAACCCCACCCTGAAATTTTGGCTTATGGGAATGTTACTTGCGGAAAAATGTTCTGCAGTAAAAAATTATTGGTTCAGAGAGATAATTAGTCACATTGTAGAGGAGGTGGGTTCAAGCAACTAGTGGAGGCGGGGCCAAGACATTCTCTACAATGTGATTGGTTATTTCTCTAAACTAGTAATTTTTTTCTCCTACCCTCAGAACATTTTTGTGCACTGCTATGAGCCAAATTTTGTGTGCTACTGATCCGACACTTAGGCAGTTACTAAAGCTGCATTCCATTTGAACTCGGAAATTGAACTCGGAGCTTAGAAATTCCAGGTTCCTAGTCAGAAATTTCAACTGGAACTCCCCCTGAAGTCGGAATTCCAACTTATGAATCCACACAACCCCGACCTCAGAATTCAAGATGGCCGCGCCCTTTATCAACAGAAGTTAAAGCTGCAGTTATATTGTTTATTAGCACTTGTGTCTTTTTTGTGGCTCATTAAATCAGTTGTACATACAAAACGACTATCTGTAGACGTGTTGCTGCAGTGTTTTTATCGTTAAAATACCAGGTAATGTGTTATCAACTGGAATTGCTAACTGTGGGTAACAATGAGTCTGGCTAGAACTGGGGCCTGTTTCAGAAATCAGGATTTCTTGCTTAGCCAGATAATGTGTCAGATTTAAGGTAGTCTGGGCTAAATGTGAAAGAAGCCCATTTAAACTGGGATATCTTAAATCTGACAAGTTGTCCAGCTAAGCAAGAAATCCTGCTTTATGAAACAGGTCACTGATACTTGTACTGGTACGTGATTAACTCGGGTGTGACACCATTCCAGCTGCGACTTCCGACCTCCAGGGTAAATGGAACGCAGCATAATGTGATGAGTTTGAAGCCTCAACCCCCCCCCCCCAAAATATACTTCCGCTCCACACCCGGGTGAAATCTACTGGCAGGAAAGGAACCCCCCTCCCCCTGTTCGGCGAAATCTACAGTGGGAAACCCCTGAGATTTAGTTCTGCCTACAGGCCTGGTTGTTATGTTGGCGCCTCCTAGCTGGCCCAGTTGGCCCAGCTCTGTTTGTTCTTGCTTGATAATCCATTGTGTAGTTCCTGTAGGCTTTTTCCTCACCTACCTGTACATCCCCAGCTCTGATTTGAAGGGGTTGTTGTTTTAAGCACTTAGTCATTAGGATTAGTCTCTAGATGGTTTACCAGTTTACTGGGATAAAGTCAGTATGTGAACCATGCGTAAAAGCTGAAAGACTGGGGCCCATCCTCATGTGACCGGGAGGCTTCATACATTCAGGGTCGGGGGCTTGATTTCTGCCTCTTGTGTCTGGAGTTTGTACACTCTCTCCTTGGTTTTTATTTTCCTCAGTCCAAATTGGTGTGTAAATTTGATGTGTGGTGTGTGTGTGTGTGTGTGTGTGCGTGTGCATCATATGTCTTGTGAGGTCCCCTGCCGTGTGCCATGTGCTGCTCACCGAGATCCTCTACTGAATAAGCAGCAGGGGTGATTCTAGGATTTTTTAAGGTGGGGGGCACAAGAGGAGCCATAATTCATACAGAGTGGGCAGTTTTATCATTAGCCAATGATATGTTTTTAATTAGTGAGTGACAGGGGAGGGGGAACTCTGAGGACCAGTCAGCTTTAAGCCAGGTCCAATGCCCCTGTGGTCCCGCCCTTCTAAGTAGATTAGGGAGGTTGATGTAGGGATGATGCCCGTTCTGTATTCAGTAATCTCCTGCTTGCTTTTCTGTCTGTACTCTGCTTATGCGTCAGGCGGCTTTGTCCTGTTGGATGGCGAGACATTTGAGGTGACTGGAAACTGGGAGCTGCCAGGAGAGGCTGCCCCGTTTGGCTATGATTTCTGGTACCAGCCTCGACACAACGTCATGATGAGCACGGAGTGGGGGGCTCCCAAGGTTCTGGCCAACGGCTTTAACCCTGCAGATGTGGGAGCTGGTGGGTTTGGGCAAAGTGTTTTTCTAACCTGTTATAAAAAGGTTTTATTAAAGATTTATTAAAATAATTGAGCTTACTTATTTAATGATTCCAGCAATCACTTTTAGCCTCACGTTAATGGATTACAAGCACGTGTTTATTGTGACAAGCTGTGCCCCTAGGTCACTATGGAAAGCACATCCATGTGTGGGACTGGACCACACACAAGCACCTGCAGTCTCTGGACCTGGGGGAGGAGGGGTCCATCCCCCTGGAGATCCGCTTCCTGCACGATCCGGCTGCCCCGGAGGGTTTCGTGGGCTGTGCACTCAGCGGCACCATCTTCCGCTTCTACAAAACTGGGGTACCATGCAGGGTGTCCATTAATGCCACATTGGACCTAAGGGAGCGGGGAGCGGGTGGGGGGTCATGACACAAAGCTCTGCTTCATTTTATCCAGTGTCTGTATAGTTACTAATTTCCTACAAGTGAAGACCAGCCTCTTAATTTTAGCCTAAATTAAATACTGTGGTTTTCAATCACAGAAGTTATTAACTGAATTGAAGAATGAGTATTATAAATAGGTATATAAAACATTTTAGAATGCTGCCTTGCAGGACTGTGATTTTAAAACTCCCAGGCCAGTATTTAATTGTGTCAATGAAAAGCTCTACTTAAATAATGTATTTTAATTAATTGTCAAGTCAAACTGAAAACTCAATTAAATAAATACCAGCTGCATATGCTAACGGGCATCATCCCTACATCAACCTCCCTAATCCGTCCCTGAGGTCCTGTACTGCTGGGAGGTGATATACGTGCTCATGGCGTTTGCATGTGTGCGTTTGTGTGTTTACACTCAGAACGGTGACTGGGCTGCAGAGAAAGTCATCAGCATTCCCAGTAAGAAGGTGGAGGGATGGGTTCTTCCACAGATGCCCAGTGAGTGGCTGTTAACTGGTCCGCAGGGTGCAGATGAGCCCCAGAGGGACACTCATTTTAAGGGAGAACCACAGAAGTGAAATTGCAATAATTTACTGGGAAATGTGTTCGCATGAGGCGTGGGTCCGAAATCCTTAATCTCTCCATCCCCGTAGGTCTCATCACGGATATTCTGATCTCCTTGGATGACCGTTTCCTCTACTTGAGCAACTGGCTGCATGGAGACATCCGTCAATATGACATCACCGACACCAGGAATCCACGCTTGGTTGGCCAAGTGAGTTTTGAAATCAGAACTGGATCGAGCCAAAAATGACATCCTGCATATAAAGTGAAGCTTTTCACACCTGTTATTAGAAGCAAGATAGGATGGATGTGTGACTCCGCAGGTTAGGATGCTTAGCCCTTGACCAGAAGGTCGCCAGTTTAAATCCCAGGGTCGACAGAGTGATGTCACTGTTGGACCCTTAACCCTCATTGCTCCAGGGATCCTGCTTTCATAAAATGCGTGTCGCCTTGGATAAATGGGTCTGCTGAATAAAATATGAATGGATATCTAATTACACAGCATAGACCAAATACAAAGAACATTTATAGCCATTGAACTTTAGTGTGTTGTGGAACCTGGGAATTTTAACTGGATGAGGTGTTTATTTGTCCAAGGTCTTTCTGGGAGGCAGCATCTTAAATGATGGCTCCGTAAAGGTAGTGGAGGATCAGGAGCTAGACAGCCAGCCAGCCCCCTGCGTCATAAAGGTTAGTCACACCCAGGGTTGGATAATTCAGGTCCAGGGAGTAAAAGTCCAGACCGGGATTTTGTTTCAACCAACCAGTTGAGCATGAAGAGTCAGTCACAGGGTACTCAACTGGTTGGTT
>JAODKC010000137.1:15070630-15118565 GCA_026777985.1 Mormyrops attenuatus
CAACCAGTTGAGCATGAAGAGTCAGTCACAGGGTACTCAACTGGTTGGTTGAAACAAAATCCCGGTCTGGACTAGTACTCTCTGGACCTGAATTACCCAATGGATGTCCTTCGAAAGCAATAGCAGCTGGTGTATTTGTGTGGAGTGGGGATCCCATCTGCTTGTGCATGTGCATTCCTGCTCAGGAGAAGAGAGTTCCTGGAAGCCCACAGATGCTGCAGCTGAGCCTGGATGGGAAGAGACTGTATGTCACTACCTCACTCTTCAGCAGCTGGGACAAGCAGTTTTACCCTGACCTCATCAAGTGAGAATTTGACCTTTTTAATGTCTGATTTGCTAAAATTATTGTGCTTTCAACATTCCCACTAAAAGTTTTACAATCATATTTAAGGCTCTACTAATCATTCTTCAAGAGCTGGCTCATGTGTGTCTTGCATGGTATAATATTAACAGCATGTATGAAAAGCTTCCCGGAAAATTCCAAATGGGTTCAACCGCGGCTGTAGAATTTGGGTGAAAAACTGCACATTAATAAATAATAGCCCTCTTGAGAAAAAAAATGTATCTGCAGAAGACGACACAAATGGTGTATCAGTATCGCTAATGCTGTTATTTTGCAGTGCACTGCTTTTTTGTCGGTGTATCTTTTTTTGACTTTTTTGATTTATTAATTCTTTATCTTGGTTTACTTAACCTCAGTATCGGTAGTCCATCATTAGCTTCCCGGACTCATCCAGATCACATTGTCATTAAATTCTTTTTGGGCTGCATGAAGTCATTCTGTAATCTTGTGCCTGTCTGCAAACATCTGACTTACTGAACAGCTGCAGGATGTTATGATTTTCCTTCGTTTAGTCAAACTTTCTTTCCTTCCCTCCTCCAACACATTGCCTGCCTCACTTCACAAAGTCACCCAGCAAGTGTTGTTAGTATCAGAGACACTTTTACCCAGGCTGAAGCCCAGGGGTCTTTGCTGAAAAGGGGCCTCAAATTTTAACCTGGTCAACAGCTTTCACCTTCACCAATGCCTCTCCCTGTGACCATGTTAATGTGCCTCTGCTTATCATCCACACTTACTCACCTCCGACAAT
The DNA here is from genome assembly GCA_026777985.1 of Mormyrops attenuatus. Lineage (NCBI taxonomy): Eukaryota > Metazoa > Chordata > Actinopteri > Osteoglossiformes > Mormyridae > Mormyrops > Mormyrops attenuatus. The sequence goes on from JAODKC010000137.1 coordinate 15,071,722, forward strand.
CACATTCTCACATTTGCTATGCATAATAACTCGTGCTTAGATAAAGAATCCCATTGATAGTATTATAAATAGCTAGAAGCAATTTATACAAAACATATTATACAAAACATTAACAACCGAAATCTCCTCAATAACACTTTCGTCATAAAAAAAAACTTCTTAGTGTTTTTCCTATAAACTTAAATGACGCCACACACCCATCTATTATGAATTTGACACATCTGTTCCAGGATCAGTGTAAATATGGTTAAATTCTGTCCATTTATGTAGATGTATGTGTGTGTGTTTTGCTATGTAGGAAACCTGCTCAAAATTATGGGCTATAATTTAATTGTGCCTGGTTGCAAATCACGCTTATCTGTCAATTTTTTATCAAGCTGTCAACCTGATGGTAGTACTAGACGGCTTTGATGGACGTCTCTGTCGCTTTTCTGCCACTCACCAGGGAGGGTGCGGTGATGATGCAGGTCGACGTGGACACTGTGAGCGGCGGCCTCACTGTCAATCGGTCCTTCCTGGTTGATTTTGGAAAAGAACCAGATGGGCCAGCGCTGGCCCATGAAGTGCGGTACCCTGGTGGGGATTGCACCTCCGACATCTGGTTATAACGTAAAGGGGTGGAGCTTTTCATGTTTTGAACCATCCTAAGGACACGCTGACGTTATTATTATTATTATTATGGCTGGCAAACTAATAATAGAGTAAAGACACGCCTTACATATAGGTTGTGACTCTAATGAACTTCAGTCTATTTCTGTTGCTAGATACAATAATATACATGAAATTTCAATGCTTTTTAACTATACAAACTAATCACAGATACTGAAGCTGTATGCTGATCATCTCTGAAGCACTTGTACTTTTTCATATAAAAAAAAATAAATGAACCTTTTTGCAAATTAATGAGTAACTATATGACTGATAAATGCTGAGTGATTGGAAGGTTGCCGGTTCATGTTCCAGGGTCGGCAGAATGTTGTCATTGTTGGGCCCCTGAGTGAGGCCCTTAAACCCTAACTGCTCCAGGGACTGACTCACCCCGCTTTCGCAACTGTACTTTGCTTTGGATACAAGCGGAAAATAAAAATAATAATAATAAATTTTGGTATGAAGATGCTTTAAGTAAATTGTGGTTTGCATGGAGACTGGCCTGGGGGAGTTTATCATAATACTGTTTAGTGGTTTTAAGAATATAATATTAAATATAATATTTTTGCCGTTGTTCTAAGGGGAAAATTTCATATGGGGTGTGCCTATTACGGTAACTGGAGGGTGACATCTGATGAAGAACCAGCTGTAGGAGTGGTCCTTCCTGGGCATGTCTAAGCTTATTATCGCATCTCTTTATATCAGTGCTTATATTCTTGTAAATAATCCTTTTTCAGAGGAAAAATAAATACTCTGGTCCATTGGTCTGATGCGATCAAAAGTGACGAGGAAACTATGGTTATTTAAATGTTGTCTGACTGTGTACCAGTTACAATTTTAATAGATGCTTTTAGCCAAAGCGATAGATTTTTACCAGGGTTTTATGGTTTTTACTAATTTCTCTGCTAATTTTATGAAGTTTAATTTATGATTCAACTAATTGCCAGCTTACCAGTATAGCTAATGAACAGCAGTGTGCCATGACTGTGTACCATAAAACCAGACAACTTGCCCACTCTCATAGGCAGGCTATCAAAGGGGAATTATATTCTCAGCTACAAACCATTAACAGACTTCCTGCGGCATCAAGCGTTCTGAAGAAAGCTTTACAATACACATGAATCTGGTTGGAACAGGAAAAATATGCCATTCAGAATGAAATGTACTCAGTACTTTGGCTCACATTTTTTTTGCAATGTCAGAGGTGTAAAGTACATCAAATTTAAATTGTAAAACTATTAATCCGATTCACTGTGTAGCTGAGTTTTACCCATAAATATCTGCCAGTTCAACTATTGTTTCTCACAAAGGAGTAAGTGATTTACTAAACGATTGTGTAAGTGATTTAGTACGTTATATTTTATAACGCTTAATATAATGTTTTCATCATTATATCAGCAGCTAGACTCAGTTTCATTGGAGGCAGCATCACACTGATATCTTTTTGTCAATATAGATATAGAGGCCACGTAGCATAAGGTGGAGTTTGTCGCCATCATGTGGTTGGGTTGCTTAACCGCTATATTTTTCTGTCTGGTTATAGCCTTTGCGTAGCAAATATTCCATGTTTCGTGGTACTGGGGCAATGCTGCCAGGGAGCATTGGCCTTATTACCACTTCATTTTGGAAAACAACATTTTATTTTGTAGATGTATTCAGCGGCTTTTGGACGAGTGAACCTTATAGTGAAATTGAAGGAGATAGTAAATTAAGATTTTTTAAATTCATGTTTTATATTCAACAGAGCATGGTTGACACAATTAGGGAATAATGACATTTTTTAGCAAACAGGTACATCATAAAAAATAAAGCCAATATTGATTTCTTGTCAAGTGCAAATGGGCGAGCTTGAAAAATATTCACTAAACATTTTTTTAATTAATGATTTTTTCAGGCACATTAAGGACAGCTATTTAATCAAGTTCCACTGCGCAATAACACTCTAATACTCGACCAAAAAATTAACCACGCCACGTGAAATTTTGTTGCTCTGTGTGCGTACTTTTCAGCAAACTATGTTAATTAATATGCACATTTTCTGCTTAGCGGGCTGCAAACGCGACATTTGTGCTGGAAGCACAACCCCATTTCGGATCGAAGAGGACCCCGACGCCAGACGGGCGTACGTGCTGACGTTACTATTCAAATGGAAATAGAGCCAAGATGGTCGGCGAAGGAGGGTAGTTTCCTCGCCAGTTTTCAGTACGAGCAGGCGCCGTGCCCGGGCAGACACAGACGCAGACACCGACGCCGACACAGGCAGGCCTGTCAGTCCCCCCAACTCGCGGAGCAAACGGTGCAACTCAGGAGCCGAGTAGCGGGGAAAGTCGGGTCGCCATCCTAATGGAGCTGCGAAACTGCAGATAGGAAAGCAAAAAACCACAATCCCACCATCTACCGAGCAGGTAAACGGCACGCGTCTCATTTTAATAAATAAACTGAAGATGATTTACAGCTTAATAATTATACCGCTATTAAAGAGGACCAGGCAAAGGCACAACACTCGGAGTAACGAAACGTGAACGATTAAAATATACTGTTCATACGATTTAGTCTGGCTATCACATGGAGTGCTATTTTTTACGGACTGGTTCGACTAGCAAGCTAACGGTACTCCATTATCTGGCTAGCTGCTTAGCTGCCACTGCAGGCGACTGGGCTGGGGTTTAAATCCCCAGCGCGGCACTATAGGCGTCGCATCAGCTTATTGTCTTTTTAAACGTTTCGTTGTTCACCATGTCGATCTAGTGGACAAATATCTCCGCTGTACGTTTTATCGATCGCGGGGAAACATCAGATTCCCAAAGCAAGTTACTGTGTAAGCAATCCGTGTCACCGTTTCTCGTAAGCTTATAGCTAGCTCCTTAGATTTGTTGTTGTAAAAATAACTAGCTAGCTACAAAGATAGTGTGCTAGAAATCTGCTCTGATAATCAAGAGCCGGTTCTGTTTCAGTGATCAGGGAGCTAGTTGATGGTACCCAGAATGAATAGTTTCCATTGATCAGACGTTATGCAGCGATAAGAAGTTATGTTGTTACTTTGAGTTACCGTGTTGCTAAATGTGAGAAATGGGATGAGGACCCAAGACGCCCTTGAAACAAGTTGTGCCGTCAATCCAACAATAATTTACTCAGTGCTGCCGTCTCTTCTCTAAACGATCGCCGAGGTAGATATTGACTTTTTTCGTTTTTTTGTATCAGTAGTAAACTGCCCTATCGAGTTTGATATAGATGTTAGTGACGTTTGAGATGGGGAGGCCGTCGTTATCCCACCTAAGATTCCCACCCATCTTTGCTCCTTTGAGCTGGACGGCACGTTGCTCTTCTCTATTGCTCTGACCGTCACTGATGTTGACTGACTGCTCTCCTGGCTGTCTGCTTTCAAAAGCTCACTTTCCATCAAGGCACACGCCTTGTAAAACTGAGCGATTTCTTTTTGAGAAATGTATGCCGTGGTAAAGCTTTGTTTTGAAATAAGATATTGACAAACGCTTCCAGGCTCTTTTGGTTAATTTGTGACATAATTTGGATTTTAATTCGCGTGTCCCATGTGCACCTTCAGATACAGTATAATGAATAGCGGTGATGAAGTGTTCTGATGCGCTAAAATGATTTTTGACTCTTTGGATAATCCGTAGTTTATTTTATGACTGACCTGGAAATAAAACGAATTAAGCATGACCGCCCAGATTTTAAGCCTTGTTTAATCTTTTATTACAGTGGGTTTAATCCCATGTCTGAGGCCAGGCAGGCTTCTTGCAAACCCTCTGCCCTCCTGTGTAACAGTGCTCCAAATGATTGTTTGGTACTGCTGAAGGGGCCATTGTGTAGCACTGCAGGCAGCCTGCGGGGTCCGTCTTTGCTAAAAGCCAGTTCCGTCGTTCAGATCCGTGGTGGTCTCTGCCACTGGGCTGTCACAGAACAAGACTTCATGTTATGGGCCTAGGAAAAAACTGATTTCTCTCCCATTGCCTCTTTACATAGCAATTTATGGTGAAATGCTATTAAATCAGGGACTTTGTGATTTTTTTTTTTTTTTGTGATTGTACACACAAGTTTCTGTCAAGGTTGTTTGTAAATTGACAGTCAGTTGTACATAAGATGAAGCCTGCCATTTTGCATTATGATGACACATGAGTCTATATGAAGTTTACTGCAGCTAATTTATATATTGGTCTCCGTCTAGTGAATAGTGCAGCAGTTCAGCACCAGAATCTGGAAATGACGGTGAGAGAGATCACCAGTGAGAACTGTGCACTTGTTTTTTTCCTGTGTCTCTGTGACATTTGTACACATCAGCTTTGTTCTGCTTTCCGTCTGTAATATAGTCACTGTGCTTTGTGAGTTTCGAGGCAGCCGGCAGCATAGGATCCCCGTGCCGGCCGATTTTGTTGCCAAAGAGACTGTGCTAACCAGTCAGTTGAATCTGGCATATGTGCAGGCGGGAGTCTATTCTGTTATTCTGATGTGATTGGACTTAATGTCCAGTTAGAATGTTCAGATGTTAGGGCTACAGCATCCGGTTACTGACTGATGCGTAAGTCATAAGCAGAAAAATTGGTTGAGCCAACAAATCCGTATGACTGTAGCTTTTCTTGTTAAATGTTGAAATAACTTGGTATTTTTTTTTCCTTCCAGATTTGAGGTTATTTTTGTATATATGACAGTGCAATTTCATATGTTTTTTGGTGTCTTTCAATATCTGTAAAAGTTTAACTTCCAAAGTAAATAAGAAATTGGGCCTTTCAAAACTGAGTTGTCTTAAAGGCCATAATTAGATGAGTGAGGCCTTCATCTACACAGATGCTTGAAGACGATTGAAAGGGTTGTTCCCCTTTAAGTAAGCAGGGCTGTTCTCTTTCTAGAAGTGGCCCATAGCGTTTCCTGTTTAACAGTCAAGCAAGCCTTCTTGTGATCACAAGTTGTAACCCATTCCAATTTCAAGAGTCTTTGTTCCGCTGCTGAGGTCAAAGCTGACTTAAAATATCTACAGTATAGGGCTGCCACTAATGACTATTTTTTTATGGATTAATCTATCGATTATTTTTACAGATGGGTCGATTAATCTAAACGATTATTTTTCCTCCAGAAGGTTGTGGAAGTGATAAGCACTGGAATAAAGAAAGGGACAATTCACTAACCACAACATCTGTTAAAAGAGGAGATATAGTTTTCTTTTATTTTGTGCCCTTTTTCGTTTCAGTTTTAGTTTACGATGATAACATTGATCCCAAAAAGCCCAATGTGCACAAACACACACTGGCACCGTCAGTCCATTCAGAATAAGCCCAGATTTTAGCTTAAGCGTTTTCTTGATCACTTGTTCAATGGAGATTCTATTGTAGCAGGTAGTAGAGATGTTTATGGCTTTAATAATGAGTGTATTTAGCAGCTACAAGGACAAAAAATATTAAAAAGCTCTCCATATTAATGGTAATTTAATAAACATGAATAGAGAGTACTTAGGATGGTTTTGCTTATTGTGCCGGTCCAGACTAGTGCCTGGGTGTTTTCTCTTCAGGCGCTCGTGCATAGCGCTAGTGCCCCTCTAGTGTGCCATCGAACTTTGCACAGCGTAAAACCACCTTTTTGTTTTGTGATAATTTGAACTACTCCCATAATTACATGGTAATAAGGAAAACATTTGTTATAACGAACTGAAGCTTTTTAGAACGCATAATGGTAATTATATTAAAATAATTTGAAAAAACGATGCGTCGATTGATGTTGACGCATTTTCAGTGTGTACGTCATCAACTACGTCGGCTAATCGTGGCAGCTGGACTACAGTATGACAATCACTTGGAGTAATTAAATGACGTACACCTGCTAGGATTGCTTTTAGGTACACATAGCCTGAAATTTTACTTTGTTTACTTTTTCTAACTGCAGAGAAGGCCTCATAAGTTAACAGTGAGGCTATTAGCACCCAAAACTATGTGTTAAAACCTCTTACTTAACCTCAATTTTATAAAAAAAAATTGTAAATGCATAAAAAAAAATAGTCAAAAATCTTGTATGATGTTTGGTTACTGATGGTCAAGGTTAGGGCTGGGTAGGGGTTAGGGTTATCATAGTTAGGATTAGGGTTTTGCCCATAGAAATGAATGGAGAGTCCTTACAATGACATGTATGAAGTGTGTGTGTGTGGTGTTTGCATGTGCAGTATCATTTTTCAGGGTTCTCCTCTTCTGCCCATTTTGTGTGTGTGCTCACTGCTACGGACTAGTGTCCCATCTGCACTGTTTTCCTGCCTTGTACCTTATGCCTCCTGGACCTACTAGTAGGACTAGACTTGGCTCCCTGCAGTGTGACTGACTGAGCTGCAGGAGATTACCCTGGCTTTTGTCTCACAGGAGGAGGTTGGCATCGCTTGGCCAATGGGATGAGGACAAGAGCAGGCCTTTCCACTTGTCACCAAGGCCTGGCTGCTTAACCTCTGCTTGCATTTGTTTCCAAAAAGGGCGGTTTGGTCATGGTGACTGGCATTGAACCCAAAGGCCACATTATTATTAAAGTAATATATTCCTCACCTTGCCAGTGGCCTTTGTGTAACATTTAACAGAGGTCAGCAAGTTCACCTCCTCCAACACCACCAGGTAGTGCTCATGTCTGTTGTTTTACTGTCTTGATCTGGAGAAGACTGACCCCTTGAAGTCCTTGGCTGCAAATTTAAGGAACTGCTGCGTCTTCAGATGAAAGGTGCAAGTTGTAGTATGTGTACGCTGGAGTAGTCGGAGCTCTGCTGAAACGGGGCCATTCACCCTGTCTTGTCAAGCAGAACGGCGCCCTACTGTTGGAGGTACATCTGAGTTGAGGTGTCACATAGACTCTGTCCTATTTATGAGAGCAGCCCAGGCTGAAAGACAATCTTCTGATATAGGAGAAGGACAGCTTAAATTTGAGAACTTAATTGTTGCGGTACATTACAACAGCATAGTGTTTCAAAGGGGAGATGAAATGAGTTTTCATTTTTAGGTTATGGAAGTCTTTCTTTTGATTATTGAGATGAATTGTCTGGACTGTTTCGGTGTATGGATAGTAGTGCCTGAGCTGTGTGCCATGACATCTGTGGTTTGTTTTAAGATTGCACATGCTTTGTGTTGAATGCCACATGAAATAGATCTCCAGTTGTGTCTTGTAGTGTCCCATGGACAAGGTTTATTACTTTTCTGATCTTGATCACATGATGCAGGGGGAGGGTGGGGGAGTTACCGTAATCAGAGCTTTGGCCACTTGATAGGGGTAGTTCACTTTTCCCGAATAACCATCTTACTTGGATTCTTTCCCATGTAGTGGCCCGTGTAGGATTGGCCATGGGTGATGCAGAAGTGGAGCCCTCCCCTGCCCAGGTGGAGGAACTGCAGCGGAGCCCTTCTGTTTCCTCCACGTCCAGCACCTCGTCTCCATCCTCTCCCTCCGCCGGCCGCCACCAGCAGTCCCTCAGCCCCGGCAGCAGCGACAGCACTCGGGGCGTCAGCCCGCCTCTGGATGTCATCTCAGAGGGTGTGGGAGAGCTCACCTTGGTCATCGACCCAGAAGTGGCCAAGAAAGCCTGCCAGGAGGTCCTGCAGAAGGTGAAATTGCTCAAAGGCAACACAGATGGCCTGGTCAATGGGGGCACCCATGCGGACCCTTCCAAGATTAGAGAGGAAGATGAAGACCCCCTCCCCGGCACAGTGAAGAGCGCCCGGCGGCGGCAGAAGTACAACTCTTCGAAGCAGTCATGGCTCCTGCGGCTTTTCGAATCCAAGCTCTTTGACATCTCTATGGCCATCTCCTACCTGTACAACTCCAAAGAGCCTGGTGTACAGGCCTACATAGGCAACCGTCTCTTCAGCTTCCCCAATGAAGATGTGGACTTCTACCTGCCGCAGCTACTCAACATGTACATCCACATGGACGAGGACGTCGGAGATGCCATCAAACCTTACGTGGTGCACCGCTGTCGACAGAGCATCAACTTCTCGCTGCAGTGTGCCTGGCTCTTGGGTGCCTACTCTTCTGACATGCACATTTCGACGCAACGTCACTCTCGGGGCACCAAACTCCGCAAAGTTATCCTCTCTGATGAGCTCAAGCCCGCCGGCCAGCGTGGCAGGAGAGAGCTGGCACCGCCCTCATGCCCACCCCCCATTCTCAGCCATGCCCACCCTGAGCATGGACTCTCACCTTCCAAGCGCACACACCAGCGCTCCAAGTCTGATGCTACGGTCAGCATCAGCCTCAGCAGCAACCTGAAGAGGACAGCAAGCAACCCCAAGGTGGAGAGCAGCCAGGATGAGGTGAGTGTGGCTTCTGCTTTTTCTGCGGTGGTGTTGGTGGTCTAGTGGTTAGGATGCATGCTTCTGGACCAAGAGATTGCAGGTTCGAGTCCCACCTCTGGCACTACCATCATTGGGTCCCTAAGCAAGACCCTTAACCCCACCTTGCTCCAGGGGGACCGTCCCTGAATTTAGAAAAATGTAAGTCGCTCTGGATAAGAGCGTCTGCTAAATGCTGTAAAGGTAAATGCTTTTTCTCCCTCGGTGGTCTGGTTTGACTGTTCGGTGAAAGCGAAGAGCTCGGTAATGACATGCCTTGCATTTTATGGTCTTGTGCAGGATTCGTCATGCCGTACCTTACCTCCTTATGCAATCCCCTTTGTAAAACGCCTACAGATTCCCTGTAAAACTTAATCGCTTAAAGAAATTCTAGAATTGATTCTTGTTTACCCAAAAACATTTTCATTTCATTTAAGTGTTTTATCATTAACCTGTCAAAAACTATTTTTTTTTGTTTCTTGGTCTTCCTCCAGTCTAGGATAAATTATAAAGTCGGCCCTCAAGTTCACTTATGAGATGTTTATTCAGTGGGCTACCTTCAGTGTGGTGTCTCTCATGATGGCCTACATGTGCAGCCGAAATGACCCTGAGCGTCGAGCACATCTCGCATTATCAGGCTTCTTCTAGAAGCTCCCCCTCTCCCCCGCAGCCTCTGCAGCCTCCCAGCTAAGTGGGTCACAGGCATGTGGCAGAACTTGCGCTCCAACAAGCAAGCCATGGGATGCTGGCGACAGATGCCAGCCATGCCTGTGCACAGTCCAGTGTGAGGGGCAGAATGGGATCTGTCTCTTTAAGTAATGGTTTCACAAAGAGCCCAGTAAAGGATTATGGGCAGATTCCTGGGTAAGCACCTAAATTTCAGGATTCATGAGAGCCCTGCTGTTTTCACTTTGAGCCATGGCGCCTGGGACCCATTTGCATATTGTAGTTGAAGTGTACACTTGTAAATTTTGCCATACAAATATGTATAATATAATAATGTAGAACCTAGTTGGTTTAAGGTCATTTTGGCACAGGGCTTGCTTGACTTTTGTTGGTTGATTGACTTCCTGTCCTCACTGCCTCTTTAGTTCTTTTCAAGTTAAAGTTCAGTCCTCCTCTGTTTTAGAAGTGCCCTGGTGACCTTATCAGTAAACAATGAGTAGAGTTCAGTCCTCGGGAGTTGACACTGTGACACGGCTGTGTCATTTGGCTCTTTGGTCAGTGAAGCATGCTGGCACCAGTTGAAGGCGTCACAAGAATGTAGGAGTGGTTCTGGTGACTGTATTGGTCATAAACCCGGCAGGGAGGCAGTTTGAGACAAACGCCACCGGCTGGGTTTGCCTGGGATGTCATCTGTGATACTGTCCTCTCTGGAGCAGCTGTCCCTTCTTTCTTTCCTCGGTGACAACAGGCTACAGCCAGCATGTTTTCAGGGTGTGTCTGTAGCTGGGGCCCATTGGGGAATCTGGGGGACACCCGTGCCAGCGTACGGATCTCTTGACTGTTACACATTCCTGTCTAGCTGCCTGGTTTAAGGGGGGTTTCCTCCCCTTGTTGAAATCAACTCTTCTGATAGTAGCTACAACAGGTCACAAACATGGGGATGCAGTTACTCTACCTTTGGAATCGTGGTCAACTCACACATACCGATTTCAAGAACCCCCTCCCCGTCTTCTGCAGGTCTGGTTTCCTGTTGCTGTTTCTCTTTTCTCTCTTTGCTTTGGCTTTCCTCTCATGAATCCCTGACCTTGGTTGACCCCCCACCCCACTTCCTACCCTATTCTCCTCCATCATTTTACTGTCCTGCTGGGCCACATCTGCTCCATTTGCCTATAATCTCCTTTGGTATCTTATCTGTTTGACTCCTTCCTCCTGTTCTGCTGACCTCCTCCCCCTAAAGACTTGTGATATAGAGCCATGTGCTTAGGCTTTGAGGGGATAACTGTGATTACTGTCACCACATGAAACCCATAGGCAGTAACTTGGTGACCTTAGCATGGTTTTCTCCCACACTGTTGCTGCAAGCCAGTGCTGTTAGGAACTTGTCCTCATTGTGGACTGAACTGTGTTCTATATCTAGTCGAGTTGCTTTGCTGTCATTTCATACAAATGAAACAAAATTGTGTTTCTTCAGAGCATCGGACAACTAGGACACAGTGCACTTGAATGCTCGACAAAGAACAGTTGAATACTTGTAAATACTGGATATAAAAAATACACAACAGTACATAACTATGACTCAGTGCAGGTAAACGGTACAAATAAACAGTATGTGCAAAACTTAGGAGATAGATGGTAATGTATGTAGACAATAGAATACGATTTTAGTGCAAATATGTAAATGGAGACTTTTTCTGTCAACTTTTATGAGGTGGGTGTGAGTGGAGAACTCTGATAGCCCGGGGGAAAAGCTGTTGCGGAGCGTGGTGGGGGTGTACCGAGCCTGTTGTTGTTGTTTGACGGGGGTGAGGTGTATCTACTTCTGTCCCACTTCATTAACTAAGAGAAAGAGGACATGGAAAGAAGAGTAAACACCCAAGCAGCCAAGTTTAGGAATGTAAATAAATATCTTTGGTGATTCAGAAGGTGTCCTGAAGAGTCATCTCTAACTGTCTTTGGGGCGTATTTGGGCGGGGTAGTGAAAATCAGTAAAACTGCCAGTATCTACATACTGCAGGTTCTAGTATATCTGTATAATGCAGAAATCTGAAGTCTTGACCTTGCAACCATAAATCCAAAATGTTTTTGTAAATCCCCAGTAGTCTGCAGCAAGGTCTGTCCCCATTTGTTTATGGAAAAATCCTGAAGTCTTGACCTTGCAGCAGTGAATCTGTGTCTGTGTGTGTGTGTTTAATTCTCTACACTCTGCATCATGCAGCACGGCATGTGCCCATCTGTTTATGTACACTGTCTCCAATATCCCTGTTGCTCTAAGGGAAACTTTAATCACTCTCCTTCTCTGAAGCATGACATCACTGTTCCTGTCCCCGTTGTCATAGTAACAATTACCCCTGTATTCTCTTGGGTTCTACCCAAAAGCCCAGTGTTTGTTGATGAATGTGTTAGAGTTTACATTTAGCCGCAATTATCATTCCTCACATTATCATGTCTGACATTAAGGAGCTGCGTCTTTTGATCAGAGGGTATCTCACTGCAGCCAAGACAATTTTTCTATATATAGTGGCATTTTAAATATATATATTTTTTGCTTCAATTTATGATGTAAATGTAATTGTTCACATGACTGAACATTACAGTGTTTGCAGATTAATGTCCCTGCCATGTTTATTGTTCAGTACTGATTGTTTTAGTAGATCCTCTTCAACATTATATTAATACCAGATGCTTCTCTACGAGATACATTCCGAACGGCCGTTTGTAACTTGAAATGTTTAAGTTGTTATTCAACATCATTTTAAGGGTATATGCAAGTACTAAGAACTAGGATGCTGGGAGTACGCACGCTACGCTGCTGCGTGGTGGGAGTGGCGCCCAGACGTAGGCGGAATTGGCGTGCAGAAAAAAAAATGATGTTGCGGACAGGAAACGGAAGCCCAGTTTGGACTTACAGTCCTCTGCGTTCGTATGTCTAAAAGTTCGTAAGTAGAGGAGCGTCTGTACTAGATAATGTTGAAAAGGAAACATCATGAAAATTGCACAGCTTGTTGAATTTTTTTCAAGTCACACTCCCTGCTGTAATCTGCGTTACTAACTTTTCCCAAAGTTTTACATGATTTTTTTTTTGTTTATTGACATCCTGTGGGATGTCTGGTTGGCGACATTCTCTTGAGAGGAATACTAAGACGCTTTTAATAACATCTGTATTAGCCGTGTTCTATGTCCTGTAAACACGCCATACTTACGTTCATATGCTGTCATGGGAAAAAGCCTTTGCACTCCAAGGTTTAATTGTGTACTTTACTTGTAAATGTCTATGCTTTTATTTGCCCTCTGATCTTGTCCATGTCTATCTCTTGCTTTGGCTGGTTCATGTGTAGGTGTAGATCAGAATTCACTTCAGTCCCCCTCGCTGAAGCTGGGTCTCATGACACCATGTTCTCACTGACTTGTTATTCCCTGTGCTCCCTTTTCTCCGGAGCCCCCGCCGAGCCCCACACAAGGCTGGGGGCTTTTGTGCAGGGCTGTTTGCTCAAAGCAAATCGCTTACTTCACCTGGCGGCCAACCCACTAAGCACTAGCAGCGCAGCTTCGGGCAGGCTTAAGATATAATGAGGCGCTCGTTGTTTGACCGGACTATGGGGTAATACTGTCGGAATTCAACCTGTGCCATAGAAGTTGCTTAATGTGTTGTCGGGACGTCGTTCCCATTATATTTCACCATAATACCTTTGCCGAATTTGCTGAATATATGAAATTTATCCTAAAGTAAACCCTAGGCTGTATGTGATTTATTTTTCCTTAGGGTGTAAAGCAAAATATGTTGAATAAATGGTAAAATTGAAATAGGTTTCCTCCTGCAGTCCAAAGACAAGCTGGTAGTCTAAGTGGTGTCTAAATCGGGCATTGTGTGTGTGTGTGTGTGTGTGTGTGTGTGTGTGTGTGTGTGTGTGTGTGTGCGTGCCCTGCGAATTGCTGGAATCCCCCCCCAGGGTGGACGCCAGCCTTGTGCCTGGCGCTGTCTGGGAAATGGAAACATCCACTTCCAAATTTGCTAAGAGCTGTTTCCCATATTCTACCATGACTCTGCTCTTGCCTGCTTGTTAAGGGGTCGGCTGGGATTTTCCGCTCGTTTTCGAGGGCGCCCATTTCCATAGCACGCAGCCGCCAGCTGAGATGAGAGCGGCTGTTGAAGCGCACTGGGCGTGGCTGAATAGCACTCGCACTTCCTGAAGGGTCGGCTTCCCTGGGACAGACCCCGCCCATGTCCATGGCTTCACGCCTAATCGCATTCTCCTGCTGTCACGGAAAGACTGGATAGGAAGTCCTAGATGGGCATTTCCTTCGCTGTGGCGATTAAGCAGAAAATCTAGGATGAGGAAGTGAACAGGCAGCGCGGTGGTCTCTGTCTTGGTGTCCTTTCTTTAGACCCTGCAGAATCTGCCCCTCTCTACAACCGAGGCTTTTTCTAGAGGTTACCCTGTGGTTCGTTCCTATTGTATGTAGAGGCAGGCCTACTCCCAGGCTGTGTGAATTGCCCTACTTATTAGGCACTCTGTTACTTAGAATAGTGTGATACAGTTTTCCCTTGGGGCGGGGTGGGGAGAGTAGAGATGCGGGTAACACTTTAGTTTAAGGTCTGCTCCTTCACTATGAATAAATTGTTACTAATTAGTTGATAATATATTTGTAAATAACAAGATTCCCTTACAGTCAAATTTAGAAATGCACTCCAGTCATGTCTTGCTCCTGGTAACTATAAAACTGCCTTTAAATTGCTTACAAATATAAATCCATGGGTTAGTAAGCATACTCAGAAATGAGTTAAAATTGGAGCATTTACAAGCTTGTTGGTAAATATTTAGTGAGGCAGGAGTAATATCTTTGTAGTTTATTTCTAAATTTGATTGTAACTGAATCTTATTTTCAAATATGTTATCAGATGAGTAACAGTTTATTAATCTAAGGACCAGACCTTAAACTGAAGTATTACTGATACGCTTAGTGTGATGTGTACTCCTGTCATATTCTTACCTTCAGGACTCACCACAGCATCTAGCATTTTAAACTGTATACAGGACTGGTCTGGACACAGACCTGCTGCTAGTCTGGACATACCTGGTTTTAATGCATGTGTCTATTTTAACTGTGTTATGCACCTTATAGTAAAAGGCCTTGAGGCAATAAAGTAACACATATGAAACATTGCAACAACTAAGAGACGTGTTCAACAGCTCAAAAGTTTCTCAAATTTTAGACTTCCCAAAATGGCCCCCTTTTGCTTTGACAGCGTTACAGACTCTTGTCATTCTTTCAGTCACCTTCCAGATGTAGCCACTTGAAATGCTTCTCCCAACAGTCCTGAAGGAGTTTGCACAAATTCTGGGCACAAGTTGGTGCCTTGCTCTTACTCGTTGATACAACTCATCCCAAATCAGCTCTGTAGGGTTTACGTTGGGGGATTGTGGGGGGGGCAGCTCATCTGTCACAGAACTCCATCTCTTTACTTGTTCATAAGATAATACAGTACTTGCATAATCTCGAGATGCACTTTGTATTGTTATCCTGTTGAGATTAAAGTGATCTTCAGTACGTGTGTCCAGACTTTTGACTGGTACTGTATGAGTTATGGCAAAATGAGGCCTTTCCCCATATCACATTAAGAATAACATTAAGATTTAATTTCCTTCCGCACAGCAATAAAATCAATGAGACTGTTGCGATTAACCAAGCCGTATAAAGGATGACCCTTCACAGAACTTTGATCGCTCAGTACCAGGCTGGTCGCCATCTGATGTAGGACTTTCCACTTCATCTGGGCTCTGGAAACTCTGGAAGGGGCCTAAAATACATTTCACGGTTTGAACAATGTCAAGATCAATTTCATTCTGAAGCACATAAACTGCTACTACAATCAAGTGAAAAGGACACCTGTATATTTATTGTTTTATTATCAACACATTTTTAAACATAGCTCTATAGGGTTTAGGTTGGGGGGGGGGCAGGTGATCTGTCTGTTTTCCTCACAAGATAATACTTACAACATAACCTTGGTGTGTTTAGGATCATTATCCTTTTGAGGGACAAGTGATCTTCAGTGTTTTCAGACTTTTGACTGGTACTCCATGTCCAGTGTAGCTTAGTCTCGGGCAACGTGGTAAACTGGGAGCCATCGAGACTGACCCTTTGTCTTTTTTTGTCTGGTCTTCCTGTCCCCCCTGCTCTTGTGCTATAACGGTCTCCTTTCTCAGGATCTGAGCTCCAGCACTGGCAGCCTTGACTTAGAGACTGGTACAGTAAGTCGCTGCTTCCTTATTGTTGAGGTCCTTTTGGAGGCCCCAGGAGACAGGGCCAAGCACCGTCTTCAGTGACCTCCCTCCGAATCCGTTTGGAGTGACTTTGGTCCTGATGCTGTGTCGCATCCCCGCAGAATGCGTGACAGAACTTCCACTCATGGATACTCTGTGTTTAAGTGACAGTTCTGGAACTGTAATCCTTATAGGAGGAAACTGACTTGCAGTTTAATTTTTTGTCTGTTGGTAGGTTTGAGAAGTCTCTCCAATCTCTGCACATCTTTTTGCCACAAAATTTCACTCCATAGACCTGTCATAAAATGTCATTAAAAATACTGTAATCTTTTTTGGTGTGAATGTGACTGAACAGAGCTTTGGCTTGTGTTAAAATCCTGCTTCTGGTGACACATTGCCCAAAGTTTTGGTTCAGTATAGGATGGGGGGGGGGGGCAGCAGGTCTGGTTCTCAAACTCCAGTGTGAGAATGGGGAACATTTCAGGCCTGTCTCTCATTTGTGATCCATGTGAGCCATTCTTTGTGCCCCCCCCCCGTAGTGTGGTGTTCTGGAATAATGTTAATTATGCCCTGCATGCTTCTCACCTCCTTAACTGCAGTTTTCTTTTTCTGGATGCCATTCCTTCAAGTCTGGGAGTGTATTTCATGGTTCAGAAACAGGGTGCTGGTGCTTTCCTCGCCCCAGTGACCCCCCCCGCCTTTTTGAGTACTAAATGCGTCACTTACAGTATTTCTCCTTGAGGTTTATTAGCTGTAACCGAACCTGATATTTGACCATATGGTTGCTATGGAGTCCTCTACCAAGGCTGTAACTGCTGTTTAAATTTCTTTTTAGTGATTTCATGTCGGTGGGTGGTTTTGCTCAGCAAAATGAAACAAAAGAGGAATTGTGTGCTTGTTAAGTCTGACATTTCTGAAATGTTTGCTGCAAGAAAGAACCATTTTTTTTAACAGTACCGCCACCTGCTGTATGTTGGTGGTACTGCATGTTTGCTTCGGAGCCTTTCCTTTGTTTTTAATTTTTTTAAACATTGTTTTCTGACACTATAAATGCCTTGGATCTATTTGAGATGGTTTAATTCTGTCAGAATGTGCACCGGTTTCATCACTGCATGTTCTTTCGGGATCCGCGATAATGTTGGTTGAGTTTGGTCCGTAATGACCGGAGAGGCTCACAAAGCTTTGTGTGTCTGCAGCCAGCACGCCTGACCCCCCAGCGAGAGTTCATCAAGTCACTGATGGGCATCGGCAAGCGGCTGGCCACACTTCCCACTAAGGAGCAGAAGACCCAGCGTCTCATCTCAGAGCTGTCGTTGCTCAACCACAAGCTGCCAGCACGCGTCTGGCTGCCCACGGCGGCGTTCGA
The DNA here is from genome assembly GCA_026777985.1 of Mormyrops attenuatus. Taxonomy (NCBI): domain Eukaryota; kingdom Metazoa; phylum Chordata; class Actinopteri; order Osteoglossiformes; family Mormyridae; genus Mormyrops; species Mormyrops attenuatus. The sequence goes on from JAODKC010000137.1 coordinate 15,088,968, forward strand.
CCACCACGTGGTCCGCGTGCCCCACACCCAGGCCGTGGTGCTCAACTCCAAAGACAAAGTAGGAGAGCCTGTCTCATCTGGGCTGGGGAGGGATATGATGAAATCTCATACAGGACAGAGGTGGACCTCTTTGCTAATGATGTTCAAGTATATTGTCCTTTCTCCAGTTCTTCACTTCCTAGAATGTTCCCTGTGCTTATTCCTGCGTATTTTGGTGATAATAGAAATGTAGCGCAGTGACGCCAACGCGCCATGTGACTGACATGTCTGACCTTTATGTCCCTTGCCAGGCACCGTACCTAATTTACGTGGAGGTGCTGGAGTGCGAGAACTTCGAGACGTCCAGTGTGCCGGTGCGGATACCAGAGACGCGCATCCGCAGCACACGCTCAGTGGAGAACCTGCCTGACTGCGGCATCACGGCCGAGCAGCGCGCTGCCAGTTTCTCCACCGTGCCCAACTACGACAACGACGATGAGGCCTGGTCCGTCGACGACATCGGCGAGCTGCAGGTCGAGGTAGCTTCTCAGACTCTGCTCGTCCTCAAATCCTCGTCTCTAAGAGTAGCAGTCATCTGGCTTTTATATTTTCTATTATTCAGGTTGATTTTTCTAAAAAAAAAATAGTTCTTTACTGTATTATTTACATTTATTTTTATTTAGCAGGTGCTTTTGTCCAAAGTGAAAACAAATGAGACAAATGGTACAATTACAAACATAGACACTATCAGAAAAAAGGGTACATGTTTGTACCTTTGCTTGCCACTGGGGCTGTAAGGTACAGAAATAAACTTTGAGGAACATCCCCCAGGTACAAACAACATTTATGTACTCCCAGTGGTCCATTTCTGTACCTTAAAAGGTACAATTACCTATAGTTAAGAGTACAACTGGCAGACCCTTCAGAGTACAGCCCCAGTGACACGGAAAGGTACAAATTGGTACCCTTTTTTTTTTTGAGAGAGTCCCTGTGTTTGTTGTCACAGAACACACCAGGTAACCACCCCCTAGGGCAGGGATGGGCAGTCTCATCCATAAAGGACCGGTGTGTATGCAGATTCTTGGGATAACATTTAGGTCAGCTGTTCAAACCCAGGTGTGAGGACTCTTCAGCCAATCAGTCCTCTAATCAATAATCTAATTAGGGAGTTGCAGCAAAAACCCGCATACCCAACGGCCCTTTCTGGGTAAGATTGCCGACCCTTGCTGTAGGGTGTATGGGAAAACAAAGCTAACCATTCCACTAACATCAGTTTGAATGTAAACGCATAAGAGCTTGGACAAGCTGTGAATTACATTAAATATTAGTTCTGCGTGCAAATGGTCAGCACAAGCAGATTATTTATTTTCCACTACCAAATAATTCTTCTGTTGGTTAAGTTCTACATTATAATGAATTCCTTTCGTTTTAGATTTGTATATTCCATCAGTTAAAAAGAGTCACCTTCTGTGTTTCCAATAACATAATTCACATGCACAATGTTCACAAATATTCTCAATGTAGAATGAAAATCAAACAGAATGGACACGGTTATCTAAAATTAAATGAATGGATTAGACATCACTATTATTCTTTTTACTAATCCTGTGTTATTGCTGCCTCTCCTAGACACTTCACCTCTGGTTTCACGTGCTGTGCACTGCAGTACATTTCCTCCCTACAACATCTCCATAACCGTTAAAATAGAACGAGGAGCGTCTGTATTCTTGGCGCTATTAAAAATAATACCTTCGGGATTTCTAAATACCGGGGTACACTGTAATACTGTCATACTGCCCAAGCCTACCTGCGTCCCTCAGTAATCCTCATTTCCCCAGAATGATATTAGCTTATCGATAATCGTGTAATTACAATAGTAATATGCTTATTATCATTTCACTTCCTGCTTCTTAAGATATGTTTCTTAACTGAAGCGGTGGAGGGTAAAATGCTTCCTGTTGTTTCCCAACAGCACTTTCGATTTCCTGTCCGTTTTACTTCCCTAAATCCTATGGCCACACTTTCAGCTCTGTCTTCCCAGACTCTTAAATGGTGCAATTTTGGTTCAGTATTCAACTGCGCCTTCAGCTTTGTCTCCCTGGTCCCCCTCAGTGTTCCACTCCCATTCCATCTCCTCACATCTACATCATGTTGTACGTTATGGTTTTTCCAGTTTTTACATTAGATATCTATTTAGTTGCTTTCTGAACGGTTGATAGGAATTTCCAACAGCTGCCTTGGATTTTGGCTCTCATCTCCTGTGGGCTCTTCTTGCACTTTCAGCTCCCGGAGATCCACACCAACAGCTCAGACAACATCTCGCAGTTCTCCGTGGACAGTATCACCAGCCAGGAGAGCAAGGAGCCCGTCTTCATCGCAGCCGGGGACATCCGGTAGGGTTCTGCTGCTGGAGCAGATGTATAATGTCACTCTTGTTCTGTTTGTTTTTAGCGTCACTGTAAGAGAGATTAGTTTCTCTTTGGCATTAATGGTGGACATTATAACCACCTGGTTCATAAGTCAGAAGTGAACTGAAAGGGTTAGCTGTCTCCATGGGGTTGCCTTTCGGTCTGACCATCCAGGCGAAGGCTTTCAGAGCAGCTGGCCCACACGCCCACGACGTTTAGAAGAGATCCAGAGGACCCCTCAGCTGTGGCCCTTAAAGAGCCTTGGCAGGAGAAAGTTCGGTGAGGCCCGCAAAAAATGTAGATATACTTTATTGATCCCAATGGTAAAATTGGTTTCCTATTAACCAGAGTCAGTAAAATCTGAGCCTGAAATGAAGATTTGGTCACATGTCTGATGCAGGCGAATAAGAGAAGGATCCCCGTATGGCCACCTCCCCAACTGGCGACTGCTCTCTGTCATCGTCAAGTGTGGGGACGACCTCCGACAAGAGCTGCTCGCTTTCCAGGTGCTGAGTCAGCTGAAGGTATGTTGCAGAACCAACCTCCTCTCTTCATCGTCAACTAAAGCATTCATTGCTCCAGACGTCCTACAACGCCACACATGCAGTTGTGCTAATTGTATTGCGCTATAATAATAATCTCGGTTTGACATAAGAACAGCAGTCAAACCTGCTGAGGCGTGTAGGTCGGAGTGTTCTACTGCTGACTCCGTCTCTCTCTCTCTCCCTCCAGTCTATCTGGGAGCAAGAGCGGGTGCCCCTGTGGATAAAGCCATACAAGATCCTGGTCATCTCCTCGGACAGCGGCATGATCGAGCCTGTGGTGAACGCCGTGTCCATCCACCAGGTGAAGAAGCAGAGCCAGCTGTCGCTGTTGGACTACTTCCTGCAGGAACATGGAAACTACACGACCGAGGCCTTCCTCAGCGCACAACGCAACTTCGTGCAGAGCTGCGCCGGCTACTGCCTCATCTGCTACCTGCTGCAGGTCAAGGACAGGTGAGGCCCGGGGTCCCACCCGCTAGCCTTCTGTTTCATGCAGTTTCATCAATTTATCTTCATTTCATCTCTCATGTTTTCTCTTCCTTTTGTCCTTGTTGATGGCTCATTCCCATTCTCGTTCTCCTAACCCATGCCCTTCCATCTCTCCCGTCTTCCTCTTTCATCTCTATTCATCTACCAATGAGCGAAATTGGAGCAAAAGTATCTCTCCGCTTTTATTGCAACTGCTTATCCTTGTTCCCAGGCACAATGGCAACATCCTGCTGGACGCTGAGGGCCACATCATCCACATAGACTTTGGCTTCATTCTCTCCAGCTCACCCCGTAACTTGGGTTTCGAAACCTCCGCCTTCAAACTCACCAGCGAGTTTGTGGATGTGAGTCACGAGTTGGGACATTACTGCAACAATGCAAACTCTTGCAGAGATTGCTAGAGGGGTCGATTTCATAACATAACTTGAGACTGACATGCCTATACAGCAGTTTTTTTTCTGCTTTGAGATTTTCACATCAATTTTTTGTATTCTTATATAATCCCTTGAACCTCTTCCACTAATCCTGTAGTCTGATGTAGGTCAGAAGCCTTCTATCTACATAACTGAGCATCCTTCACCGTGGATTAATGTTTGGCTGCATCTATGTGCATCTGTTTCAGGTGATGGGGGGGCAGGATGGTGACATGTTCAACTACTACAAGATGCTCATGCTGCAGGGCCTAATTGCTGCACGGAAGCACATGGATAAAGTGGTCCAGATTGTGGAGATCATGCAGCAAGGTAGTCATCTTCTGCCACACTTTAAAAGAGGCTAATATTCTTTAGCATCCCAGACCTGATAGCTTTGTTCTTAACATGAGGGGTGGGAAAAAAATAGATGATTAATTGTGATACATATTTTGACTATTTGATGTCGATTCACACAATCTTAAGATCGATCTAGTCAATATATGCCTTTTCCCCCTGACTTTGAAAATATTTTTGCTGGATTGTACTTCTATCGGTCCTCTTGTCGTATAGGTTGGCGGTACTTTCTCTCATCTGCAGGAGGGTTGCCATAGTATTGCATAATCACCTCGCGCCGCCATCTTGGTGCATGTCAGTCATGGTAATGGAGTACTCCGAGAATGGTGTCGGATCCATGTCAAAACAAGAGCACGATAAAACACAAAATGAAAAATATAAACCTGAGTTTTAATGTTTGCTTGCGTAAATATTGCACCCCCGAGCGCAAATATGAAACTGGCGAGCACAGAAAGAAGAGCTGCGTGTGTCTGTCATAATATTGCACTCTGTTGAATGTTTATTTGCTTTTTGATTTGATATCCTCCTGTGCCGAGTGGATTACCTTTGGCTGCTCTCAGTGCTCAAGTGAAATTTTTGTGTTCCAGTTTTGACATTGGGGTGGTTTTCACAGTTTGGGGACATCCTCAGGGTCATTCTGTCAGCAAATGCTTCAGGCTGATGGCTCCTGGTTTTGTGATCAACTGCATGCTCATAAAAATATTAAAACTTGCAGATTTATATTTTTCCCTTTGTGTTTTATCATCCTCTAGTTTCGGAATGGATGTAATGCCATATCCAAGCACGCGAATGCATGAAAGTCAAGTAGGGCTTTATTCTCACATCAGTCATTTTCAGTGCACTGTTTAGGGAGACTTGAAATAGCGTTATATAAAAACAAAATGAATAAAACAAAAGCAAACAATGTCAAGAGAAAATGGATATTATTGGATGTGACCTGCTGTGAATTATGAGAATATCGTTAATTATCTGTTTTTCAAATGTCGTGAGTAACACTGAAGCAAATGAAAGTGATTAAAAGTCTGCAGGTATAAGTTACTGTGTTGGCCTGAATATAAGATGTTTTTTTTCCCTCAAAATACATCTGAAAAAGCAAAGTCTTATATTTGGGGGTCTAGATGAAAAGGGAATACATGGCGCCAAATACTATACTTTGTAACAAGTGTTTTGACTTTATGTTTAGTGTTTAGATTTGACATAAGATTTCTTGCGTGAGAGTCAAAAAGTTTGAGTGCGTGTGAGTTGGCAGCCCTGGCAAAGTGTGTGTTTAGCGCGTATCCCTGAGTGTTGTGTAGATTGTTGGCTTCCCTGGCTGTGCCGCTGCTAGTATTAAACTGATAGAGGTGTCATGTCATTTTTTTAATATGGCTCAACCCTTCTCTGCAATATGTTTTTTTTTTTTTTTTTTAACCTTCTTCATGTGGGACTGTCATATCAAATATTCTGTGCCCTCAAGGGTTGTGGAGTTTGTAATATTCATTATCTACGCCCCCCCCCCAATAATACATTTGTTTTTTGGAATGTTTGTTGTTTAATACACTTATTATAATCCAATTGCCTGTGGTTGCATTTTCAGCTGTGGTTGGTGGTTAACTTATTGTATCTTCTTGCCAAACAAAAATATTTTTCTTTATCAAGGTAAGATTTGATGTTCCAAAATATTTTCAAAAAAATAGTTCCCAAAAAGTAGACGGTCATCTTATATTCAGGCCTATACGGTATTTATTTCGGGCTGGGTACCAGACTGCACAGGGAAAAGTGCGGACAAAATATTTCGGTGTATTCACGGGTAAGTACAAGAATACATTTCATGCTTATAAGAAGTTATTACTACATATTGTTTTTTTTTTATCTTATTTTCATCATGTACTGGTAAATGAATGATTACAATGCTTTGCAAAATTAACGCTACAGTCCGGTGCCCATTGTCATTGCATAGATTTGAATTGATCACACATTAGTGAATGTGTCTTAAGCATAGATTGAATTGAGTCAAAATGGAATCCAATCTGGCTCAATGGAATTGTGTGGACAGGGTCGATTCCCAGCCCTGAACAAATACCCATATGTTCATTAAAAAGAAGAGGTTCTAATATATGTTTTGGCGCATTTCTTTAAGTTAAAGCCCTTCTGAAACATGGTATGTGAGTTTTAGGGTTACACATTTTGATGTCCAGGTATTATTTTCAGTCAGAATTCTTTTTTTGTGGTTTGTAAGAGACTGGAGGTTGGATTTGTGTTTAAAGAACTATATCCACATTTTCCTTACAGAAAAAGATTTTTGTATACGTGCCTTTGCCTTTCTTTACTGCTTTTTGCTGTTTGTTTTCAGAGACTCTGCATTTGTAAATTTGTGATCTGTTTAGAGCTTTTTGAACGTCTCTCCAAATATGGAAAGCTGCAATAATAATAATAATACATTTTATTTGTGGGCGCCTTTCTAAAACCCAAGGTCACCTTACATAGGCCATATAAGACAAACAATAAAAACAAATAATTAAAAAGAGTCATTGACATAATTAGACAACAATTGGGTTAAAGCGAGTGAGCCAGTTTTAAACAGATGGATTTTGAGTTTTGACTTGAACAATGGAAAATATTTCTGATATCTGGCGGAAGTGAGTTCCAGAGTCGGGGAGCAGAGCAACTGAAAGCTCTGTGTCCCATGGTGATGAAGCGGGCAGAGGGAACAATAAGATGAGTAGCAGATGAAGATCTGAGGGAGCGGGAGGGAGTGGCGATATGAAGTAGTATACTATTTCATATCTCATCCCGTTTGTATTGATATCAAATCGTTATCTTGTGAGTCACATGTATTTGGTGTCTTGTTTAATTGAAGCAAAATCAGTGCTCTTCATTGAATTGTTCTAAGGTATTGTTGTCAGAGCGTAATCCTAAATGCTGTTCAACCTGTAAGCTTTTGTTAACCATCTGACCAGAGTTCTCTCCAACGTCCCTTCCCAGGCTCGCAGCTGCCCTGCTTTCATGGCTCGAGCACCATCCGTAACCTAAAGGAGCGCTTTCACATGAACCTGACTGAGGAGCAGCTGCAGGTGCTGGTGGAACAGATGGTCGATGGGTCCATGCGCTCTCTCACCACGAAGCTCTATGATGGCTTCCAGTACCTCACCAATGGCATCATGTGAACATGCTTAGAGGCGCAGAAAGGGACTCGTGTGGAAGAACATTGGCAGACTTGGGGTCCGTCTCCCCTTTCACATACTTTCCCAGAAGTATCCCATGTATGAATTCTCTCCTACTGGATGGACACTCTTGGGCTAGTTCTTTTTATACAATGACGACAGAGTTGTGATGTCATTTCCGGTTCCTTCTCCTCCCCCTTCCCTTCACCTTTTCTGCATCACTTTAATTTAGTGCATCAGTTCTCTATAACCCTCCCACCACTTTCTCTCATTTTGTGATGTTCCTGAATTCCTACAAGCTGCACTACCTGCTGCTTTGGATCACTTTCCCCCTCACATTGGTGCACCTTCATGATGGTACTCCTTAAGTTTATTAAATTCATGGTAAGTATGTGCTTACCATGTGTTGTAAGATTCATCACTCTTAGGCATAAATCAGTTCCTCTGCAGTAGGCGAGAAGTGGAAGCATGATAACCTGAGCCATGGTGACAAGACGTGCCAGGTCACCAGCCTCACCTTGATCTTCAGAGGATCTCTGCATCTGTAATTGCTGCATCCTGACAACCTGTTCTTTAACCACCTATTAGGAATGAATATTTGGTACCTTGTTTAATTCAAGGAAAGTTGTTACTTTTCCTTGACGTGTGTTGAGGTTCAATTTTGAGTGTGATCTATATCTCAGGGGATGGAATGCAGAAACAAATGCCATCTTTGATTAATGTGATGCTTAAAACCTCAGTTTTGTTACGTAATATGGCATTCAGCAGTAAACTGATTTAATGGGACTTTTTATTGTTCTTGGTAAAAAGTCTAGTTTTACTGTGGATTGTTTTAAAAATGCGTTTTAGATAATAGAGCTTCAAACTATTATCCCTATGGAATTCTGAAGTGTAGATATGTTAGTGGAAATTGTACAGTATTACAGATGTCTGATTTCAGCTACGACCTTGATTTGTATGTGTACAGCAGTTCCCTCCTAGGAGGTGATCCGTTTTTCTGTAAAGTTACAAACCTTCAGTCCACCAGACTCCACCAAAGCAAATGGGTCTTTCCCTGTTTTACAATGTCGGCCTTGTAGCCAGAGAACTCTTACTAGCAGGCCTAGTATCCCCACCTGCCATGGATCTGATTACAACTTGTTGTGCATGTTTATGATGCAATATCAAAGCAGAGTCCCCTCATGCTTACCCACTGTGATACACAGTAGGGGTCCCTCCCGACCCCAAGTTCCCTGGAGTGCATAAGCGCACGCTGACATCTGATTTCCTATAGAACTGGAGGAGGAGTCTGACCAGGTAGTCTTAAGACATGCAACACGCCACGCAAACGCAGGAAGTGTGTTCTTCACAACATGTCGGGAGAATCCCAAAGACGTTGTTTGTGCAGATGACTGCGAGAATGACGTTTTTTAAGTGTCAGTTGACATGACACCAAGCGGAATACAGGATTTTTGAAGGCGAATCTTTGGACTGAATGAAAAATTTGTTCACCTTTTTCCATTTTATTGCCTGGATGTCCCATTGCCCCCTATGGAGGAAATGATATGAGATGTGAAAAGGACTGTTTTGATGCCTAAGCCACTAAAGAAATACTTTGTGGGTTCAGGGAGTTTAAACAAGAAAAATGTTCTGTGGTTTTAACCCTTTTCTCTGCACATATTCTGAGGTCCACATACTTGAAACAAAATTATCTGGAATAGAGGTTTACAAAAAGGAGTTTGACTGAGATGTTTTTTCCCTTATTTTTATTTTCTCCCCACAAGGTTAGGAAAATTCCATATAGGAAAACTGATTTAGTTTAGGAGTACGTTTAAGGATGGAAAACAGTCGACTATGAAAGCGCCGGACTGCCTTCAGCGTGCTTCTCTCCAAAAACACCACTGTTCATCATTCTGCTCGTTTTCGCCCTCTGCGGTCCAGTTCTTATGTCGTATCTGCGGCTAATATCTCACGGTCACCGTTTTTGTTAGGATTGTGGAAATAGGAGACACACCTATTAGTTTCAAGGAATTATCTCAAGTTTAATTTTGTGGACTGTTCTATCTTCTCTAATTGTTGTAATAGACCATCTCACATGATCATGTGAATGACCCTTAACTTGTGAATGTTTCTTTGTACAATAAAAGACATTTTCTCGTCTGTCTACGTACAACATATTCAGCCGTGCACAAATGCTCGAAACGTAGTAGATTCTTTGAAGCTCAGTTTACATACTGCCTTTCTAATGAATAGGACTTTTGTTGTCCTGAGGGGCTAGTTTCTGTATGATCCAGTTCTACACGTCATGCAGGTGTCTGAAATAACCAAGCCCTTCTTAACTAACAAGGTTAAACCGCTGTAAAAGAATACAGAAAATCAACCAATACACAATTGTGAATGCCACCAGTGTTTTAGATTAGTTAGCATTCATTGGTCTTCTATATGTTTGCCGCCATCCGACAATGTGGCTAAACTAGCCCCTCCCAGTGCATAATTCGGGAGAGGTAAATGATTTATGAAGTAGTTAAAAATAAGAGATTTAGATAATGATGAGAGAGTCTCAGGCAAGGTCACTGTACACTTTGTCCAGTGTGATATGGCTTAATTGCTGCGAGAGCGGATTATGATTGTAATGTCTCGATTCTTTTTTGAGACATCTTGGAAGGTTCGTTGGAAAGCTGCAATAAAGTTTAATATATTTGGAACTTCATCAAATAATGTATGTTATGTAGTTTTTTTTGTAGCTTCTGCAAAAGTGATTTTTCATTAAATTCAGTTCAGTAGTTTTGTTAATATTTTAAGTACAACTGAAAGTGTTATTTATGCAGTTGTACCTGTAACATAATTACATTTAATTGGAAAAGCTGTAGAGTATGACATATGGTAGTATCTTAATTAGAATCATATTGTTCATTCAAACTCAAGAGAATGGTTGAAATTAAAAAGGCCATGCTTGTGGTTCCATCGATTTTTATCCACAGTTGTCAATGAATTATAAATGAAATAACTCACTGATGAGTACAATCATTCTCTAGTACTTCTTAATGTTAGTATGAGCTGTTTACCGACTCATTTTAAAACGGATAGGCAGATGGAATTGTTGTAAAACATATTCATCGTATACATTTCATTTATGCAAAATACGAATACGTAGTTTCACGTCAAAATGCAAATTCGTTTTCCTTGGTTTACTTATTTCTTCATCCAAGGAGTAGCGTATGGCATGTAAACCCCCGATTGCCCTGAATTACCTGTAAATACCTTCATTCCAGGCGTTTGTACTTCTACTTAACTCACGCAGGATGGCGCTAATGTATATTGGAAAGTACTGTGGTTCAAATACCCACAATTCAGTTAGACGGCAGGGAATTACTGCGGTACCTACCTGCTGTTGCAGCACTTAAGGAAAAAATAAAATAAAAATAATCTCGCGCTGCATGTCCGCATTTCGTTCTAATCTTTCTCGGGAAACCAGCTGGCAGGGAAATCAGAATTATCGTCCTGGGATACAGATGATTTTGCCCGGTCATTTTTGCGTCTTAATTAGTAGCCGTTGATATGAGCACCAATTTTCTATCTTAACACAACCTGAAAGACGAGTGTGATTTTCTTTTTCCGCGGCGTAAAGGTGATACGGTTTCGTCGATCGTATTAGGAAAGTTGCAGAAAACCACAATGGTAAGTGCACCTGGTTAAGCTATTTCTTTATAAGTCAACATATATGTGTAATTAGCGAGGGGTGCAAGTTTAAAACTTTCTGTGTTTTTCTCGGGTTGAATTATCCAAGGAACCAAAACCGGGAAGGGCATTTTGTCAAGGCGTTTTAAAGATTGTATTATATTGTTGGTATATTTATGACAGCTTAAGGAAATAATGCTTTAAAAATAACGCTGTGTCGAAAATTTAGGCCAAAGGTTTAAACTTGTGTGTGTGTTTGTATGTGCATTGGTAGGGCGGAGTACAGGTGAGTTCGCGGAAGCCAAAGCCAAAGACGTACTGAGACCTTTCGCGTTCTGTCCAGTACGTGTCCCAGCATATATTGCGTTACCCATTTATAGTATGACTTTAATTCTGACCCTGCGTTTTAGATACTTTTTAACGTGACAGTATTAAATCAGATGTAATTCTATATTTGCATTGTGTCTGCAAATCCCTACCTATGTAAACTCTCTGACTTTAAGGATCCTAGTATGGGGATTTGAATACAGAGTACCGCGGCACGGATTACGGAAAACTGTTGCCCCGGTAAAAAGTCTTGTGTGGCAGTATCATAATAGACTTGCATGTTGTAAAACTATACAAGTAAGGTGGGGGATATTTAGGCAGCAAGCTGCTGTCGGTTATCTGTGCAGATCTTGTAACGATCTCCAGTTTAACACCAGCGTGCCTGTACAGGACCACGCAGTTCTGGCATGCTTCCTGATGAGAGGAGGAATGCGGAGTCTGGTAGTATTTTCTTATAAATAAATACGGGACTCTGTCACTGGAAGTTGTGTTCCAATCCCTACAGGTGTTTTAATCAGGTGATCCGGTTACACAGTGGTAGTGAGAAACTGTGCTGGTGGTTAGATCGATGTGTAGCAAAACAAGCTGGTGAGAACCAGCGTGTAGACGCAAACAAATCTGATTTTCGTTCTGCAGTTTAGCTGCATGCGTACAAATCTGAGCAATGGCGCTCTTGTCTGCATCACGCAGCTCTTCCTGGTGTCCTTTCAAGGCGCAGAGAAATGAGGAACGTGGCAGAGGAAGCGAGTTTAAGGCAGTGTATTTTTAAAAAGTTTGCATGGGTGCAGAAGGTCATGTTCGCCGACCAGAATAAGCAGGACTTACTGTGAATATTACAGGTGTTACTCAGTCTCCATTTTCATTCACGCTTATTGTTGGAGAGAATTATATACACTACAGTGTTTTCTCAAATAAGATGGCTTGTCACAGGACTAAGAATGGAATTTTATTTGTGCTTTTTCCAGTTCTATGATATGCTCATTTTAAGAAATTTTCTTTGTTTCACAGTAGTGTTACCTGTCTAAGCCTCAATATCGGTTTTATTATTGCATTACAATTGTAAGGTTTCCCTTACATGTAATGCGATAAGTAAGGAATAGGTAGAATGATCAGTGTGATTGGGTATTATGTACAGAATTCTTTAGGATGAGTCTAGACTTCACTCTGAAAGGACTGCTGTTGACATTTTTAGGATGTAATTCAGTGACAGTTTAAAAATCATTTTAAGTTGATGCACTGCTTTGAAAATCTTGCGCCTTTCTGTGTCTGCATGTGCGCCGTTCCTCTTTTCAGTAGATACAAACCGATGTTTGTTGTAATGATCTCAGATCCCAGTTCATGAGTTTGTATCTGCGATGTGGTGTGTGACACTGTATATCATACCGCAGAGGGTCTCATGTCCCCCAGTGGACCTTTGAGGAAGTTTATAGTTAACATGAATGTATTGATGCAATAATATTACCACCTATTTATTAGCGGCAAGTAGCTTTGCATTGCTATGTCCACATGGAATATCGCTATGTCCACTCCTACAAATCACTTGGTCTGGTCTCCATTCACTTTAGAAAAACAGACTTTATGAATGGAAAAAGTGCTATTTCACTAGCCGTATCAGTCTTTAAAATGATGAGTTTTATAATAGAATATTATGCTTCACAACTTCAGAGCAGCAGTTTAGATCAGCTGTTATATTGCATAGACTCACATTTTTTTTATCGTTTGTGAATTGTAAGAAGTGGATTTAGTCATAGAGTATCCTAGATGCCAATATAATTAGCAATTACATCATCATTTGGTAATATTAATTAGCATCATGATTGCAAATGTTTTGCACACAGACATCAGGCTACCTTATGAGAGCTTTTGGCTTGACAATTTGGCAAAAAGGAAGAGTTTTGATGAAACTAGCATGGACATTCCTATAAGTAGCTATACTAGCCCACAGGGGAGTGACCCATTGTACATACCTTTGTATTTTTTCACTGAATGTAATTCTCAGTACGAGGGGGAAAAAAAATGCAGGAAGAATTTTCCTGTAGTATTTATGTGATCACTGGCATTAAGTCATTGCAGAGTAAATGTATCTTTGTTGGGTTTTTAAATTGTGCTTTTTGTTGCATAAATATTACTTGCTTCCTGTAGTGATTTAATGATGAAGTAACTTGTAAAAGACATGAAGTAATTCTTTCGTAAGTTACAATATGCATAGGTGTAGGTGGGATTTATCCATTTAAATGCTAACCAAATTCCACCCAGGCTCATAACCTGTTCTCCCTGTGTTTCTTAACGTCTGTCCTTTAAGTAAAAGTTAATGTTTCTGTGGTTCTTTACCATTGATTCCGCAACGCTCAGCAATGTATTTAGTAACGTGGACTTCATATATTTCTAAGCGAAAACCTAAGATAACTTGTTTCCGGTGGTTGATTTTCACATCACCCTTTGTCTGTGGTTTGAGTCATAATTTAATTCATTTGGAGATAAATCTGCCTGATTGTGACATCACTTCTTACTACTCTTTGTGTTTTCTCAGGTTTGTATCGTTTCTGGATGATTTAAGCTGAGTGCTGCTAATGAGAGAAATAATCCTCAATGACTGCAGTCGTCTTCCTGTTTCCCTCATCTTCTTCCTGTCCTATGTCCTTTGGTTTCCCAGGGGAGTAAAGAGCGCTACCACTGGCAGACTCAGAACGTGAAGGTGAGCGGCGTGGACGACATGGTCTTGCTCTCCAAGATTAACGAGGACGCCATTACAGACAACCTTAAGAAGAGATACATGGATGACTTCATTTTTGTATCCGTTTTGTTTGTCCAGTGCAGCACACTGAACAGGCATGTGACGGAAACCACCTTAAGTGCCATTGTTTAGCTACCTTCGCTTGGCTGCTCTGCGTTAACTTTCTTTTCATTGATTATAAAATGCCTTCAAGTTCCTCTTTAAAATTAGATTCTTTTACAGAACCTTCTTTACAATAAAAAGTTGAACCTAGCCAGGTGTATGTCTAGTGGACTAGTGTCTCTTACTTGGTGCTTTAGATAAAGTGTCTAAGTAAATAAATGTAGGCCTAATCCATCGTAGCGTAAGTCGCAATGACGTCTGTGAAGAAACGCCAGTAGTATTTTTTTTGGTTCTGATTTAAGCTGAGGGTGTGCAAATGTGTAAATGTTTCTGGAAGACATAGAATTGCGAATATCACAAATGGTAATCTGCTTCCTTGACACTGTTGTAACAGACCTATATAGGTCCAGTACTGATCTCGGTCAATCCCTTCAAACAACTGCCATACTTCACAGACCGGGAGGTGGAGATGTACCAAGGGGCGGTGAGTGGATATCTGCAAATTTCATAATAAAAACCGATGAGAACGGTGACTGGTCCTTCAACATCTAGGAAGTACAGCAACACCCATGAAAATCTGTAGGCCTTGTTGACCATATTATGACTTAGAATTACTTGGAACTTCTTCATGCCAAGTGCTATGCTGAATGTTTTTTGTTATATCAGTGTGTGGGCTGTGCTTTGTAAGGATCTTAGATTTCAGCCTGATTGGCAGGAACTTTAAACCAAGAGCGGCAGGGATAGGCTAGCGATTAGTCATTAGAGCAAAAGTCGCAAGGTTGTGCTTTAGCAAGTGTGGACCTGCCGGTACTCTCTGCGTGTCTCTCGCACCATCCTCCTCCCTCCACTGGCCTGCAACTCTCCAGTGCCGTCAGATCTACCTGTTTTCCCAATAATACTTACTCTTTGTTTACTTTTCACCATGTTTTGCATTTATCACACTTGGTGGGCGCTTCTCCGTGCGTGCACAAACTTGCAAATTTGAAACATCAGTGGGGAGGTGCAGCAAGGCACACGAGCTGAGCACTGCATCTGCAAATGTGATCATTTTATGCAGCCTTGCTGATTAACGCAGTAGCATGTAAAATATTGCTGGGAGCCTGCATTGCATAAGGGATTATGAGAAATGGATGGAAGTTTGACTAAAAGAGCAGCATGAACCATCAGTATTGAGATGTATGTGGCATGGTCAGGTGCCTGTCTGCCTGCTTACTTTAGTTCTACTCCACCCCTCAGCCAATCAGTCGGCGAGTGGCTTTAGCATTGCCACCGGTCACTGATTAACCTCAGTCGCTGACCTCAGCCTGCCTCTGCACTCCTCTCTGCCTGCTTTTCCATGGTGTTACTTATCTGTTTACCTTATGATTCTCTCCAGCATTTTCACCACATTTGATTTGACTTGATTTAGAGTTGCACAATATCACATAATATGTGAAATTTCTGAGAACAGTATTAAGCAGTCTTAACAGGGTATGGGTGGCCTAATGGTTAGGGAAGTGCACTTGTGATCAAAAGGTTTCTGGTATTAATCCCCAACCAGCAAGGTATGAACATACTAAACTATAATCAATCAATCAGTTTTAATAGTACTAATAAGTTTAAATTGTCTCCAAATAAGATGATAGGTCATTTTAGCTCTGTTACAGTTCCCTCTTGGTTCTAAAGAAACATGATACTGTACTCATAACATCAGCCTAATAGGACTATTGTTAGAAGTTAGTAGTGACGGTTACACTGACGATGATGGAAGTAATGGAGGTGGTGTTGATTTCTTCCTCAGGCCCAATATGAGAACCCCCCTCACATCTACGCACTGGCAGACAACATGTACCGCAACATGATGATTGACTCAGAGAATCACTGTGTCATTATTAGGTGAGACCACTCGTGGCTGGAGCCTCAGGCCAAACCTCACGTAAAGTGGGTGATGATTAAAGCTACAGCAAATCGCAATTTGTCACTCCCTATGCTCAGTTTTTGGCCTAACGCATGGGTAGGAACCCTGATCCACGGAGAGCCAGTTCGGGTTTTTGGGATGACCTCTCAATCAGCCAGTAACAGGGTGTCCCCTGGACTGGGGTTGAGAACCACTGCTTTGTTATTAGCTGATTGAGACGTCATCCCAAAAACCCGCACCGGCCCTCCATGGATCAGGTTCCCTACCCCTGGCATAACTGGTCATTTTTGGTTCTTCCTTTCACGGAGTTGGCCATTGTCTGTGTTGACAGCTTGATGTGACTTTTCTGTCTTTGTCACACCAGTGGAGAGAGTGGCGCTGGGAAGACAGTGGCTGCCAAGTACATCATGAGCTACATCTCCAAAGTGTCCGGTGGAGGCCCCAAGGTTCAGGTGAGGTCTTACTAGATGGGTAGATGATTCATTAATCCCGAAGGAAATAACAGTTTAACTAGGGCTCTAACAGTGCACAAAATTCACCGTTTGGTACGAAGCTTGGTTTTTGGGTTTATGGTTTGGGGCAGTTTGGTACAGCAGGGAAATTAATTTGTTCTGAAGTTATTTATTATTAAAATTGCAAACACAATCTGGAACAGTTGTAAACCAAAGGCAATACATCTGTCTCATTAACTCAATCTTAATAAATAAAACCTTATCTACACTGTAAAAATAAACATAAATTAAAAAAATATATATCGTAATCATAATAAACTAAATTCCATCCAAATCATACTGTTGAGTTTGGTTGCATTTCTGTAGCAATGAACATCCTTGCAGTTATTATAGTGGTTTAGTTTTTTTGTTTTTTTTGCCCTGTCTTAATTTCCTGGCAAAACTGCCTTAAATACTATAGGGAGACTAACTTGCAGAGGCTGTTTCTGCAGTTTGGAGAATAGAATAGAATAGAATAGAAGCTTTATTGTCATTGTATACTAAAAACACAACAAAACTAAGAGTGTCACTTCTGTTCAGTGTAATAAGAGAAGAAGAAATAAAAAGAAATTACAAAAAACAGTCATACAAATAAGTACTTTTATGTATATGCATATGTGAAAGCAGCCAGCCATAGGAGGCAGGTAGTAAATATAAATATTTTGGATGACTAAGATAAATAAAAATAATCATTATTATTGCACTTGTTTTTTGATCACTAAAGGCTGATATTGCACACAGATTTTTTTGTTTGTTGTTATTTAGTGATCTTATGGGCCCTTTATCGCCCACCAGAGGGCGGCAGGTCCAACAATTGGTGTGCGGGATGGGCAGAGTCTCAGGACGTTTTGGGCTCTGGAGAGGCAGCAGGAGCTGGCAATGGCTTCCAGGGATGGCAGAGATTAGCCAACGGTTTTTGGGCAGAGATTATAACCTTCTGCAGGGCTCTCCTGTCTGCAGATGAGCACCCAGCATACAAATACTGTAATGCAGTAGGTGGTAGAGCAATCAAATGCCACAAGCAGCTTCGGATCCAGCTTGTTTTTCCTGATTTTTCTCAAAGTGGAGTTGCTGCTGTGCCGCCTTCGTAAGCGTTGAGGTGTTGGTACAGCAGGAGAGCTTCTCAGAGATTTGTATCCTCAGGAATTTGATGGTCTGCTCCCTTTCCACACAGACTTCACTGATGTAAAGTCGGGATTGATCAAGGCCTCCTGAAGTCAGTGACAACTTTGTGGTGTTTATCACCAAGTCTTGGTCTTATCAGTCACTCTCTCCAGTGCTGGTGCACTTTATTGGGAAACCAAAATGTTCTCAAACCGCCGATTATGGCTGACTAACTAGCATTAATCGTAACCAACTCAGAGCTACAATTAGCATGTATTCCATGCTGAACGCCTACATGTGAATTTAGGTTCCACTCATGACGATAAATATATGTATTCGTTTCATTGTGCGTATGAAACCAAAAATGATCTGTATCAAATTGTACAGAATGAATGTGTACCATTATTGTAATTTTAAGTTTACCATAACAGTACATATATTTATATAGCAAAAAGACATTTAGACATTAGTACACAGTAACAATAAATAATAGACCACAACACATAGTAATAGTATAAAGAGAAGGTATTGCATGCAATTCCGTAGTAATGGCTCAGAAATGAATATTATTGCACTGTAGGTATACAGTGAGTATGGCACACTGAATGAATGAATGTTATGTGAAGGTCCGTACTTCCCTTTCGTTCCTTTCTCTTTCCCTTCTTCCTCCAACCATATTCTGTCTGCTTTGTAATATTTCACACAGCAAGTGAAGAACATCATCCTTCAGTCGAATCCCCTCCTAGAGGCCTTTGGGAATGCCAAGACTGTCCGCAACAACAATTCCAGTCGCTTCGTAAGTCACAAGTCTTAACACTAAACAAACGTCAAATTATGTTAGTCATCTTAGAATTACAAACACTAATATTCTTAATTGGAGAAAATGTGTAATAGCTTGTTACTGGAAACATAACAAGCTGCTCTGTGTTTTTGTAGAGGTCTAACCTTTGGACGTAGGATAACAAAATTAACTTATTATGTTTCATGTTCCTGACACAGGGGAAGTATTTTGAGATTCAGTTCAGCCGGGGTGGGGAACCTGACGGGGGGAAGATCTCCAACTTCCTGCTGGAGAAATCCAGAGT
Organism: Mormyrops attenuatus; assembly: GCA_026777985.1. Taxonomy (NCBI): domain Eukaryota; kingdom Metazoa; phylum Chordata; class Actinopteri; order Osteoglossiformes; family Mormyridae; genus Mormyrops; species Mormyrops attenuatus. The sequence goes on from JAODKC010000137.1 coordinate 15,107,696, forward strand.
CGTATCACAGAATCAAGGGGAGAGGAACTTCCACATCTACTACCAGGTCAGACGTGTCTTGTGCTTCATCAGAATGGGCTTAAAGTCTAGCCAATTAAACAGTCACTTACCCACTCATTTGTTAGCCTCTCGTCAAATCTTTTACTGATTTGGCTACCTTGGTGCAAATAGGGAATATTACAGAGAGAAAGCCTGATTGTAGCTCTCTGAAAAAGTTCCATCCATCTATCCATCCACACGTCCGTCCATCCATTCATCCCTCCCTCCCTCCATCCATCCATCTTCCAACTGCTTAACCTGGTAAAGGCAGTTTGGGGCCCTGGCCCTCAGGCCGCATTGGGCACAAGTCCTGGGTGCACCCTGGACAGGATGGTATACGTCTTGGGTGCCTTTATTGTGTTGGTAGAGTGGGGGAAGGTCTATGGCTCAGTGGGTTATGCTTCTGTGCCTGTGATCGAAAGTTTGAATCTTGTCCTTCGGCAGAATAGTCACGTGTCTGTTGGGCCTTTGAGAAAGGCCCTTAACCGTGATACCTCAGCACCACACTAGTCTGAATGGACCAGTGTGAATTTTTTCCGGTGGCTGGAGTGCCAATCCTGCCACCAACCCCCAAATTTCCCTGTAAGTCAGAGAACCTCCATACAGGGCTGGATGTAGATTAACGTCATACCCAGGACAAAGGGCCTTGCTCAGGGGTCCAATAGAGTAGGATCACTGCTAGGATTCAGAGGATTCGAACCGGCAACCTTCAGATTGCTGGTACAGATCCTTAGCCTCAGAGCCATCACTCTGTCAAATAAAGGGTGATTTCGTAATTCAGAACCTATTGTTTGGGCTTAACTTTTCAGAGAAAAGAGCTATACAGTCAGACCTCTCTTGGTTGAAATCCGCTTTGGTCCTTTGCTCCCAGCTCTTGGAGACTAATTTTTTAGTTTTCTAATTTCGGCCTCTTTACTCCTTATAGAGCGTACAGTGCTTTCATTCACGCCATATTAGCGTCCTACACTAGTCGCCATTTCACCAGATTTCAACAAATCTAAAACTTTGACTCTTTCCTCTAGCATCATTACCTTCTGGTAACGATGCCCTGTGATTAGCTACTTCCAACCCTTTCAGTGTTTATAGCAAATGCGTCTCGAGAGGGAAACTCAGGATGCATTGGCTATGTACATAATATTAGCACCTTTCAAGAAATGTATCATTTTTGTGCGTTGAATTTATGTTAACCTGTACTTACTCTTACAAAATAGTAAATTAACTATTTTCTAATGTTTATGTAACCATTATCGTTCCAAATGGGACTGTAAAGGTACAGTACAGTATGTGCATAAAAATGAACGTTTATATAAGAAAGGCATGTTTTTTTAAAGAATTTTTTAACTGATTTATATTGTATGTCTTGAACTTTCCCCAAAAACACAGTAGAATCTTCATTAACTAAAATTTTCTTACCAATTTTACACTTAAAAGCATGAAAACTTATAAATTACTATGGTTTTTTGGGGATTTCGCAGATGTGCGAAAAAATCGCGAATGCAAATAAGTTCGGTTCCAATGACATTTTTGCGGCTCTGTGAATTCGCAAATCACGAAGCGCGAATGCACAAGGGCTGACTATATCAATGTTTCATAGCAGTTGGCTGTTCCTCAGTTTCTTTGGAGAGCCTTGCTGACATTTTCTGTTCTCTGTGCTCCCCTCTAGCTTTTAGAAGGTGCCTCAAAAGAACAGCGAGAGAACCTGGGCATCACAACCTCAGACTACTACCTGTACCTCAACCAGTCGGGAACGTACACCGTGGAGGATGTCAGTGACAAGAAGGAATTCTCTGATACCATGGTGAGTTAGAGCCTCTTTGCAGTATTGGGAATACTCTTTAGCAGAAGTCACCGATAGATGGACTGTGGTCCGGATCTCGACCGAGACGCTGAGACACTCTGAAAAATGTATTATGGACTCGGCGCATAAGTTGATTCCCACTTTAGAAGTGCTGGGAAACAGATACCGCTGTCATTTCTGTCTAATGCCAGCTTCAGCAATATCACGGCTTCTATCCTTCGATGGCACATTCTTTGTGCCGACCCAGCTGGATTCAAAAACCATAACAATGTGTCTTCTTACAAATACCCCTAAACGTAATATGAACGGAAAATAGCAATAAAGCCATTATCTCCAAGCGATCCATCAAAAGGCATAAATTAACCTACATAAAGAATACATTATGAAACACAGCGTCATAACTTTAAGTGCGCCAAATTCAAGTTAAATTTATCTAATGAGTACGTGTAATATAATGAGATATATAAGCCTACATTTCTTAATCAAAAAAGAAAGACCCACTTATATTGAAAAAAAATGCATAACCGCGAGTTGCAAATAATCCTAAATATAAAATAATATGTAATTAAATATGGATTAAGCATAGAACAAACAGGAAGTCACACAGCATTTCAAGTGGACAGATCCTGGGCCTCTCCAGATGCAATGCTGGGTCAATCTCCAAGCAGATGTGGCCCTGAAGGAGCACTAACCCTGCCACTTCTCGGCTCCAAATGGCCTTGGAGACGGCTTTCCCAGGAAAGTAGCCCTGGACATCTTGATCATGTTCGGCTCCACATGCAGCCGTGAGAGCTTTCTCTACAATGACCATTATTAAAACCAAATATCGTTGCAGGTTCACCACTGAGCACCTACACATGCGAGTGAGAGGTGGCCCTGGTGTCACCATTCCAGGCCAGATTTAAAATCATGGCAGCATAAGCAAGAGAGAGTGTCTCTCACTGAACAAGAGAAGCTGTGGGAGTAGGATATAACAGGGAAAGAAAGGGAGAAGGAGACGTTAAAGCTCTTCAGGTGTTAAGTTGTGTTAAGACTGTTAATTATAAAATTGATTGAGACTCTTAAAGTGTGACATGATGTGAGTGGAAGTTTTCTGTGACTGGACTTCTTTGAATTTTAATTGAGTACACCTGCCCCACAGTATTCTGTATTATTGTTGTTATAACAATATTATTATTATTATTATTATGAGTTGTTATAACACTCCCCCTACTATTTTGGTGACGTTAATAGGGGGGAGGGGCCTTAACATTTTGTTAATCAAGGTTAGCTAAGGCCTCTGAGCTTCAGCCCAGACAGTGTCCCTGATCTATGTAAATCTTCAGACTACTTACTGTCTGTTCCACAATTAATATGAAATTTACAAATCATATCGCCAAAGTGATAACAATTGGCCTGCATTGACTACACAAAACGACTAGCAAAATACTGTGTTGTTGCTTCATATTTTACTGTGTTGTTGTTGTCATATTTTTACGGAGCCCCTGAAGGGAATAAAATGCTCTTAGTTTCACGTGCGCATGCAAAAGTAAGAGCATTTCATTTTTTTACACAGCTCCTTTCAGGGGGCATATATTTTAAAATAATAATGTGTAAAATAAATTCTGGGCATTGCTTTCAGTTTACCCTGGTTCAGGTAAATGTGGTGTAATTAAGATAGGGCTGTTCATTCCTGCTCCTGAAGATCTACCACCCTGCAGAGTTTGGTTTCAGCAGTTGCACTGATCCAGCTATTGAAGTTACTAATGTTGATGACAACTAAGCTTTTGGGAAATGCATCCCAGGGTGATAGATCTCAAGAATGAGCATCCCTGAATTAAGAAGTCAACGCAAATGAAAATCAGCCAGGAGCTCACGAATTGTCACCAATCTGCACTGTCCAGTACAATAGGAGAGTGTGTTAATGAGGCACCTGTTAGATATCTTTTGGGTGCATGTAAGGGGTCCTTAAGGCAGGCCTCCACTCTGGTGAGCCGGTGCTGTGCTGCAGCATGTGAGCTTGTGGCTGCATGTGTCTGCAGAACGCCATGGGGGTGGTAGGCCTCACCGAGGACGATCAGGCCGCCGTGCTGCAGATCGTGGCGGGCATCCTGCACCTGGGCAACATCGCCTTCCGAGAGGAGGGCAACTACGCTGTGGTGGAGAGCACTGACTGTGAGTCTGCTTTTAAGTGGCTTTGAATGTGTGGAGCAGATTCAGTGGTAGCTACGTACAACTGGAGGATTTGAAGGCTACACATACGAGTAACGTGTTAGTAGCATGCTAAGGATACCTAGTTTAATGTGTAATTATGGTATAAAACTTATACAATTAAATCATATAAATTGTACAATAATATACAATTAAAACTTGAAAGCAAGTTTAATAGGCTACAAGCAGTCCGCAGGGTTTGAGCGAGATCCATTCCATAAGTTTACAAGTCAAATTTGTAAGTTGGAACAATAATATATTAATAATAAAAGTATATATTGTACCTCGAGCCAATAAACTGCTGAAGCTGCGCAGTGTTTTCACAAGCATCACAAAGCAGTGCGTGTGCTCGTTATTACAAACCACTGTATTTAACTCAAATGTCTAATAGGCTTTATGGCAGTCCATTTGTAAGTACAAGTTATTCGTAAGTCAGATGTTTTTAACCTGGAGGCTGTCTGTATAACACTATCATATGGGGGGTCTCAACCGAAACGTCGTTTGTAGGTTATGGGGTGTGTCTAAAAAATTATTTCTCTCTTCCTGCTACCGTTTTATTTGCTATTCTTTTGTGAAATAAATCTGTTTCAAAATGCTACAAATTTCTCATGACCAAGGAAAAATGTTCTAAGGCTAAACCACTTGAGATCCACTGGGCTATAGTGTTGGTCTTCTTGACGTAATGATTTTACCTGGGTTTTCCCAGGATTCTGGGCTAGATTAGAGTTTGTGAATGTTCAGCAGATCTATGCTTTCACGCCAGCTAAGTTTGGAAAATACATATGGTATTTCCTCATTTAGTTGGGTGTGTTTACAAATAAATGTCGTGCACCACATGGCCTGGCAAAGGAAAATTTGGGGGTTGGTGGCTGGATTAGCACTCCAGTCACCGTAAAAACTTGACCCTGCTCAAATGGCAGACAGTACCTCTTTCTGCTGTCCGTGGGGGTAGCTCTGCTGCAGCCACCCCCAGGAAGGCTGCACGCATGGTGAAGGGGATAGGGGAAAGCCCTCAGGAGTCTCATCTCCAGAAGAGTCGAAACCGCCAGAGAGCCAATGGGGACAGGTCTGTTGGGAATTGGAACTGGTGTGGTGCCGAGGCATCACCTGCTGCATGGCAGAACTCGGGTCATAATTTAAAGCAGCCTGTCCGGTAGGCACGTGCAATGTCTTGTCTTTCCAGCATGACAACCTTCTTGCCTTGCTGTGTGGGAGATTTCTAAACTCCTACATTTCATTGGTGGCGCACTCTAAGGTACACAGGCCAGGGAGTGGCCAGATCTCTGTAGGTGGGTATGCCTATTATTGGTCTGGTCGCCCTGATGGCTGCCATACTCTGAAAGGAGCTATTGCTGTGACGGATCAGCTCCTCCCAATGGTGTCCAGTGTCACTCCTTTCAACGAGTGCATTATGAGACTCAGGCGAAGGCACTCTCTGGGTGTCTCCTGAGACTGCAGTGAGTGATATGTTGTTGAGGGCGATATTTTATTCACAATTTCATTCGGTGGTGTGTTCTTGCTCCTACTCTGTTCAGGGCTTTTGGGCAGGGTTGTGGGGTCCATCATCTTTGGGGCATCTGTTGGTGAGGAAAGATTTACCAATCTTGACTTTGCCAACAATGCTGTGATCTTCACCGAGTCAGTGGAGGCTCTGATCAAGGGTCTGAGCGTCTGTTTGCAAGTGTCCTGGATTAAAACCAAGATCTGAAGGGGTCATGAGGTCGCTGAAAAGAGGTGTGTGGTGCTTCGGATACCTTTGTAAGAGGACGAAGATCCGAGTCTCGAGTCCTTATGCTCCCTTTCTTACTTGTATGGCTGCGAGACATGGATATTATCCAGTGACCTCAGACAAAGACTGTACTCCTTAGGTACTGTGTCTCTTCGGAGAATCCTTCGGTAAGGCTGGCTTGACTTTGTGTCGAATAAGCTGTTGCTCAAGGCTTCCCAAATGAGGCACATAACCTGCATTGTGAGGGAGCATCAGTTATGGCACTATGGCCATGTGGCGCGTTTCCCTCAGGGTGTTCTAGCTCACAGGATCCTCACTGTTGAGGACACGAGAGGCTGGACCAGGTCTAGGGGATGCCCCGGCAACACCTGGCTGTGGCAGATAGGTGGGCATTTCTGGAGGATGGAACTGGACCGTGTGTAAGCCCGGGATCCCGAGGTGTTTCGCGTTGTGGGGGGTGTGGCAATGTGCTGTACCAGTGCATGCTCCCCAACCTGATGTGACCTTGTTCAGCAGTTAATTATCTTAAACATATTGTGTTCATGCCTGCATCTACCCTGCTTTTATTTGCTGTTGTCCTCCTTAGTCCTGGCCTTTCCCGCCTACCTGTTGGGCATTAACCAGGAAGGCCTGAAAAATAAATTGACCAGTCGCATCATGGACAGCAAGTGGGGGGGCAAGTCAGAGACGATTTCAGTCACCCTGAACACGGAACAGGCTGCCTTCACACGGGACGCCCTCTCCAAAGCCCTCTACTCTCGTGTCTTCGACTACCTCGTTGACGTGAGTTTAGTGTTTTGGTTGGCTTAGTCCAGCTTGTATTTGTCACCTTTTGAGTGAGTGTCTCTGTCATGGTGTGACATGGAACTGTGCAATCCCACAATGCCCTGCACTGAAGTTGGCTGTTTTCTGATGCTAGGTGAAGCCTGGCTTCCATCAGTTTTTAGCACAAACAGACCATATAAAACATTTATTTAATTTTTAGTGTTATACTCAACCAATAGAACTGGAATAGTTAAAAAAATGATGAGGGATAATACATTCTGTCTGTGGCTGTAAATGTGCAGTGGTTTCCCTCTGCTTATTCTGCTTTAGGCTATTAACAAAGCCATGCAGAAGGACCGCGAGGAGTTAAACATTGGTGTGTTGGACATCTACGGCTTTGAGATCTTCCAGGTAGGAAGGAAAAACTGATTTGTCATTAAACTGGAGTCGCATCATCATCAAATGCATGTTTGTTCAAATGACATTATACATTAATTAAACACCTTTGACTGGGAAAAGCCACATTTTTTGTGTTTAAAAGTGTCACCCATATCATTGAGTCATTCCACTTGTTTTGATGAATTGACTATAACCCCAACCTGGCAAAGCCCTACCAAGAGTTAGAAGGAAGGCCCTACATTAAAAATGTGAGACTTTTTTTTTCATTTAAATCTCTGGTGGGTAAAACTTATGACCTCTGCAGAAGAGACTTTATTTCAGGGTCGATAACCATCATGTGTATATCTCATTGTTTTCCCAGCAAGATTTTAGTCAGTGATATTTATATCGATACTCTTTCCCCCAATATCTTTCCAATTTTTCTGAGCCCTTACTGTCATGAAAAGAGAGTGACCCAGATAATTCTGATTCTGACATGATTCCTGGGAATAATCTGAAACACTTCCATTTTCCAGCTTTTGGTCCTTGTTCATTTCTTATCGAGTTACTTATCCGTTATGCTTACTGTAGTAGAAAAGGCATAAAAATATCTGGGTGGAAATTTGTTTTAATCAAACTTATTCATTCTAATGAAATGACCCTTTTTATGCATCCTAATGTTTAACGCTTTACATTAACACTATCTTCATAATGCATTCATTATTCATCCGTAGACCAATCTTTGCTCCTTCATAATGCATTCATAAGCATTCATAATGAATTCATCAGCAGCATGCAAGTATGCCCATACCTTAACAGCTTTTATGTACATTAATAACAAACATTATGTGATTATATGAATATAATGTTTATCATATAGTGTTTGCTATAAATGTATATTGAAATTAAGGTATGTTAGCTTATTATAGTATACTTACGTGATACTTATGAATGTTTTATGAATGCATTATGAAGGTACACTGAATATTCTGTGAATGCATAATAACGGCATTATGAAGGTGCAGTTAATGTAAAGTGTTACCTCTAAAGTGTTATAGCTTTTTTCTTTACGATGTGACATTTTCAAAAATTTTCCTTGACAGAAAAATGGCTTTGAACAGTTCTGCATCAACTTTGTCAATGAAAAGCTTCAGCAGATTTTCATCGAGCTCACTCTCAAGGCCGAGCAGGTGAGCAAAGCTGGTGCTTTCTGGGGCTTTGAGGATTCGCTGCTCCAGCAACACAAACCGGTCCCACTGCGTGATCTGCTATCGGCCCAGTGTTGCAAACGTCGAGGTCACATGGACATGTCTGCCGCTCTGTTTACAGGAGGAGTATGTGCAGGAGGGCATCAAATGGACACCCATCGATTATTTCAATAACAAAATAGTGTGCGACCTCATAGAGTCCAAAGTGGTGAGTATTAATGGTTTAGTGACAGGTGGGTCAGTAAAGGTTAGCAGCACCTGGTATGAATCATCGGTGACAGACTTTCAGCCCAGATTGGACGTGGCAGATGTTTTGTAGGGGGCGTGTTGCATGTTTGCATGACCCTGGGGGGTGTGAGCTTCACATCTCCATAATTTAGGTTCATTTCCCATCCCTACCACTGCGTTTCCTCTGGGGACTCCAGTTTCCGCTCATGGTCCAAAAACTTGCTCTTAAGCTTGTATTGTGTGGGTGTGTGTTCAGTGATAGACTGTGCTGCCTGGCATAAGCTTCAGGCTCACAGTAAACCCGAGCTGGATAAACATATATGGATAATCACTGTGACGTCACTGTAGCCTTCCCATTTACGTTTACCAGAACCCGCCAGGCATCATGAGCATACTGGATGACGTGTGCGCCACCATGCATGCTAAGGGAGAAGGTGCAGACCAGACACTGATCCAGAAGCTGCAGATGCAGATCGGCAACCATGAACACTTCAACAGCTGGAACAAGGGCTTCGTGGTGCACCACTATGCTGGCAAGGCAGGGGGCGCTCTATACAAATCTTTTTGTTGTTGTTGGTCTTGGTTTTGAAACTTATTTTAGTCTTTTGAAATAGTCAGACACTCTGATCTTGGATCACTTTAGCATCTAAGTAAATTTAATCTCAAGTTTCAAATACAAAACAGTAATTTTCGACCGTGACTCATCCCTTGTTCTGCAGTGCGTGTTTAGACATACCCAAATGTGGAATTTGGATGAGCGACTAACCCCATATACATGTCGGCTTTTGTAGGTGTCGTACGATGTGAGTGGCTTCTGTGAGAGGAACAGAGACGTGCTATTTATTGACATCATTGAATTGATGCAGAGCAGTGAACAGTAAGTGTGAACAGACAACGAGTGCGCTTCCTTCTGCATAAAATATGACTTGAGTCTTTTTTTCTTCCCTTTGGTGTTTCATTTCTTCTTTTCTTTTTTTTGTCCAGTTCCTTCATTAAGGACTTGTTCCCAGAAAATCTGGAGGCGGAAAAAAGGGGTCGTCCCACCACCGCAGGAAGCAAGATCAAGGTAGAGGCTATTTGAGGAGTGGAGTTTATGGGAGGCTGTCATGATCATGACAGAGGTCAGCAGAATACCTCACTGCTGAAGTAAGTAGGCTGATGTTTGTGCACACAATGGGAAGGAGCGGCTATCCCATGTAGGATTTGACTCTACTTTGGCCTGTCAGGTATCCCATTTAAGAAGAGCTGATTTAAAAATAAAAATTCATGGGGGTCTTTTGTAAAGTTTGCCTCCTTTGTCTGAACTCAGAAACAGGCCAACAACCTGGTGCAGACTCTTATGAAGTGCACCCCTCACTATATCCGCTGCATCAAGCCCAATGAGACCAAACGTTCACGCGACTGGGAGGAGAGCCGGGTGAAGCACCAGGTTGAGTACCTGGGGCTGCGAGAGAACATCAGGGTCCGCCGGGCCGGATATGCCTTCCGCCGTATCTTCAGCAAGTTCCTGCAGAGGTGCGTACTGGGTAATGTGGAAGGGGCATTTCAAGGGGGAATAGTTCTGGATATAACTTGAATATACCCTCAGGCTATTTGATGCCTGAAGCTTTAACTGGTTAATGCTTAAATTTGGTGGAAACACGGCAAACACTGACTTAAGAATATGTTGTTTTTGGTGTAATGCAGTGGTTCTCAATCCTGTTCCTGGTGCCTCCCCCTGCGAGAGTGTTTTCATTCCAACCCACACTGTTTTCAACCTGCTACATTCATTATTAGCCTATTAAGGAACATATAAGCCTGATTTAAGGTAGGGTTGGAATGGAAACATTCTGGCAGGGGTTGGCACAAGGAACAGGATTGAGAACCACTGCTCTAATGCATCTGTGCAGATATGCCATCCTGACCAGGGAGACATGGCCAAAGTGGCGTGGAGACGAGAAGCAGGGAGTCCTGCACCTCCTGCGTTCCGTCAACATGGACCAAGACCAGTACCAGCTAGGCAAGGCCAAGATCTTCATCAAGGCCCCCGAGTCTGTAAGTCCAGTCTCTTGCCATCTTCTGAGTAACTGGAAATGATCACCAGCGTTTGGTAGGAATGACAGTCACAACCAGGTAGACTGTCGTCATCATATTCCAATGAAAGTACCAAAAGATCCCATTTTACATGGCAACATTTTATATGCTGATGCATGTATACAGAAGCCTCCACTATGTCCCTGTAGCTGTTCCTACTAGAGGAGATGAGAGAGAGGAAGTACAACGGCTACGCCCGTGTCATCCAGAAGGCCTGGCGTAAGCACGTCGCTGTCCGCAAATACGTCCGCATGCGAGAAGAAGGTAATCATGACCTTTCGTTTTCAGTGCATCTGTTAGCCTGCTGCCTATGAAGAAATACTCTCCTCATTTGTTCCGTATGTGTGATTTGGGGCCCCCCCCCCCCCCCCGCGGGGGGGGGGGGGGGTGGGGGGAGAAAAATAAAAAATAGGAAAAAATTTTTTTTTAAGTATTTTTGGGGTGTTTTTAGAGATGAGAAGA
>JAODKC010000137.1:15118575-15133917 GCA_026777985.1 Mormyrops attenuatus
AGAATTTATGCGTATTTTATGCAAATGAAAATTGATTCCTTAACAGATTTTTTTGTAAAAAGCTTGGGCTGTGATTTGCAAACAATGTAGAGATCAATTCCTTAACCAAGTAATCAGAGGAGTGCCATCTTGGCTTCTGACAGCAGGTGGCAGTGTTTCACTTTTTTTTTTGACACTGTCATCTGATCCTCCAGCATCAGACCTTCTCCTGAACAAGAAGGAGCGGCGGAGAAACAGCATCAACCGCAACTTTGTGGGAGACTACATTGGCACTGACAATCACCCTGAGTTACGGCGGTTTGTGGGGCGCAGAGAGCGAATCGACTTTGCAGATGTTGTGGTGAAATATGACCGCAGGTTCAAGGTGAGGCATGGGGCATGGGGTATGGGGCATGGGTGTCCGTAGGTCCTGAGAGTGTGGGCTGATTTTGTGTGTACTGAGTTCTCTGTGGAGAGTAAAAAGGTAGCACTAAATGGGGAAACTTTCAAGGTGCAGAGTCACTATAAGCTGGCTGGAAATTCCTTTTTGTGTTTCTTTCTCGCCCACAGTCAGTGAAGCGTGACCTTATCTTGACCCCCAAATTCCTGTATCTGATTGGACGCGAGAAGGTTAAGCAAGGCCCAGAGAAAGGCCAGATCCAAGAGGTTTTGAAGAGGCAGATTGAACTAGACAAGGTCCAAACAGTCTCTCTCAGGTATTACCTAGTAGCCTTTATGTTTATTACTTGTAATACTTTTTTTGCACATGAAATCTTGCATATCATTTGTTGTACTGCTTATTAAAAGGTTTGAAATGCATTAGCTTAATATCTGGGTGATTTTGAGGAAGAGGCACCGCTAATGAGACTTGGTCCCTCTCCTCCAGCACGCTCCAGGATGACTTCCTCATCATCCATGAGGAGCAGTATGACAGCGTGCTTGAGTGCAATTTCAAGACTGAGTTCCTCAGCCTGCTGTACAAGCGCTACGAGGAGAAAACCCGCAAGAAACTGCCAATAAAGTTCAACAACCTGTACGTAGGGTCCCGAAACGACCCTGGCGCGTCTTCCAGGTGTCACCCATCCTGCACTGAGCCTCATGTCTGCCTCTTCGCAGTTGTGAGGCGTGTGTGGTATTTGTTACTGGACTACCGGTGAAATAGACCCAGCTGAGCTCCATTATTCCTTCATATTCTAACAGTTTATCTTCATGCCATAAATGCATTTTAGCATCTCAACTTCAGGAATTTGGAATATCTGGAATAGCGGCTTCTAATATGCAAAGCTTTGTTTTCCTAGTTCTTTGATAGGACTGGATGTGGTGCGATTCTTCTGAAACGGCTTGTAATAATGCTACATTTACAGTTTACCATTCAGCTTTGGTCCTGGAGCTGCAAATTTGCTGAATAGAGAAATATTGCTTGATAGAGAAAACAAATTACTGTCTCTTTTTTTTTTTCTTCAATTACTTTTGTTTTAATATCATGACTTCGGGTGTTTTCAAGATGTAACAGTTTAACAGAAGTGAAGGACCTTTTTATTCTATTTGAATGGTGTAGACCGTGTACCTCCTGAATTGCTGATATTTTCTCCCCCAGGCTGGAGTTTAAGGTGAAAAAGGGTGGCTGGGGTCCTTTTGGGGCACCGGGTTCCAGGCAGATTCAGTTCCAGATGGGCCAGGGGGACCAAGCGATAATGAAACCCAGTAGCAAGCTCTTGTTGGTAACCATTGGTCCAGGACTACCCAAGAACTCTAGTGAGTCTATAGAGATTGATTTGATGGAAAGTCTCAATGCAAATGAGCCAGTGTTTCACCGATGTGATTCAACAATCTTTGATAGATATTCAGTATGTGTTTTGCATAGCTATCTAATATGTTTCTGTTGTGGCATGTGAATTTCTGACACACACTGCCCCCCCATAGGGCCAACACGACGAGACAAGCGAAAGAGCCAATACTTGGACAACCGTCAAGTCCAATCAGGAAGGAATGGTGAGCAAAGGAATAGCATGGAAATCCTACATTATGATTACCTGGAGCATGCGGTCTGTAATTAGAACCATGCATCTTAATGTTCAATTCCCGGTCTGTTCTCTCCATTCCCCCTCCTCAGCCCGTCCAAGGGCTGAAAACAGGACTCGTCCAGGGGGGAACCGGCCTGCCTCCAGGGCTTCACTTATTCGACAGCAGAGCAGTATGGAGCAGCCCACTCTACCTCGACATCAAGGCCAGCGGCAATCCAGGGTTCCACAGGAGCTCCCGACCAACATGGATTTCATGAATGTGCCTGACCAGGGAGTTGCAGGGTGAGTCTCAGCGGGTTCGGGTGAATCTCAGCAGCATTTTTCCCCTGATTCTGTTTGTTTGCCGGAGTTTGCTTCTACTATTTCCGCTTGGCTATTCATGATATCTGCAGAGGGGCCAGAGCTGAATTGGCCTGCATGCCGTAACCGGCCAAGTCAACAGAAGCAATTAGGAATCCCCATCCCCAGAGGGTGACTTATCTTTGAACGAATAATTTTTAAAATCCATGTTTAATATCTTTATGCTCTCAAACAGCATCCATCGCAGGCGCTCCAAAGAATACAAGCCAGAACCGGGAGCAGGCCGACCCAAACCTAAACCTCGTTCCCCACAGTGCAGAGCATTGTATGCCTACGATGCCCAGGACACAGATGAGCTAAGCTTTAATGCAGCGGACATAATTGACATCATAAATGAAGGTATTCACTTTTGTAAATCATAGTTGTCATCTTTTAATCGTTTGAAATCCATGGCCCCACAGCAATGTGGTTGCTCTGAGAATCTAGCAGACTATTTCACTATAAATAAAACATGCATGTAATCAGGTAAATAAGTCCATCACAGGGCTACAGCCTGGATACCCTGCATTGCTCCTTTTGCTTAAACCATGTACACATGCTTTTTTTCCCCTCCTAGATCCATCAGGCTGGTGGTTTGGGCATTTGAGAGGAAAAGAAGGGATGTTTCCTGGGAACTATGTTGAGAAGATCTAGGCACAGGGGATGTTATGGCACTGTGAATGCAGGGTGCCCACACCAAGGCAGACATGCTAAGCAGGCCAGAATTCCATGGTATCTGCTACTGCATCGGACACTACAACACACCAGCCAGTGCTAACACGTTACTTTGGTGAATTCTAAAGGCTTGCCTACCTTACAGGGACTAACTGCGCGTAGCCCGAGTATTAGGTAGGGTCATCCAGCTATTTCTGGTTAGTTTTAATGATGAGCATTTTAAACATTGTGTTTTAAAGAACACATTTTTGTCCCATTCATGGAAATACTGTAATAGGCATTCAAGACTTTTATACTTTTTAAGAGGAAGCAAGTTTGTAAAATATTTTAAAATGAACTTTTTCTACCATAAGTTTTTAAGAACAAAATTTGGATGTGGTATTAACTATATTAATGCCATACCCAGTATATATTTATAGCTGACCTAAATTTTTTCCAACCTAAATAAAAGGTATTTATATCATGATCAAATTATAATTACTAATCAATCTATGAAATCCTGTATAACTTGAAATGTGGTTTGTCATTTATTCAGAATTTATTGGAGAGATCCAACTTGCATAAATTCAGATCTGTATTTTTAAAGGAGAAATCCATGGCTTTCTGTTTATATAACAAAACTGACTAATGATCAGTTCACCAAACAAAAACATGGAAGAGTATTTTCAACTAAATATAAAAACGGTTGTCCATTTGTAATGTGGTCTTCCTTGCACCTAAGTATTCATATGAGTAATCTGATAATGACAGCTGGTTATTGTCCACTCCGTAATTTTTTGATATAATAAAATTAACTGTTAATTTGTTTATCTTCTGCCTTTTAATATCTAATACATGGTTTGTTCGTCTATTTATATTTTAAATACACTTGCACCTTCAAAAAGTAGGAGAAAAAACACAAGAGCATCTAATTTTCAACGTCCATGTTCAACATTCGCTAAATTATCCAAATGAGTGAATGACAAAATACACCTGCAATCCCTTTGAGATAAGAGATTATATGTTGGTTTAATAATCATAACAGCACATTATTGATCCCTGTGGGGAAATTCTCTTCTCGCCTACTCCGTCTTGCTCTCAATGATACCTATAGAGATGAGTGCAGCTTGGCAGTGAAGGTCCGCCTCCTGCAGCAACACCCGTGGAGCTGGGGGTTAAAGGCCTTGCTCAAGGGCCCATGGATGTAGCTAGTGTGCTGAGGCTGAGTTCAAACTGGAGGCCTTTTGATCACAGGCACGGAGGCTTAGCTCACTGAGCCACACACTGCCCAAATCGAGCTGCAGAGGGAAATTTGATGTTTTTGCAAAATATCAGGCATTTTGCTGCTGGCCTTGGTGTTGAGGCAGATTGGGCTGCTTCATACCGCTCTGCTGTCGAAGAAGGGAGGCCCTGGGGACAGGCCGGGTTCCTCCTGGACGAGTCCTGCTTTCGCCTCTCGGACAGGCTGAGAGAATGGGGGGTACATCTCCCGAAAGCAATCAATCTTACTGAATAACAAACAAGATGATGAATGAGGTAGGTAAATAAACGAGTGAGATTCATGAGTGTTTCTCAAAACCCTGTTATTCCACAATTAACAAACAAACTTAAAGTAGTGCTTTGTTGGGTCCTCTCCAGCCTCTGCATGAGAAAAGCACACTGTCAATAATAATATCAATTCCATGTATTTCAATGGTGAATACTGTATGTTATGACTGTCGCATAAGAAGCATGCAAATATATATAAAAAAAACTAGAAACTAGAAAATCAATAGGAACACATGAAAGCAACCAAAGTTAATATTATTATTAATAATAATAGGTCACATTTATATAGTGCCTTTCATAAACCCAAGGTCACGTTACAGGGGGAGAGAAAAAAAAAAAAATCAGTAATCAGGAAGAGACAGAGAAATGTTCATGGAAGGGAAATGTCTTTAGTTCAGATTTGAAGGAAGAGCAGTCAGAGATTGGAAGAGAGTTCCATAGAGTTCTGATGACAGCAGCAGGTGTTACGGGGATACCATCAATACTAAGACAGAATCATGGCCGAATTGTAAGACTTCAGTTTTGTCTGTGTTTAGCTTGAGAAGGTTTTCCCGTAGTCCAAGCTTTAAATCTGAGATGCAATCAGCGTATTGGGAGGGGAGTTAATGGAAGAGTGTGTCCTGAGAAATAACTGAATAAGATCAACATAGCAGTGAAAATTAAGGCCATATCTGTGGGCGATCCAAGCAAGGGGGAGGATGTAGATTAGGAAGAGGGGGGGGCCCGAGAACTAATCCCTGAGGAACACCACCCACAACAAGGGAGGTGGAGGACTTTTGTGAACCTAGTGTGATAAACTGTTGTCGGTTAGTGAGATATGACCTGAACCACTGAAGGCTATATCTGTGATACTAATGAAGAGAAGGGGGGAAATGAGTACGAGGTACATCACGGTTAACTGTGCGAAATGCTGAGCTTAAATTGAGGGTGATGAGAATGCTGCGGGAACCGCTATCAGCAGACCGGAAGAGATCATTAACAAGGAGGTGAGCTGTCTCAGTGCAGTGCTGTTTACGGAAGCCAGACTGGAATGGCTCATATAGTGTGTCATCATTTACAAAGGCATGCAATTGCATAACTACAACTCTTTCCATCACTTTAGCCAGAAAAGGAAGATTTGAGATAGGTCTATAGTTTGAGAGAGGAGACGGGTCCAACTCCGGTTTCTTGAGGATAGGAGTAACTGCAGCAGTTTTGAGGGCAGAAGGGACAGAGCCAGAAGAGAGATGTGTTTATCAGTAATGCAGTTGGAGAACTCATTATAGAAGAACATGATTTTAGTAGAGGTGTAGGGGCTGACAGGAGGAAGGATTACACTCAAATTCAGTGGCAGGGAGAGGTCACTGGTGTAAAGCAAGGGTTTTGTAGTTGGAGTAGGAAAGTTAAAGGGGGAGAATAGCTGAGAGGTAGGAGGAAAATTGTGATAGATTTGTTTCATTTTGGCTTCAAGAAAATGTAAAAATGTCTGGCACTGCTCAGCTGTATTGGGGCAAAGATGTAGAGATGGTTTGAGGAGTTTAACAGTCCTGAATGGTGATCGCGGCCTAGATGTCGCACTACTTATGATGGAGGAGTAAATGTTTGCGCGAGCAGTATCTATGGTGTCCCTGTACTTGTGGATGTGCTCCATGTATAAAAGCATGTGCACGGTGAGACCAGTTTCCTTATAAAGGGTTTCAAGACGCCAGCCTGTGGCCTTCATTATTCGGAGTTCGGGTGAACCAAAGACAAGGGCGAGTGGATGGGATCAGCCTAGTCTTTAGAGGGGCTAGATCATTAAGCAATCCAGAGATAGTATCATTATAGAAGGAAACCAAAGTATCAGGAGAAGAGAGTTTGGGTAAGACAGGGAAGAGGATAGAAGAGAAGCAGCAGAGAGATTACAATTGACAGATCTCGTATTGCGGTATGTGACAGAGATTTTCTCCACGGGAGGAGGAGTAGTAATGTGACCGCTGCATCCAATAAGCTTATGATCAGAAATACCAGAGACAGAAAGATCATTCAAACCACTAGAAGAGAACAAATCAAGAATATGACCATGAATGTGAGTAAGAAAGTTAAAATGCTGTGTGAAATTAAAACATTCTAAGACTGACATGAACTCGGACGTGTAGGAGCAGTTAGTGTCAACATGGATATTAAAATCAGCAAGAACAATAATGGAAGGGCAGAGAGATGAGATGACTGAGGAGTCTTTATAATCTGGCAGGAAGTTAGCAGCAGTTTTAGGAGGGCGATATACTAACAACAGCACCAACGGAGAGGAGGAAACAACCTAAGTGACATCAAAAAAATGTAAGTTCTTTCATTTTTATAGTAGATCGATAAATGACAGCCAAGATACCTCTGCTTCCAGTTAAACGGGGTTCGGATAGGTAGTTACAGCCCCGGGGTGTCAGCATATTCAAATATAAATAGTCACCTGGTTATTGCCAAGTTTCTAAAATACAAAACACGTCCACTTTCTTCTGGATAATGAGGCCATTGATCAGATAAGCTTTATTAGTTATGGAATGAGCATTCAAAAGGGCAAGATTAAAGTCGACACGACCGTGCGAGACAGGTGCAGTCTGGCACATGTGGAATGGCAGTGAAGATGTTTAAGTTCGACCGGAGAGTATCCGAGCTGTATTGCCAGGTAGTAAAAACGAACTTCTGCAGCCTGGAGCTTCTGCTGCATACTAAGATGAGTAATGAAGAGCCACATACCAACAGTATTCATGAAAAAAAAATAGCAAGGACGCCAAATAACAACAACATGCCAATCAGACTACACACGTCAGCCAAACCAAAACTAACTTACAAAACTTAGAAAAGCGCATGCAGCTAACCTGCCCCTTTTAGCAATCTAAACTGGCGACAGCAACGAAGCAAGGGGGGGGGGGGACTCACTCACCGCAGCTGCAGTCAGAGAGCAGGAGCAAATTGACAGGGCTCATGCAGGAAAGAAGCAGGTGCGTAAAGGCGTTATCGGTCCTAATGCAAGTTAAGAAAAGTAAGTCCAACACAAATAATTCCGGTGAGAAGGGTCAGCCAAACGCGCTCTCGAACGGAAGCTAGTCACCAAAATAAATTAACCTGTTGAAAATATATAAATGGGCTCAAAAGGTGATGTCGCTCCCTTATAAAAAAGAAAAACGGGAGGCAGCAATAGGAGAAAGAAGTAACTCTTCTCAAAAGAAACATTAAAGCAACTAAAAGAGGAGGTGGCCAGAAATATATTTTAATGAAATAATTACTGCAATGTTGTGCAGCATACCACACACAACAAGAACAGTACAGCTTGCATCCAGGGGGATATCTTAGAGATGCCTAGGATTTGGTCAGGCACCAGAATCACATCTTTCACATGCCCAAAGCGCGCTCTACAGCAGTGTTCTTTGGTGTGTGGTGTGATACCTCTTCTCAGCCACGGATTGGGGATTCAACACTGGAATCAGCAGGTATGAGCTAAAAGGATGCCTGATGTCTCCCAATGACCAGCCACCCTCAAACGCACCGTTTGCCACCTGACACACTCCAAAGTTCGGCCAGATATAAGCATCAGGTGTATGCCCCAGGCCACTTGGCAACAAAGTCACCTGGACATTTGGGCCTAGTACCAAGAATCCTTTTTGACAGGTGCCGGTGGGATCCAAGGGGCTGCATGTATGAATATGGGTTCCATCCATTGTACCTACAATGACAGGTATGTCTGCAAGGCATCTCCTCCTGCTGAAACTTCTATGTAATTGTGTGCACGGTGCAGCAGAAATGTGATCAATGCAAGCACAGATTTAGACACATGCACCTTGCTGAGGCCATGTGCATCACTGACGGTCTGCAGGAATCCACCAGTGGTACAGAACGAGAGAGCTGTCAGAAGCTCTTTTCGGTTTATCCTGCACGAGACAAAGGAGACTCATTATTTCATTATTTATTTCCATATGAATCTGAGGTGGTCGAAGGGGTTCATGTCCACCCGTAAAATAGCATTTAGACCAGCAATCTGGCTTCTGTGCACCTGGATAATGGACTTCCTCAGCAACAGACCCCAGAATGTCAGGATGGGAGACCACATCTCCTCCACTCTCATCCTGAACACAGGCACGCCGCAGGGGTGTGTTCTCAGTCCCCTCCTCTATTCCCTTTTCATTTTCGACTGTTCTCCCATTCACACCAGCAACACCACCATTGTAGGACTGATGGACACCAACGACTAATCAGTCTACATCATCAATCGACATCATCAAAGACTCCTCACACCCTGGACACTACCTTTTCTCCCCCCTCCCCTCCGGCAGACGCTACAGGTCAATCAGAGCCAGAACAAAGACACTGAGCAAAAGCTTTTACCCACAGGCAGTCAAATGCGCCCGTCCCCCCCACCTCCCTGAATGACTGTCTTTTATACGGACTAACATACTGACACTCATTCTATAATAGGACGTCTGTCTCTTTTTTGTGTGTTTTATTTCCCTTATTTATTACTCTTATGCTGCTAAACTGTTTTTCACTATCCTGTAATAGTGACAATAAAGATCTATCTTATCTTATCTTATCTTCTTGGATGACACTATCCCGACGCTGACTTCTGTTGAGTTGCACCGTTCTCTGCCATTGCTGGCTGTGAGGAGCGATTCATCATTCCAATTTAAAGAATGCAACCAAACACATAAATTTGACTGATTAGCTCATTAATTAACTACCAGGGTTGGTCAGAATTTATGAATTGTGCCCCCTTCTATCCATGAATTGGAGTTTGAATTGGAATGACATGAAGAACAATTGAATTCATTTCAGTTCAAAGAAATTCAATGTAATCTCACAATCCCAGAATGACATTTTCTCTTGCAAACATAAATAATCATAATAGATTATAATTGGACTACTGAGTGAAGTGTACTTTTGTATGTATATTTGCATGACTGTAAGACAAAATTATCTAATTGTTTTAGCCTATATTCTAACAATATGCATTTGTTTTATATCAGCCCTGTAAGTCCTTTTCCATGTGCATATATTAATTGTTTTTTTCATATATAACTGTTTATGTATGTTACCATTTGTGAGGAGTCTGCATGCAGTAGCTTTTCCTGTGAGTGTCCATGGGTTGTCAAATGTGGGCATGCGTGTGATTGCAATGGATGATCAGCTGGTTTCCATAGTAAAGGCTGAGGGATTTCAGTGGCTCATTCACTAATCTCAAGAAATAAGGACCCCGCACCCCCCGGACGCCCGGGTCCGCGACAATGAACTTTGCCAATCGTGCAGTCCGAAAATACAGGACAAATCTCTTCCCATGCTGGTTCAAAATAGGACACAACATGTTATTCTACAATACGAGAAGGTCCCCTAAGATACATGACAGATGGCAGCTCTACTTTAAAGAGTTTTCAAAGTCCTGGCCCCGCGAGACAGTTTCATACGACGGGTGACATTTTAAAAAAAAAAAAAAAAAGATTAAATCCAGCCAGGAGATCGATCTCCATTTATTAGTGCTGGCAAGTTTCATAACTAGCTAGACAGAAGAGATGGGACAGTAGCTGACTTTGGAACAGGCATGTACGCGATAACACAATCAAAGAAAATGTACTGTTATCGCATGCTCGCTGTTGACTCTAGATCTTGACAAGAACTCTATCAGCACTCAACTGGTCATCCTGCTAGTGCCAAATGTAGAAGGTTGAATTTCGGATGATATTTTATACCACTGCGTATTTGTAGGCAGCGTATTTGTGAAGCGAAGTAACAATAATAAAATGAAGAACCTTTAGCTTTTCTACAATGTAAGAAAAATGTGCAAATGTAATTATTTTGTAATCTATCTGGTAAAACCTTAAGACACATTTGTACTTCATTGTGTAGTTCCTGCACATGGCCAGAAGACAGTGATAGTTTCTTGCTTTCTCTTCCTACTTAGGCATTCGAGCAGTAGCCCATGGCTAAGGTAACTACCATAGTCGTTTGGCCGACCTGTCTGTCTACAGAAAACCAGCCAAGCCAAGACATGTGGATGGTAGAACTCATTATTTATCAAGCTAATATTTAGAATCTGTATATAGCTCCATGCATGAACATCATAACTTTGCTCTAATAAAAAAACATTGTTTGTTCCTCTGGCTTACGATAAGGGGTGGCTGGCCTTGGTCCACCTAATAATAAGCCTGACTCACCCTGTGGCCTTCAGATCCCCCCCCCCGTCACTAGTCCTTATATGATCCTGTGATGTGTGTGTGTGTGTGTGTGTGTCCTCGACCCCCCAGCATTTCAATGCTGGAGCCAGGCCAGGTTTATCCCTAGTAATGTTTCTCTTTGAAATAAGCTAAAAATCCTGATATTGTGCATGAAACTCATTAATGAAACAATGACATTTTTATTAACAAAGTTTATATTCATATGATATTATATTGATAACTTATTTCTTTGCTGTCCTGTTCAGTGAGTTGTGACAGTGATGCTTAATTTCCCCCTGCCTTAATATTGTTTTTGATAGTAACAGGTTTGTGATTTAACTTTGCTCCAGATATAACTCTGTGCTGTTCTTCTTTTAGGAGAGCTATAAGAAAGTTTTAAAAGCTGAAACTGTTAACCAGGTTATTGTTTTATGTTTATGAAATCAACAAGTTTAACAGAATATAAAAGTGGGAGTATTTTGTATATTACAAACAGTCCTCGGATTAAGAACGCCCGACTTATGGACAACTCGTACTAAGAAACAGACCGCCATAAAGTCCTATTAAATTAAAAATTCAAGATAAATACAATTGTTTGTAATAACGAACGCATGCACTACTTTGTGATACTTGTGAAAATAAATATCACACAGCTTCAGCATTTCATTGGGTAGCATATGTAGCAACTTTTATTATTTCAGTATTATTATTATTATTATTATTCTTGTTGTTCTGACGTACCTATAAATTTGACTTAAAGACAGATTTAGGGACCGGATCTTGTCCGTAACCTGGGGACTGCCTGTAGTCATGTTTTACCTCTAAAGAGGTATTGATTACACATTATTGCAATTTGCTATATATTTGTCTTGTTTCCATTTTGACTTTTGTATTTTGAGCTGCTGTTTTTACAAAGGGATCAAATTGTAATTTTGCTTTGAAAATACAGGGTGGGCATAATAAGCTTAGGCTTCAGCTTATACCTTTCTGGTTTTCAGACATTTCTGGATTTAATTCATTCATAATGATGATGAATATGTCTACGTAAACAGGCAGGCTTTAGGACCATGAGGCTCCCTGCTGCTAGGGCACCTCCTCTCCTTCCTCCCTAGCTGAACGATGTGATGCCTCTGGGAGGACAGGGCTGCCCAGGTGAGCTGGACCAATGGGGTGTCGCTCTGGCAGGTTGCAACAAAATGCAGAAAAACCTGTACAGACAGAGAGGTTGAGCCAAAAGCGGCACGCAGATCACTCAGGGAGAGGCTATTCAACCAGATCAGTCTGTTGAGTCTTATTTAATTAAACTGAAACTTGTTTTCTAAACTTCACTTCTCTGGCAGACCTCTTGCTGTACTCTTGAGGTCGGTGCAATGGGAACACATTTGGACCAGAAGGACCAGCTCAAGCTCAATGGGTGAGTCCATCTGAATGTGTTTTGTCATGTTGAGACTGAGCGTGTCTGTTTGAGCTGAGCAAGGCAGTCACAGAGCTGATGGTAATGGAGTGTATGTCATTTACTTTTGGACCGCACTGAAAGCACAGCCCAGGTCTCCTTAAGTTAAATGGCATGTGGATGATTTTTCTTCAAGCAGTTGTATTTTTTTATTAGCCCCTTTCACTTTTACATTCTTTTGTTCCACAAGTTGCTGAAAGGAGAAGCACAAAATAACATCTTGCTGTTGTGCAACTGAATCAGTACTATTACAAGACTTGATCCCTTCAGGAAGTGCCAGCTCACTGACTTCCTGTACCCTGTCTGCGCAACAATATCACAGCTAACCCTCAAGTCAGTCTGACAGTAGTGCATTTAGTGGTCATCCATTCATTGGTACCTGCTGTTACTGATGACATCCCACTGCTCCTCTGACCATATGAAATAACATCAGTATTTATGTACTATGGTGTTTCACTCTTAAGGATGTCTCATACTATTGTAATTAGTAGTAGGGTAGTAGCAGTTACAGTGTCATACTCAAATGTACATATAAAAACAAAACACAGTCAGCTTACATACCTTTTATGGAGACGGATGAAGCCATTCTTGTTAAGGTATCTTTTGTTAATGGAAACTAGCTGTGCTTCTATCGTGATATGAACCAACAACCTTTTGGTGAGGGGTCCAGGCTGTTGACCACATTGCTATCTGCCGCTTCTGTGTGCCATGTTTAGTTGCCAATCCCGATGTCAGTATTTCTCCATATCCGTAGTATTAAAAGAAACGCAGTAGTTAAGCATGAGATTAGTCTGATTCTTTCTTGCACAATTGACCGCGGTGCTGTTTGGTCTGTGCTCAGCCTTTGTAGGTGAAACCGCGTCTTTAAAAGATGGGCTGGACTGCCGGTGCATTAAGAGGCCCCGTCACTTTTTGGGCTGGTTTTTGAGATCATTCCCAGGCTGCTGAGCAGCATGGGAGGCCCCTCCCAAGGGAGATAATCAGAGCTCCCCCGATCTGCATGTTAAGCCCATATGACTGGGCTTCAGGAAATTGTGATCTATCACAAACTTTTTCAGTGTGAATGTCAGGTTGAATTATGGCTTTATTCAAACCCTCTCCTAATGCTTTATTTTAGGGAATTACTGTCCTCTCCACTAGTTATGCATATCCAAATTTCTAAATGCTGTATGAGCAGAGGATGCACCAGTTAGAGATACTTTTCGGTACCGCTTTAAAATTGTCTCTTAATAATCTACAAAGTGTTACAACCTAATTAATAACCAGATTATAAATCATTCAGGAACCCTTTATATGGGTAGCCTTATTGTAAAATGGCACCCACTTTTCAATCAGTAATTTATACCTGTAGCCTATGATTTTTTATTTCAATTTAAAGGTAAACCTCACACAGATACCAGATGATTTCAGATGTAATGACAAGCTACCTAGTCATAGTTTTCCAGGTGTCTGTGATACTATTGTTGCTGTGCATTGTCTCTAGGGTACCATGGAGCCATTTACTGTATGGTATAAAGCACCCTAACTTATCTTCCCTTGGTGCACACTGCACCTTTGTGTGTGTTGGTTGGGTGTACAGACCTATGGTCTTGTCTCAGCATGACTGCCACTTTATTTAACATTCCACAGCCACGCAGGACCACAGGTATGTGAGTAATGGGCTGTCCCACTAGCCGGTTAACATAGCATAGCTCGTTTCCGTGAATGCAGCTCTCCAATTAAGTGCTTTCAGGAATGCTAATTGTCTCTTTGTGAAATCAACAGGTGAACAACAGGCTGGTCATTGTATTGTGTCTCAGTTATGTTCTCAGCTGCAGTACAAAATAAAATGACACATTTAATGGTTTTATGCCTCGTCTGACCTGTCCCCAGTAGAACATGTATTATATTGTGTGTTGATGGGTGATGATGCAGGCATATGGTCATGTGATCTTGTGCCAGGTGAAGTTTCCTAAGAAGAACATGGTGTTGTCTGCATTGGGGTGTGCGGACAAAAGTGGTTTACTGCCTCAGTACATCTGAATAGCAGGGTGTAGCTTCTTTGAATTGCTTGCGTGACTCCATCCTTGATTTGTCCTTTGTGATACAAAATTTCAGAAATACAGTATTATAACGAGAGTCTTTCAAATTCTGGACACCCAGCAAAATCATAGGCATGAAATTTACATCTTCAGCTGTTGTTCATGTGTCTAACTTTGGCCACAAGCTCCCTCTTTTCACTTTACCTGAGATCTTAATTTACTGAGTTTTACCACAGTTGCCTCTGAAAGTAATTTCAGGTGAAGCTGCTGGAGATAAAAACAGATCTGGAGGGTGATTGAGTGTGAAAAACTGTGAAAGATCAGATGTTAGTCAGATTCTATTTTCATGTTCCAAAAAAAAAAAAAAAAAACGTTTTGCTTTCTCTGGGGTATCATCATGTGTATGACACTCTGGTGTGACACTGGGCTTCTTTGTCACCTGTACTCCAGTGTATCTGTAATCATAAATGAAAATTGAGCAGTGGCTCTGTGTCTGGGAGTGTCGTCGAAATAGCTTTTGCACATAACTAAACTTGAATTTCTGGTGCTGAGTGACGTATGTAAAGGTCAGGTAGAAACAGGGTTTGGGACATGAAAATGGTGTAGTTTTGTTTTCGTAGAACAAAACATAACAGACTAAACAAAACTGCAAGTACATAAAACGAGTAAGAACATAACTAAAGTAAAACCATGAATCCTACAAGAAAAAAAGCACAAGACATACACCTCTAAAGTTTTGCTGTTGGAAAGAAGGGTAATATTTTATGAATCAGGATTGTTTTTAAAATTTCCCTTTTTCGTTGTCATGTATTTACATATATATGTATGTTTGAACAAGTCTCTGCTGACTTATATCTCTACCAGTTCATGTCCATTCTCTTACCTTTTTTCAAATTCATTTTCCCATCCAACTTCTAACCCCTGATTCTGCTCACATGGAACCTGTTCCACGTAGCATAGGGCACAAGGCTGGAGTACCTCCTGGAGTGGATGCCAGTCCATTGAAGGGCACATACACATGCACACATTCACATTCACACATTCACACATTCACATGCACACATTCACACATTCACATATGCACATATTAATCAGAATCAGAATCAGAATCGCGTTTATTGGCCAAGTATGTGAGCGAACACATACAAGGAATTTGATTCCGGTCG
>JAODKC010000137.1:15144147-15181940 GCA_026777985.1 Mormyrops attenuatus
ATATATATATAAAAAATAAAATTTTAAAAAATTGTTTTCTTTCACAAACCACACAAGATCACAATTTACTTAAAACTATTTTTCATTGACAAATCACACTGCATCCCGCCCCCATACACACACACACTTTTTAGTCTGACAACTTAGTATGCAATCTTAACACAACTGAGTATGGAGGACAATGAGCATGTGAGAAATATTACTGCAAGTTTACATGAGGTTAATTGGAAGGAAAAGGAAAAAAAAAAAAACAAAAAACAGTATTTAGTTAACATTGTTTAAATCACTAAATCATACCACATCAAATAATATACATACCTATACCAATGAAATGGAACATAAATTGGGCATCATGGTCCATACATACTGTTGAAGGGGAGAGAAAAAGGAAAAAAAAAATACCAAAGTCCAGTGACTTGCTGAAATGATAGTTCCGAGTCATAGATCACACATCCAAAATTATAAATATCTACAGTACTGTTGCATGAAAAAGGTCACATAGTGCTACAAAAAAGAACTCCCAAACACATGGGAAGGGCCTCAACTCCTTACGCAACTTGTAGTGCGCCATCAGGTTTAAGCTAGCAAACCGTGCCACTAATTGGTTCATCCAATATGAAAAAAAAGGTTCAAGTTTGCATATTCATTTGGAACTAAACAGGAACATGCACCAAACAATGATTTACACTGATTTAAATATTATACTCGTTCCATATCCATCAGCAATGCAATTCACAGAACAAAATGACAGTAGGAAGGCATCTAGAGCCCTAGGCTGGCACCCAAGACTAAATTAAAAGGGAGTAAAAATATGACCCTGAAAATATTCGACCTTGCTTTGAACAACAGATTATGCATCCGGCTATACCTATAGCCATTTCGATTTTGCAAGACAACCACCCCCCCATTTAAAACAGCAGGTCACATCTGTTCTTGACAGGAAATTTGGTTCTAATCACAGCCTGGCAGCAGAGGAGGAAGCAGACAGCTCTGCCCCAAAGAGCACTTGGGGAAAAGGGAGGTGCCAGTCAGAGACACGCATGAATGGGCGATTTATGTGCCGCGATTTAGGCATGGACTAACCAGGAAAGCAAAGTCCCTCTAGCAGCACTGAGGTAACAGGATTTATGGACCCTAAAAATCCCACCTCCCAGGTTCGATTAAATACCAGGAAGCTGCTTTGCGAGTAGGAAACCCTTCCTAGTGTTTTAATTAAATCAGTGTGCTAAACGAACTGGGAAGGAAGATGCAATCCTCTTTGGGTCATTTATGACACAATTGTACATCAAGACCTGTAATTTACTGTACAGTTTCTTTTAGGGTCAAAATTGCTACAATAGCTAATGACGCTCCACAAAGTGGTTATGAAACTAATGTAGACAGGCATGTGTATGCGCGCACACAATGTCGCACCACTGCCTGGCCTGACCCGGATATTTGCTCAAAGGGAACTGGCAGTGGAATCCGCACCAAAACCGCAATAATACTCTAATAGGTTAATAAGACATGCCGATTATGCACTGATAACACAAATAAAACCGAGTTAAAACCTCAAGTATTGCAGTGCCATATATACACATACAAGACCCTTAAAAGGACGCCAGCACCACTGTCTGGCCGATTTCCCAGCATTACTAACATCCGTGCTGACTGGCAGCAGCAGAAGGGTTTGGTATACTCAGAAAACACTTTGCATAACAAGTATATAAAGTTCAGACCATTCAAGGCTGTCCACAGCCGTTAGTGTCTTCCAGCGCACACACCTCGGTGGTCCCAGTTGGGTGAAGACGTAGGATGGACACTGCACAGGGATATGGTTAAGTGCTGTTCAGGGACTGAAGTAACTGCTAGGGCGTTTTAGAAAGATAAAAAGGGAGGTCCTGATATTTGCCATTTCCTGCAAGAGAGACAACCAAAGCTTACACACAGAAAGAGGGTCCAGTGGACCATATTACCTGCTCTAGTCAGAGATAGTGTACTGGAAATTCATCACCATGGACTGTACTATAAGATGCCAGGACCAAAGGCATGCATACATGCTGTGGCTTCGGTAAATGAAAAGCAGTGTCATTTCAGATTTTTCTTCTATACTTGGCTTACTAAGGGTTACTAGCAGTTATTAATCACAGCCTTAAAGGGGGAGCCGAGTCACATGACAATAGACATCTATAAAGCTTGATTTAAGCTATTTGGAATTTCCAGGTTTGGTCTGCAAGTCTTCCTATGCTGAAAACCTCCCCAAACAGTTGCGTTATGTGCTTATAGAGGTGTGGAAGCGAAGTGATTTAAAATGTGTTGGTTTTCTTAGCACTTCTCTGTAGGTCTTTAAATCACTAGTTACCTTCCTGTGAGAAAGGAGGGTGAAAAGGGGGAAGAATCAAGAAAAATTACACTGGACTGATTAACTTGATGGGCAAATGGCTGAATACACAGCAGAATTAGCCACAGCACTAGCCAAAGGCTGCTGCGCCAAGCCGAAGAAAGGACTCACCCGCTGGGCAGTTATCACACACCACTGTGTCCATTGGTGCTGTGCACTTTCGACCTCATTTTCTGCACTGACCCCAACTGCGGATATGAGAAAGACAGGGAAGAAAAAAAAAATAAATAAAAAGTTACACAGTATGAATGTCTGTGGTTGCATAGCTTGGAGGAGAGCTAGCAGGCGTCAGATGATTCAAAGGCATTTTAACCACTCGGTATGTAGACAACATACAGCTGCCTAATTTATCATTTGAGATATATATATAAAAAAAAAAAAAAAGGGTCCAGACTTGCTAACCAGTCATTTCACTCCCATATTGTCTGGGAAGACCCCAGATGACAATGATCGGATGTTATTTCCCCAAGTGTCAGGATGACCAAGAGATTTTGTTGCCAAGACTATACACAAAGTGGCTATTTCTTTTTCTTTTTTTTTTTTTTAAAACCCCCATTAGATCATCTGGCATTGATTTTGAGGAAGACAAGCCCACACATGGCCACTGTCTCCACACCCATATTCAGCCGTCTCGTACGACACAGGTATTTAATGCTAAGAGAGTATCAAGCTTTTCTGAAACCTAAAAATTGAAAGTGGCAATAAAAATTTGTCAAAGACAAATGCACAGTTTATTCTCTACAGCCCAGCAAGTCATTTTGTTTCTCATATTTCACTTGATAAACCTCAAATAAAAGAATGACTGCAGAACCAGCCAAGTGAAAAAAGGGTAATCTGTCCTAGTTGGGGGTACACTAAATAAAGGGATGACAATGACGACGCCAACATTTTCATAAGCTGAAATGCATACCGGTATTTAAAATTATTTAAAAATGACAAATCTGATTTGGAAAGCGTTATCTATGGTCTACACCCAAGGTCACCACTACAAGTGCCCCATTGAATGCCAAGCATCTCTCTAAAATGTCTCCTTGACAACTTTGTTAGTATGGAAGCAGAAGGTTTTCTGATACTGCGATATGGCATGAGAAAACACACAGGCAGTGCTCCCCTTAGCATTTTAACAGGGATTCTGTGTGCCACCATGTGGCTCACGCTACTGTAGGGTGGATCATGTTCAAAGCGCTGACTTCAGAAAGGCCCCGACTCAGGCGATGGCTGGGAAGTTCCAGTGTTTCCTCGATGCACAGAGGCCCTTTCACTGCAGACGCTTCCACTCAGCTGTGCCTCTGTGCGTCCATGCCAGCATCCTGACCGGGATCTCAGGAAAGACTGCTATTTTAAGGCCCGTTCTGCAGGGATGTTTCCGCCTCCAGCTCCGGCATAATGTTATGTAAAGCAGGGTTTATGGAGAAGCGATGGCGGCTGTGGCAAGATGGGGGCGGAGAGGCCAAGAGTCCCATTTCCCAGAGATGGAGACAGAGCCCTATTCAGGAGCCAAGGTCCACCTCCATGTAGTGTCTTTAGGGTGATGCTATACTGAATGTCCTGTTCCAAGGGATGATTGAACAAAAGGAGGCCATCCGGGAAGGCAAACACTAAGGCGTATTAATCCACACAAAGTGCAACCAAACGCAGGGGAAGGAAACCCACCCCCCAGGCTAAATATGGACGTTGCTGTTATAGCAGTGAGGTCATGCATCAGAAAGGAATGCAGATCGCAATACAAGCTACGCTGTGTTCTTGACGCGTCTGATCACGATGTGGTATAGAAAAATTTTTACAGCAAGACAGCATGGGGGGGGGGGGGGGGGGTTACATGGGGCAAATAATAAGGGTGAAGAGGAGCAACACGGCAGATGCCATGATAAGAACGGAGAAGGGATGAGTAACAGATACATCCATCTGCATTCTTGGCAGAAGATCATTGCGAAACCAAACAAGTATTAACCAAATCATTATGATAAAAAGTAGCATACACATTGGGCTACAGACAAAGAAAAACAAAAAAAAGTGTACAATAATACGTCGCATTACGATACCGCATGGTGGTTCCATAACATAACACTTAATAATGAACAACTGTGTTATGTTTATGTAGTTACTATACAGACGCTCCTCTACTTAGGAACTTTCAGACATACGAACGAAGAAGACTGCAAGTCCAAATTGTGTTCATTGGGCTCCCGTATCCTGTCCGCAACATCAATTTTTTTTCTGAGCACCAATTCCCCCTAGTACGACTTCTGGCCGCTACTCCTGCCGTGCCAGCAGCGTAGCCTGCCTACTCCCAGCATCGTACTTCTTTGTACTTGCGTATGCTCTTAAAATGATGGTGAATAACGACTTACGAACATTGCAAGTTATGAACGGCCGTTCGGAACGTATCTCGTTCGCAAGTAGAGGAATGTCTGTACTGTGCTTGTTTATAGTGTAGTCTTATAAGAGAGTTCACTGTAAAACAGTATGCCATCTAGCACAGCATGTACATACGTATGACGTTTGCACAATGACGAAATTGCCTGAAGATGCATTTAGAATTAGAATTTAGAATTTCTCAGAACAATATCCATCGTTAACAGACATGACTGTACAGTAGGCTGGGTGACATATTGAATTGTGATTATGAACATGCATATTGTCATCTATTTGAACATCATGCGTGTCGTGATATACCCTAAACACTTGTTTTCTTGTATAATTAACAGATATAATACATTATTTTGAGTATAAGTTTGTTGGCCTCGTTTATCATTATACCTGTCATACACTCCATAACTGTGCTAAATATTGAAAATCATGAAGATCTCAGAAAACGTGATATTTTTAGGACATAAAATCACCCAGTCCTACTGTTCAGCATGCTAGAGGATTAAAAAGAGGATTGTTAAAAAAGGCCAGTTAGGAATGTTGGAGCAGCACAGCTCATCGCCCGATTAGCTTTAAAGAAAAAAAGGGTATAAAGGCCCCTTTTCTAGAGCAGAGCAATAAAAGTAAAGCTAGACAGACTGCAATCAACAAAAGTGCTTGATTTAGGGATATAATTTCAATTTGTCTACAGGCTGTCAGATCAACCCAGAACACATTTTATTCATAGAGCAGATATTCGCAATCACAGCACACATGGAATGACACATACAACATATGTACTGCAAGCAACCAACCAGTCCAATTAAGCAGCACGGTATCAGAGTAAAACTAGCATTAAACACTTTCAATCAGCATTGTGGGCCAATAGTAAAATCAGACAGACAATCTGTGCCCATGCGTTCCATGCAGATCTAGCAGGTCAGTATTGCGAGAAGCCCAAAACGGTCACTTCAGTAGTGCAAGTCATCCAGTGATTTGCTGCAACGCTTACCGAAGGCATTCCTTCAGCCATTTCTCCAGAGCCGATGTGTGTCAGGTGGACGAAGTTCATGGGCTCCCCAATCATGCTGCGATCAATCTTTCTCCTCTTCTTCTTCTGAAACCAGAAAACCAACAGTACTCATTATAGAGATCCAGGGCTCATAAAATTGGGAGTTTTGCCAACTGGCAGGTAAAATTCAGCCCCTTACATATAGAGTAAAATTTAAAAGTACCCGACTACAGAAATAAAATTAATATACCTCCCACCACAGTCACAACATAACAGGCTGTAAGAGAAAAATTTACTGGTGTAAAGAAAACGAAATTGAAATTTAAAAACACACACACACACAATTTATTATGAGAGCCAAAGTAGAGTCAGACACTGTGGAGCAGGTGGGAGTTAAGGGCCTCGCTCGACAGTCTTCTGGTCATAACTAAAGCCTCCTAACGTGCCGAGCTACATGCCTGTCTTACATTTTAAATATTCCTCGAATGCCATTTTTCCAAAGTTTTGTACGCCACTCTGTACATAACATTCTTCTTGAGAGTATAACAACAGCATACTAATCATCACCCAATTTCTAACGGCAGTCTCACTAAAACACAGTTGAGTTGACAATGGAAGAGAAACCTTAAGGTAAAAGTTCTTTCATGTTTACAACAGCTTTTAGGAATCTTGTGACCTTGGGTCATGTGCTACACAAGACACAAATGTTTCTCCAGAAACTCCCCACCAAAGAAGAAAATACATTCCACCAAGTTCATCGTCCATTCAATATACTGTTATATGTGTGTTATGCTGAAGTCATGCTGTCTGCGTAAATTCCATGTTGCCTCATGGTGTACTACAGGAAATGACCAGAAAACTGGATTTCACAAAACAATATGGCTCCAACCAGCAAGGTCTTTACTGGAAATTGTCAACCGTCCCGACAAGCACCGACCCCAACTCCACTCATTTTCCAAGGATGGAAAACACAATTAAACAAAAACAAAAAAGGAAGGAAGAATGGGGTAAGGAAAAAAAAAAAAGTTCACAATCCAACTACCCAGCTTCCTCTGTTAGACCTTTGTCCAGTGGTGGTCTATCTCAAGACAGACAGCTGCACAGATTTCCTTATAACTGATGCTCCGTCTAACGTCCTCTAGATGTATTAGAAGGTAGTTCATTCCATTGTTATCCTTATCAGAACTTTGCTCTATATAACTGAGGACACTTTAAAGGCACTGGAGAAACACACGTCAAACAGAATGCGGGGTTAACAGTTTTTGCATACGAGCTGTAGAACAATATTCTGGCAGAATACATTTTATGCAAGGTTCAAGCAAATCACTGATCTGAATGTTCTCACTATTGCATTCAAGTTGAGTAAATTTACAGGCCTAAGTGTATGAGACAGATCAAAATGAATCTGTCCTCCTGGGAATTATCAGGACTAGCAAGAACACCAGCTCCAAGTATACACTGAACCAGAAATAAGAGCAATTCCTTCAAATGGCAAAACATTTTTTACTAGTGAGGTCAGTAAACAGCATGTTATGACACTTCTTCGTTTCATCCCAAAAGGCTAAATTTACGTCACTATGATTATTTCAAGCACTTAGTATCAATTTCCTTCCTTGCTGCTTATAAAGGCAATGGCCCTAGTTTTATATGCACAGCCTCAAAGCATTTGAACCAATATAGAAAAACAAATCACATGGGTGCAGAACAGCTAACGAGCCACAAACCTTAGCTATAAGCCAGTAACAATGGCCTTATTTGTATGTCTCACTCAAACGTTTTTGAATATGGCAGTAGGACGCAAAGATTTTGTTACAGAGCAGTTTGTCTTAGATGTGCTTGATGTGTGGGCATTCTCACATTTGCATTTATAATTCCAAAAGACTCCTGTGATTTCAGTATGTAGGTCACCTAGTTCATTCAACCAATCAGAAGAAGTCTTATCCACCGCACCCTTTTTAGAGGCCTGACCTATAAAGTACTTCAAATAGTTGCTATGGGGAAAAAAATAAGCTTATTTAAGAAAAAAAAGAAAAATAGTCTTTGTGTCAGTGACAATAAGCAAAATGTTACCAAGGGTAAAGTGGTGGTTACTTTAACGCAAGTCACCCTACGGTAAACCGATTACATATCATGCAAACTGATCATGCTCAACACATTAAGCTTGACGCCCAAACAGTCCACCTCAATCTTGATAGTGGGAAATGGAGCAGAGAACATGTGACCCACTGTTAATGGGGGTAGAAGAGGATGAGAGACTCACCGGTGGGGGTTTGGTCACCACACAGCAACTCATCTTGTGCCAGAATTCACTCATCCCTGGCATCTGCCAAATTTTATTCCTTGTCCGTCCTGCCGCCTTACTGGCAGTTGACGACGTAACTGAAAACGAGGGCTAGTCTTCGAATCGATGAAGTCCTATTAAATCAAGAGCCATCCAGAATCAGTCCAACACCTAGGGCAGTCTCAAAAGCAGTCAGTGTGGCCGTCTTCCCAAACCTCCAAAGGTTCTGCTCGAAGTCCTCCCCACTGCTGCTTGCTTTTCTGTTTCCTTCAGAACTTCCCCAGCTCTGGGAGGGACCTGTTGAGGCAAAACAAATTCCACCGGTTAATGGCTTGAGGGTGAAGAGAGGAATCGCATTAGTTAGCTAGGGCCACCGTGGCCTGTTCACTTACTACTCCATAACAGGATCCCTTTTAAAATGCCATATAATGAACCATTGCCGTGACAAGCGCTCTCCTGTTAATATGTTCATTTGGAGTTAAATGCACTTCAGCCTACAGTACTGTACAAAAGGCATAAGCCCTGTTTATGCAGGTAATAAGTGTATATTTGCTCGGGGGTGGGAACACACCAGACACACACACCACAATTTAACAGTAGAACAAATGCAAATTAACATTAACACAGAAACTAAACAAGAATTTCTTCTGTTCTCTAAAAAGTGACATATTTAGCTGGATGGCTAGATGAACACCGCTTCAGTTCCCAAACCTCTCCTCAGGGGCACCTCAGCCACTCCATGTATACGTTCAATTTCACGAGCCACGGAATTTAAATTTAATTAGTTAAATAACTTGATTGAACAAGGTGTGGTAGTGAGCGAGTGAAAAAGATACATTAGTGTATTTGATAGTTGCAGCAAATAAGGGGGGTATGAGATTTTTAAATGGCAAAGCTGACACACTGAGTTTTACACCAACTTGTAGATCCAAACATTTTTCTTTCATCTCCTAAGACTTTTGCACAGTACTGTACCTCTCACCATTAATAGACGTTTGACAGTACATTTAAAGTGGTCCCTTTATTCCTTTCAGAATAATGAGGCGAGTTTTTAAATGCATACATATTAAGATTAAGTCTCGGGACCTGTAAACATTGTGAGACTGAAGTGGAACCAAACATCCTTTTTAAAACTGCCATCATAACAATGAGTCATAACAGTTCATTAGTAGGATTATTTTCGCTTAATTAAGATGTTTACTGCAGATTGGTACGTTTGACAAATGTTTTCCTTTAGTTAAATAGCAAGTATTGCCATGCCTACAGATGACGAGGTAAGAGCTTGACAAAGCTAAACTAGTCTGTGCATTTTATTCCATCTTACAAAATTAAACCGTTATACTGCAGAAGGCTAAAATGTTCAGTTTTACACTTAGACCCTAGCCACGGTTTCTTTAAAAGCATAATCCACTTCAGATTCACCTGAACTTCACTACATTTACAACAAATTCATCCATAAAATGTCGAACAGAAAATACAGCACATTTTGGAAAATTCTAATAAGTAATTTTTTTCCAGGAGGAAAAAAAATCTCTAAAGCAGTCAGTGGTGCTGCTACTGATTTCTGGCCCCATGAAAATACATCATATTGGACCCCCAACCCAGACCAATCCCACTATATTCCAAATTTTTTAGGACCCCTTGAAATAGTCATAACTTTAACCACCCCCCCCCCCTTGCCCACACATTACGGCATCCCTAGACAAAACATCAATTTCACTCATCTAATCATTCAACAGGCATCTCACATCTTGGTCATTACTTGCAAACTGTGATAGCTAAGCTTTCATAGAGGCTTTCTTGCCCGATCTACTTTTGTTTTTAACCTAGGTGCTACAAAAAGCAAGACATAACATGGTCCTAGCACGACTACTTAAAATGTTTGATTAATGGTGAAAGAGTGACACATGGTCAGAACAAGCTGAAGTAGAAGCAAAGAGAGGGGAGACGCTAACAGAATCACAGTAACGTTTTTGAGTCTCACCCACCTCCGACAGGCTTAACAGTGCTTCAAACCTATACATCCCTCATCATGACAAAACCAAAGATCAGAATGGATGTGCATTTTCCTAGACAATAGAACGAACAATATATCATGATGCCAACCGGCATCTACAGTAAGAACATGTGCAATTCATTAACAATACTTGTCAAATATTCAAAACTCAACTTATCTATATATAAAACTAAATCTTCAGTGGTTCTTGGCCTTTGGAAACCTAAGATAAACACTCAAAAAGAAAACTTTTCCTTTCTATGCCCTTACTTAAAGCCACCTGACAAAACTCTTCAAATAAGCAGCATAAATAGGAATGTATACATATTTACGGCCATAGACATAAGGGGGAAGTCTCTCAAAAATGCTTCGTTTGGTTATATACATTGTACAAGAGATTTCCTAGAAAAAAAAACCTCTGCGGAATCGGAGATTCATTAGGGCATGTCGCGGAAATAAACACGTGGGAAGACTGAGGGCTCTGGAATTCTTTCCCATGATTCTAAGTTGGTAACTGTTTACACCCTGGGAGAGTGCGTGTAAATCCGGTTATATACAAACCAATACCTGGATTTCCCTTCTAAAAAAAACATAAGGCGTGCAGGCGAGTAGCAGGCGAGTATAGCAGGCTCAGTTCGCCAGCTTCATTAAGCGGAGGCCAGGGAAACTTCACCGAAGGCTGACGCACGTACGTGCTCAGGTTCTTTCCGATACTTATTTTTCTCGTCAGTTTTTGAGTAGCAGCCAAAAGCCTAGACACATTAAATGGCTCATTGTCTGTGACAGCTGCTGTTTTGCGAATTTATTTAATGTAAACATTTGATACGGGACTTACACAACCCCGACCTCTCATCTATAAATCATGAACCGTACTAAATCCTTCCATTAATCATCACAAAGTGCAATAACCGCGGGACTAAAACATGACAATAGTTTAGTCATTCTTAATTTGCCCTCGCACAAAGCCCAAGGTTTGTTGTCGAGGATAAACGTTTACATAAATCTAGCATACATTCGTGTTACATACCCGAGTGGTTTCATTTGGCCAGGAAGGAAAAAGTATTCATACAATATTACAGAAACTCAAAGCTCACAAACCAAATACATCCATAGCCTACGTACCATTATATATTCATTAACTTCTCTAAAACCTTCTCACCACGAACTTTAAATTATTTTCGGCGTCCTACTAATCGGTTCAATCGTAGGTACTTCACGGCACAGAAATCATGCTTGGACAGATTTAAGATAAATATAGTCAGAGCACTCAAGCAAACAGGCTACCTTACCTTCCCGGCGGTCACAGGAAAAAAACTGGAAAAATAAAAAGGAAAGCCTAGCTATTCCATTTAAATCTGGTCTAAATCATTACGCTCTTGAAACGTACAGAAATTGTAATTAGAAAAAATAAAACTTTAAAGGCTTACCGGGTTTGAAACTTTTCACTGAAACTACACGCGAAAACTTCAACTTTGGCAATTTTTTTTTTTTTAATTTAAACAAGGGTGTTAAAGCTCTGCGCTTTTAAAAATCACATGAGATTAGTTTACCTGTGCAGTTAAAGTTTCAGGCTGGTCCTCGAAGAACATTGCATTTCTACCCTCCGCCTTGCCCCTGAGATTGCATACGAAATCACCAACTGAGGTGTGGTTCCAAGTCCTCAATCAGGAATTTTTCGGCTTTACAATTCTTCCTCAGCTGCAAACGTTTTTTCCTTTTTCTCCTGCCCCATCTAGCGGCCCTGAAGGCTGAACTAGGCTGTGTGGCAGTATTTATGGAAGACGTTTAACACCCAGTTCAAGAATCAACAAACATACCGGCGTAGTTTCATCCTACTTTATGTGTTATTTAACAAGAGCAAGCATGTAGACATTTCCTGTCTGGCCAAGGCGAGGATATTTACGATATTAAGGAAACAACACGTGAGCATGCGGTAAAATAAAGGTTTTCTTTTCAGATTTTCAACGTTTAAAATTAAAATTAAGGCCATCAAGGAGGTAAAGGTGCGCATGCTTGGCAATAAGCTGTTGGATTACAAGCCGAGTAAGACTGAAAAGGTTCTTGCGTGATATTACTCCGAACTTTCATCAGCGCTGGTAAAAGCCGCACTCTTCCAATGAACAAAGCCTTTGTCACTCGAGTGTCAGGCGCCGCTACAAAAGAACAACTGTTCTCTTTACAACAGTCATTTAAATTGGTAAATTGGATGGTCTGTATTTCTTAATGTAGTGGGAAACTGCACATACAGAAACATAGTTTTTTTTAAATTCATAGTATGTTTGTAATTATAGGGAGTAGAGAATTCACATTGGATTTGTTACAATAATATTTAAACCAACCTTTTTTAAAAAAAAGGTTGAAGGAATTAAGTTTATTTTTAATCCATCTGGTCCATTTATCTCACAGATTTTACACCTTAATATATAAATTAAATATTTACAAATTAGGTTTAAAATCATATACCGCCGAATCAGTCTTGTCAGGTGTTGGTAGCTACAGACAGCCTGACAAAATATACTTGGAATAAATTCTGGTCAACGATGGACAGGAAATTTTCTAACGTATAACATTAGGTGGCGGTATTGATCAGGGCAGCACCTCCACTATCCTGTGATGTGGCACATAAATCTCAAGTTCTCTTCTTTTAGATAACCTACAGTTTTTAGCTTCCGCATTGTTACTGCATTCAGTTCTCTACTGATCATACCGAAGAATAATGACAATTTGTTGATGGCACTCTTACATTTATAAATCACACTTTAAAGGAACTGGCAGTAAAAGCAGACTTTCTCTATTGGACCCCCCTTTCTGAATTCATAATATTATAAAGTGGATTGATTTCCTACAGTGAAATGTAAGATAACTTACTTGCATACCACACAACCACGTAATTTTCTTTATTGTGCGGTCCTGACACATGTATTTAACTGAACTTATTCTAAAATTGGTAACTGAACAAACTGATGCCTTCCAGTCATTAAACTCACATTTAAGTATCTGCCAAGTTTTATTAAATGCTCAACATAGGATTCATCTTTTAATTCCATAACAAAAAACTTAAAAACTATATCTGGCTAAAAAAAATCCTTTATACAGTGCATATCTAATAATGAATGTCCGAATTCCAGGAAAACACAAAGCTTTTATTAACTAAAATTACCACATGTAACTCCACATAACATAACAAAATAAAAGTGTCTATACATTCATTTGTGTTAAAATAGCTGCAAGCTTTCGTTCAGGTTTTCCCTAAAGCAACTCTTTGGATGTTGCCATTAGTCATGTCTTACAGAGCCATGTAGTCTCTTTCCTGCAGCCATTATTTTTTCTCTTACAATAGATATCTTGGTACCTCTTACCAATGCAGCTGTTCAATTATCATTTACTTTCTTTCTGTTAATGATGAGAGCAATGCTTTTTGATATTGTTGCATCCATTTCCAGCTCCCTGTTCTAGAAGACTTTTGAAAACTCCTTAACTGGCTTCTGATCTAACAATCAAAACTCGAATAGAATCACTGTTTAAAACTGCTATATCCAGCAGTCAAAAGAACAAATTTTCTCTACTGCAAACATTCTTGTGAAGACACATTTGCAGGTTTAGTTTTTCCTTTCTTTTTTACAAGTCCATCATGCTTTGAACTCATCATCATCACTTTGTAATCCTTACAGAAGGGAAACACTTTATTTCTAGCTTAAGTCCTTGCTTCACTGGGTCAAGAAATCCTCTTTGTTTTCAGTTCTGCAGTTTTCTACTAGCACTGCTTTTGATTTTCAGCATGTTCACTGCTGGATCACAACTTGTGCATAACCTGTCTTATCAAGTGAAAGTCACAGCTATTTGCTGACATAAGCAATGTCTTACAGAGATGAAAGATGGTTCTCAATGAAATGGGCAAATCGGGTCTCAGGAGTAAATTTGTCATCTGGCTAATTAAGTATGGAGCTACTGCAGAGATGTATGGAGTTTGTATGTCAAACAGCGCATCCAAATATGCATTCGCAAGCTGGTTTGCATGTATAAATAGTAAACGTTCAAGATAAGCCCTTTACCTATAAATGTCCTTAAAACGTCTTAAATGAAAAGTTAGCTATATTCAGGTCCTCCATTCATTATCTTAAATATTTTGAGGTCTTTCTGTCTCCTTCACAAACAAAGGGGATATGCATATGTACTGCATTGCCAACCTTTTAAAATAAGTTTCACCCTCTATTGTAGTTATAATTTATTATGAATAATAAAAAAAGCTGGAATCTACTCAGATAGAACCCATTATTACTTACAGCAAAGGGACCTTTGGGATAAAAATGCAACTTAGACCTCCAACTTTCTGCTTGCACATCATTATACCCTTCCGCTGCATGATTTGAGCATCCAAATACCAGTTACATCATTAATAATGGTTATTCCCGCCTTGAACTTTGATTTATTTTGAATGTCCCGGAAAACCCGCCCCTTTTCGCCATCCACTTGTACCTTCACAGTACAATACATTCTTTTAATAGGAGAAAATATTGATCCCGTCTTAAAAACAATGCGGGCCAAAGTCGTAAAACAGACAAACACATATACACGCTAATATTAATGTAATAACCGAACGATAAATGTGATTTCTGAGACAACTTCACTTGAACCATAACTACACATCCGACAAAACAACGCTGCCCGCACGTTCACTTCCGGTGTCGCTCGGGATCCATGTTGGACAGCCGCTCAAATGTACAACAATAAATATTTATCTTTTGAAAAGTTGTGTAAAAGTAAGAGAAGACTTAAACACCGCAGGAAACCCATGGTATAGGTATCACGTTCCCATAAACGACTTACCAGGGTAAGTAGACAACAATATAGAATACGCGAACGTTAAAGTTGGTTAGTTTACTAAGAAAAGTGATTAGTAAAATAAAGTTAGCAGACTGTTGTTGTGGTTGGGGAGGCGAGCGGAAGCGGAACACGTGACACGACTCGCGCTATCAGCACGTGCCAGTAATTACAAACACTCTCGTTAATTAATTAACTGGCTCGGCGATATCCTACGCACCACGCCTCTGATGTAGTCTTCGCAAAGAGAACGTTATCTCCCTCCTGTAGCGTTAAAACATCTCGCAGTCGAGCTAACGAGCTCGCTGTCGTGTTATTGACATCACGGCGCCTTTACTCCGCTCAGCCTCTTTAAACAAAGAAAATAATTGCTCTGGTTATTTCATAAGGACGCCCAAAGTCGGTAACTCACCAGAGACAGGATGTGGAAATAGGGAAAAAAATGTTCTTAGGTAAAGTGGGGAATTTCGTATCCGATCTCTGCCGGAAAGTCTAACTACTTTACGATTATATTTATTTCAAAACAACCAATGGTTAATAATAAAGGGAAAAATCCCCTCACTCCAGTTATCTGTTTGTTTGTATTTTTAGTTATTTTCCCTAAACAGCTATGGTTTGCGATGGCTCACTTTGGTTGATGTTCGGCGTACGAAAACCTTAACTGTGTTTGAAAACTTTACTGTTAGTCATTTCCTTACCTTTTGGTGGCTTTCGTGTACTTCTCGTTTTGTTGTGAACTCAACGGGGGTTTGGAATTCCATTACTTTAAAAGTTTAGTCAATGGAAAATACAACTGGGCAATAGCTGATACCGATTACAAGACATGGTGCAATTCATTTTATTTAACTCCAAAATGCTAAATGCATTCAAAACATGTAATCAGATTGGAGGTATAGACACATTGAGTTTTTTTTGTCAGAAAATATACTAATGAAAATTGAAAACTGGAATATGTTGTTTGTGTAAGTATCCAGGTACCACACATTAATATTTAATAGAGCCACCCTTTGAACATTTTAACATTGTGAGCATCTTTAAAATGACTTTGAAAGTGCCAGTCACTATTACTGAAAGCTTTTGGTCCTGTGTGTTAAAAACTAAAAACATTTTCATCACCTGACCCAGCTCTTTAGAAAAGTATATGTTTCTTTGGATGAAAGCACATGCTGAATTAATGTTTATGACGAAGTATCTTGAGTGGCTAATTCCTACACTGTAACTTCTGAACATCCCCCCCCCAAGCATTAACATGACTTTTTTTTATCCAGTGTAGCTTATAGAGGAGGAAAGGATTACAACTTGTGTGTACACTCTATGGGACTTGAACCTACACCCCTTGTGGTGTTGGCACACTGCCATATTTGTTGAGCTACATGTGCTTTTACATCACCCCTGCTTTCCTGACCGACACCTTGCTTTCTGACACCTCAGATGTCACTGGTGGATCTGGGGAAGCGGCTGCTGGAAGCTGCACGGAAAGGTCACGACGATGACGTCAGGTCACTGATGGCCAGTGGAGCCCCGTTCACCACAGACTGGGTACGTGATACTTTGGCACACTCTACAGTTCCAGTTTCATATATCTCACCCACCATCATTCTTTATAGGTTTTCAGTTCCAGTGTTGTTTGCTAAAATGTTGTGTGTAAAAAGCTGCTAAATTTATTCTTGTTTTGCATCAGTTGCATGCACTGTCCAGTTTATATTCATGATTTGTCTGTGTCAACTGTAAACAACCTGTGAATATATCAGGCATGAAGTGATCAATATGAGTTAGAACAGAAATGTAGTTTATGCATCTTCCGATCACCAATCCAAGAAAGCGTCACAGGGGGCTTAGAGCCTATCCAAGGGCACAAGGCTGGGGTGCCAGTCCTTCGAAGAGCGCATACATGCATTCACAGTCATATACAATGGAGGATTTAGGGATAATGTATAGCCTAACTGCTTGTATTTGGATTGCAGGAGGCAACCCACATAACATGGAGAGCATGCAAATTCCATACACACACACACACACACACACACACAGGCTTGTAATTATATCTTTGTGGGGACTCTCCATTCATTTCTATGGGGAAAACTCTAATCCCAACATGACGACCCTACCCTACCCAGCCCTAACCTTAACCATAAGTAACCAAATACAATACAAGACTTTTGGCAATTTTAGTTTTTCGATTCCCCTCACAGATCTTTGTGGGCACCAGAAAAATGGTCCCCACAGTGTCAAAATAACAGGTTTGTATTACATTGTGGGGAACATTTGGTCCCCACAATGTAATATGAACATAATCCATACAAACACGCACACACACACACACACACACACACACAAAGCCGAAGTGAGGGTCAAACCCCCAACCTTGGAGGTTTGGAGCCACTGCTGCAGTATGGTAGAGTGTGAACTCCATCATGCATTCATGCTGTTACAGTACTATAATCCTCTTGTATTGCAAGGCTCAGTCCTAAAGATCTTACTGCCTCTTTTTGGCAGCTAGGGACATCGCCACTGCATCTTGCGGCCCAGTTTGGGCACTTCTCTACCGCCGAAGTTCTGCTTAGGGCGGGCGTCAGCAGGGATGCTCGGACGAAAGTGGACCGGACCCCTCTGCACATGGCCGCCACTGAAGGCCACTTGAAAATTGTGGAGCTGCTCATCCAGGTAAGGAAGGGTCTTCACTCCTATTGTGGAGTTTATGTATCACTGTACCTGTATTGCTTTTGTACATGAAACCTTTGCAACCCATGGAGACCGACGTATTATCAACATCGAGGACAAGCAAGAAATAAAAAATTAATTCTTACCATAGCAGCCCACGTAGAAATTAGACCAACACCTACTGCTTTTGGATCATTACAGCTGGACACTTGACCTGGCATCTTCCACTGATGGCTTCTCAGGCTGGATAGGCTCTGTATTGGGTCTGTATCACCCAATTTTTCAGTGATAGCTGTCTAACTAGACTATAGTCAATTAAATAGTCCTAAAATCAGAAGATGAAGTGATTCGGCTGTTAACTATCTGTCTAGATGACTGAATGATGAATATTGTAAATGGCTCATTGGTACTGTGAACTATCCAACCAGACGCTGTTCTTATTTTAGAGCAACCACACAAAAACATCCTTTTTTGTGTTTGTTACAGTGTCTACAGTCAACTTTTGGCGAATCTCTACATTACAGGAAATTGTGGTGGCTTTGTTGGATATTCTGTCATCGTTCACTATGTGGATTTTTGAAATAAATCATCTATGATGTTGGGGAGGGGGGAACCTTGCCAGTCATTATCTTGTAGATCAGGGGTACCATGTGTTGGTCATTATAAAGGCCTTGTCATTACTAAGCTTGCAAGCAGCCCATTAGAAACAGAATTGGGGACATCTGCTGTAAATAATGAAAGTTACATACAACTAGCTTTCTAATGTGTTTTGTGTGTGCTAGGATGATCTATGTTGGGCCCCTGAAATGTTTGGTACACTTTGAAAGGTCCAATAAATATTCTGCTTTCCGTCCCTTGTGTGAACTTCTGAAAATAATTTTTGTAGCATTTTTGCATGCGGGCTCAGAGCATCAGTGTAGTACCATGTCCCCTGCTTTGTCTCTGCACGTCTCCTGAACAGAACGGGGCAGATGTCAACGCCAAAGACATGCTGAAGATGACTGCGCTGCACTGGGCGGCTGAGCACGGCCACAGCAAGGTCGCCCAGCTGCTGCTCAAGCATGGCGCCGAGGTCCGCGCCCTCAGCAAGTTCGACAAGACCCCTT
Organism: Mormyrops attenuatus; assembly: GCA_026777985.1. Taxonomy (NCBI): domain Eukaryota; kingdom Metazoa; phylum Chordata; class Actinopteri; order Osteoglossiformes; family Mormyridae; genus Mormyrops; species Mormyrops attenuatus. The sequence continues at coordinate 15,162,754 of JAODKC010000137.1, forward strand.
TCGACATCTCCCTTGACAGGAACAATGCTGAACTCATGCTCATACTGCAGGTAATAAAAGATAAACAACACAATCTGGTCAGTGGGCCTCATTCGGGAATTCACAGGCAGAGATATTTCAGAGTTAAGCATCGGGCAAATTTCACAAAGGCCGAGGACCTTTATTTAAGATTTGGGGGGATTGTCTTTCACGGTATGTATACTGACCCTGAAGTGTAAGGAGTTGCACTCACCAGAAGTGAACAAAGATGAGTGGTGTTTGCTTTGCTGAGGTTGTAACCAGGAGTAAAGTCTGAAGTCTGCTGTCTTTTTAACGTGTGCCTTACTTTTAATCAGGACGGAATGCAGAACCACGTGAACGTAAACCTAGAGCAGAACTTGGCCTGCACCTCTGTGGCCGCCGCCACGAGTCCTCAGTTTATCTTATCGCCCACGGCAATGGTCAGCCTGTCTGATCTTGTTCCTGCCTCAACCAAAGCTGTCTCAGGTAAAAAGAAATCTGGACGTTAAGCCCAGTTCATACTTCACTTTTCCGCGTGCCTTTATGGCCCACGCACCATGCGAGCGACGTAAATTTCATCATCATTGACGAGGTATTTCCAGTAAGTGGCAGCACTGATTTTCACAGAGCGGGCATCAATGACGAAAGGGTCGGAGAAGAGTACTTGTAGTTGTGGATACTTTCTGTGAGCAGCTGTGTGAGGAGGTGTGGTGGTACCTGCATATATATAGCTCATCATTGAAGGATCACGAAGAGATGTTCCATTGCACAATTTTGTGGAAAGAAATGACCCAGACAAAGAAGAGAGTTCCGAACAAGGAGATAACATCTGCCCTCTGCTATTTCATTGCTCTGCACATTTGCCAACCGTGACCCTCTGCTTACACAAACAAATGTAGCATGTACACAAGAATGAATGTGCACGACCATACACAGATCGGCAGTACGGCATGTGGAAAGACTAAGTGTGTGTGGAGTTTGCATGTCCCCCCCTCACAGGATAATTGAGGTTACCAAATCGCCTAGAGGTTTGCATGTGAGTCTGCACTGTGATGGGTTGGTGCCCTGTTGCTTAGAGATTGTTCCCTGTCTTGAATAGGACAAGTGGGTTACAGGAAATGGATGGATGGAAGCTGGTGTTGATGGTAGATGTGGGAGAGCCCCAGGAATACACTTCTAGTAAATGTTACTGATAATTGTTAGCAGTTGTACGCCTAAGTGATGCTGGCTATTCCTTTTATATCTATTGGCCCGAATGCACACACTGTCGTGTCAGCATGATACCAAAGCTGAGTTTAATCTTTCTCAGCCACGGTACTCAGACTGCGGATCCATGAAGGGCGGAAAGGTTAAGTCTGACATAACGATGCCAGTGAGGCTGTTACTGGCCAAATCGCTGCTCCGTGTTTATTCCAGGGAAATCTGTCACACTTATGTACTGGCGACATTAGTGGATTACTGAAGCATCACATGACTGTGATCACCAGTACAACCAGGTGTTTGATTATGCCTTTAACAGTGCCTTGAAATGACTGTCAGCTTTTTGTAGCTGATTAACTGAGTTTCTATTCACTTAAATTGATTCGATTTTTTTCTTAGGTTCTGAACAGCAGAAAATCAGTGCAAAAAACCAAAATCAAACAAACAGATAATAAGATAAGTCTAAATGTTGGCTAAGTGCAGAGGTCATGTTGCAAAAGGAAAACACAACATTGCTTATTCGATTACAAAAATATGATAAACAACAACATTGCTTATCTGATTACAAAAACTTGATATACAACAAAAAAAAATCATTGAATTCGACATAGTTTAATTAGCTATGGGTAAAAAATAATGCTGATTAAATGGGGAAAAATTTGACTTTGTGACAGAGCTTTGATTTTAATCGAAGCAGATTGAGCTGTACTGTGCATTTGACTTCATCTCTCTCTCCTCGGCCAGCGATTCTTTTATTTATCGCTTGTTTTGCATACCGTCAGGATGTATCCAGAGTATGATAACAGCCCAGCTGAACATGGTGGCTAAGAATGACAGAACAAGCAAATATGATACATCTCTGGGAATTCATGTTTGTCTCTGCCAAACAATGCCGCTGTGATTATTGTCACTATCAACCGGAATTATAAATAGCCACCGTTCAGCGGTGTCCATCTGCGCCTGTCGACTGTGGACTCTGCTATGTAATGATGTCGTCTTCCTCCCCTAGGTAACTCTGAGGAGGTCACTGTGGAGAGCTCAGCCTTCCAGCACATGGTGGGAGAGGGTTCCCAGAGGGTTATCACCATAGTGACAGATCAAAATGGCAACATACAACCAGGCGCCCTTGGCCAGCGGTTCCTCGTCACCATGCAAAACGGACAGCAGAGTAAGCTCTTCACATCTCCCTGCCTCTCTGTTAACGGTAGCTGTTACCAGTGAAGGGCACTCACTCTTCTGTTTGCACTATAACCGCGCTGCTGTGTGCAGTGTTAGCGATGCCAGACGGGCAGATTGCAGAAGAGGCCGCGGACGAGGAGTACCGGCCGCCCCAGTCTCGCAAGCGCAGATTAGAGTCCGCCATCAACCGAAAAGAGCCCAAAGACAAGGTGTGTTTGGCAAAGCTGATGCAGAACCTTAATGGAGCTGAGCTACAGGTTACGGTTTTAAACGGGTCCCAGGCTTATAAAGCATGGATTCCAGCCTTGAATGAAACACATGATAATTACCTTCCTGTTCTGTTCTCCAGGATCCCGTGAAAGATGACTGCCGGGAGCTGCTGCAGAAGCAGCTTCAGGAGGCGAATCGTAAGGCCCAGGAATATCGTCAGCAGCTTTTCAAGAAGGAGCAGGAGGCGGAGCAGTACCGTCTCCAGCTCGAGGCCATAGCTTACAGCCAGAGTAACGGCAACGGCTTTGGGCGGGAAGGGCTGGGAGGGGAGGAGATGATAGTGCTTCCGGAAGGGGCTATCATAATCAAGGCGGGGGACCTGGAGGCCACGGAAGAGGAGGAGGAAGGCGAGGAAGAGGTGACGCTGGTAGAGACTGTGGAGACGACAGCCACTGACACAGAGGTTAATTCTTAAAAGAAGACCAACATAAACAGCATAAAGGAGCATCGGGTTCTTTTCGTATCTTTGTTTTTGTATGAATTTTTTTATATTATGGGATTTAATGCATATTTGCAAACAGGCCATGGAAGATCAGTGCGGAGCCCAAGTGAGCATCATGAAAATTGTGAGTAACCAGGAAAGAGGCCATGACAACACCTAACACTCCGAGGCTTGGCTTCTGCCAGGAGAATGAGACACAAAGAGGCGCTCTTTCTGGCGGAACAACATGAAATCCTTTATCTCCTCATTTCAGGCAGGACGTTTGAACAGAGCCAGCACAGGACTCATCGGTAACCTGCTAAGGAGTAAGGATTACCTGAGTAGGCCGTTCTCGTTTCAAGTCTTCGGTCCGACCGGATTTCATGGACCGAATTATCTAAGCTGTCCAGGATAGCGTCAGATCCCCCTCACTCTTTGCCTGTCAGTGTATTTGCTTGACTCTCACAGCCAAAGGGTAACCGTCGGTCTTCTGCATTGTGTATCTCTGTTTCACCTTTCTCAGGCATTGCTGGTCATTGCATGTGCACTGCACGCCTGGTGGTCTGATCCTACTGCGGAAAGGTAGTTGCTTTATGCATTTTCATTATTGACACGCAGATCAGTAGTTCGCTATATTAATAAAAAAATCACAAAATGCATTTTTATATATAAAATTTATACTTAATTTATACTACTGATCTTACTGTCGTCACAATGCTAGCATCCTTTTAAATAATTCATATTTTCTAATTTTATCCTTGATTTTTTCACTTCAATTTGAATTGTCGCCAATTCATTATTCATGCTCGGCTACAGACAGGGGCCTTGTCTGCCAGTGGCAGATGGGGGGGGGCTTATAGGCGCACATCTGATTCACTACCCAGCTCTGTATTCAAACTGCAAATCAGCTGGCACAGGCCAGGAGGGGAAAGCAGTGATGAGGGGAATAACGTGAACGTTACCACTGGCAACCATTAACTGTGTGCACGAAGCCACATGCTGGAGACAAGCAGTGCACGGCATCTTGGGCAGTATTCTTGGCAATCTGGTTGCCTGGTTACAAAAACATGGTGGGTCACTAAGAAAACAATTTGTGGAATGTCTGCCTATACTATTGAAATGCAAGAGATAACTGACCCTGTGCTACATTAAAACAACTCAAGTATCTTTCTGTATGTGTATATGTTCTACAAGTTCAGTTAACATTAAACATTAAAAAGCATTCACATGGTTATAGCAATTCCTATAACTGGCACCTATGTTATGTATTGGCCAAACAGCAGATGGCGCCACACATCTGTACATTCCACCTGCACTGATCACTACATCACTTCTCCTTATAAATCATCTCAGTTCATTTAGTATGTATACTATAATTTGTTTAACATTTATTTTCATCCTACAGTGTTGTGGAACGTATGCAAAAGCTTATTTATGTGTATTATGTTCTGAGGGAAGGTTTTGTGAGGGAAAAATGTGTCCGCAGATTTTGCAAGACGTGTGATGCATGTTGAAACGTATTTCTAAGGTTGGTGGGGGGACTGGTTCTGTACGGCATATGAATTTGGCTTGATCTATGAATTAACCTGTCTTTTTTATTTTCTGTCATGTTACCAAATCATTTTTTATCTCTACAGTGAAACACCAGACATATTCATACAGGCTGTTCTCATATGCTAATTTGCATTTCACTTTGAACACCATTGGGAGTATTAAAAAGACAAAGTGGAGTTTTATATAGTTTAACTGTATAACAGTTTTTTTTTTTCATAATAAAATATACAGAATGCATTTTCATATTTTTTTCTTTCAACCAAAATACTTAAATACTGGATTTTTCTTTCCAAAGGAAAAATATTGGAACTTTAAGGAATTCTCTCTTACTCTTATTGACTTAAAAATCTGAACTACATTATATTTTTTTGCGTCATGCTTTACATTTTCTTTTACAATTTCAGAATAAGTGAATGACTTCTAGCTTAATCTCCTCTTAGTAATTCTGGCCCCTTTGAGGTGGTTGTGATTTGCAGTTGAGTAGTTGACGGAACTGGTACGAGTCAAGTTTCAGCACAAGGGGAACCTGTAATCTCTTTTAGTAATTTTATCCAACTTTGTCAAGCATCAAGAGGTTTGGCTCCAATAATAACAGGTTTAATGAGGACAGCTGGTCACAAGCGGCTTGCTGCAGCCTGATTTTAGAATTGTTTACATTATATGATTGTTAAAACAAATAGCACTGATAATTGCATTTGAGCTCTGCATCACTAGAACTTAAGTTCTAATCGAGCAACGTTCATGTTCATTTTTGACAAAGCAATCTGTAAAGACCTCTCTTTGGACTACTAGTAGAAATACACACGTGTCTCAGGAGAATGTACTAAATCCAATTACTCACATCTAGACTCAAACCCAGAGCCTTTGAGGTGCGACACTGCAATGCTACCCACTGAACCATCCATCTTCCAACTGCTTATCCAGTATATCAGTGTTTCCAAACCTGGTCCTCCTACTGGGAGCTGGGAGAGAGCCAATCACAGGCTGCACAGGGTACAGTTTACACAAGCCAATTCATCTAACTGCATGTCTTTGGATTTCGGAAGAAAGCAGTTCACACACCGGGAAAACATTAAAATTCTGTGGCTTGTTATGAAATAGTAGCTACTACTGTGGCTAGATTTCCAGAGGTGGCCCATAGATGCAAGAGCATGACCAATAAATGTGTGTGTAGATGAATCAATGAACTCCTAAGGAATAGGGAATGACCACGGTTATGAAGTTAGCTCACTAGCTCGTCGGAGGCTGGTCTATTTGCCAAATGACTGTCCCTGTTGGGGCCACAGGAAAGAGCCTAAAGGAAGATTAGATTGCCTGGCTTCTATTTTTAACCACTGTGCCAATGAGACAGGCAAACGTTTTCTGTATTTCTTCAGTTTTAGCACAATCTGAATAAACCTGTCAGGATGATTTTTGCTGCTTTCAGTTCCTTTGCATCTCCAGATGCCAGTGTCTTCCCATGCATGGCTCCTGATGACCCATGTTACAGTGTGGCCGTCCATGCCTTTAGGAGAATATGTTGTTTTAATTAAATGATTTACAGAAGTTGCTATAAAATAGCACACGCAGTTGAGACATTTGAGTAGTCTTTGCTTGTCTGTCACACGTTCTGTGGTAGAAGGTGCTTGGCGGGTTAACATGCTGTGCCAATGATCAGAAGGTCACTGGTTCCGATCCCGACATTAGCAGAGTGATGTCACCACTGGGCTCTTGAGAAAGGCCCTTGACCTCAGTGGCTCCAGGGACTGTGTGACCCTGCTTTCTTGGTTGTATGACATTTTGGAGAACACCATCTGCTAAATTAAAAAAAAAAGTGATTCTGAGTGGATCCTGTGTATCATAAAGACTTGGAGGATAGAAGTAAGCGCAATAATTCAACATGATTTCCACAAAAAATAATTTTCTCTGAAAAAGTAATAGAGTGCCCAGAAGAAACAGACGAGCGGAAGGACAGACTGAGATTTGAAAATGACTGGGATGCCTAAACATTTGGTGATGCTAGAGAAAATATGGAAGGTGCCTAATTCTCAGCAGTGATCGGGACCATATGGCACCATGCAGGGTACACCCAGGATGGGAAGCCAGTCCGTAACAGGATACTTACATCATGCATTCATTTACCTTTAAAGATGATGCAGGATACTGTTTTATCCAAATAGTTTGTCTGTGAGTTATGAAAGGGGAATCAGAGAAGAATGACAAAGAACACAATGAAAACATACAAACTCCACACACAAAGAGCTGGGCTGGATTGTAACCTCAAAGCCTGGAGACATAATGCAATACTCCTACCTGAGGAAGATTCATGCTGCCCCAGTCTTAACACATAAATAACAATTTTTCCTGAAATAATACAGATTTGTTTTGTTATGTTTAGAGGCATGTAGCTGACGATTACTGTATTTTAATTAAAATTCTCACCAGCTGATTCAAGAGCTGAATTAAATACTATGTTGCATATTTCTGGGGTTCGTTTAAGACTAACATTCACCATTCATGGATTACATTATTTAAAACTTCCAGAGGGACAATTTCTGCTACAATAACCACCCAAACTGTCCGTATATAACAGGATTTTTCCTCTCAAACTGCGATTAAATAAATGCCAGTGAAGGTGTTAGAAGCTCGATTCCCTTTATGGCTCTTTGCATATAAATGTATCCTTAATGAGTTATACAAAAGAGCTGAGTGTGTGGCTTATCTACCTTTGTCAGCTCATTACTGTTCAACCATTTCCATTAATAGCTTAAATAATATGCAGTTTGTGGCTGGTTTGGTATTACAGGAGAAAGGCATCAAAGCTATTGTATTCTGAATAATAACACCAATGCAAATGTGCACATTCCCCAAAGTGTCAGATGCAGCTTCTAAAGATCAGTTCAACTCAAAATTCATGGGTTCCTCAAACTAATGCATTGAAAAGAAACATGTACGTTTAATTAAACAATAACATAAAAACCAAGAGTCCTATTTAGGGTACAACCACAGGAACAGCTGAGAGGAAATTAACCTACATATTTAAATATGTTTACGCGTTTACAGCAAATGTGAAATACTTGGTGTGCATATTTGTCAGGAACCACATAAAGTAGCACATATACACACACACAAACACAGATCTGTGCTCGTATCTTTGTGGGAACCGTTCATTCATTTCTATGGGCAAAACCGAAATCCCAACATGACGATCTTAACCACTATACCCAGTCCTAACCTTAACCATACTGTAAGTAACTAAACAAAATATGAGCCTTCTGGCATTTTTAGTTGTTTGATTGCATTCAGAGATCTTGGTGGGGACCAGAAAAATAGTCCCCACAATGTCAAAATAGCAGGTTTTTAATCACATTGTGGGGGACATTTGGTCCCCACAAAGTAATATAACCCTAATCCCCCCTCCCCCCCCCACACACACATTCTGTGATCAACCACCAACTTGACCACAGTGATAAAGTGATAAATGATAAATTTACGTATAATAAGCTTAAAAATAGTGTTTCACTTATTTCCACTTGATAAGCCAGCATCTGACTGGATACTTTTCGGTTATGTGTAGAGGCCAATTAATTTTTTATTGGTTTTTTTGGATTAAATCGCAGTGTGTGAGCAATAAATCAAACGCCGGCAGCGCTGCCCATTGCTTTCAATTCGAGCACATGATAGTCGGTGACAGGCGAAGATGCAGAGAAGCGGGGAAACGTGCGCTTAAGCGAAAGGGAGGCAGGCGGCGGAGGCTGGGTTTAGTTCATTAGCATTTGCCTTCTAGCATTATTATACAGGACATATGATGGGTATCGATCTGCGCATTTTGAGAAGCTGCGTTTATTTCGGGCCGAGTACTGTAATCTCGCTGGAAATTGAGTTCAAGTCACGTCTTACCACAAGCGAGCGTAGCTCCAGCAGGCAGACAGGTAATAGGGGAGGTGTGGAGAGTCATCTGGTCCGCATTCCTTTAGCCAGCTTTTCATTTGCGTGCACGAAAATACGATGCATTAAACTCAAGGACTTCCACCTTAATTAATTTATGAATGATTAATGTGCGAAGCCACCTGCGAGATACAGAGGAGTATGACTGTCAGTTTTTAGTTTGCCGGGGGAAACAACCTCGTAGCGAAGCAATTACAAATTTCTTTTTCATTTTCACCAATGTACGTCGTTTTTCCTTCCGAAATATATAGCTAATTTTTAAGCAGTTGTACTTACTATGCTTTCTGTATTCTCTCTTAAACTTTCAACTTACAGATAAAAGGCAAAAGTAGTTATCAAATATTATCAGTACTTAATGGCCAAAATTGCATTTTAAGCTAATATCCGAATTAATCCAAGCATGGTTCAATCTAGATCTTGTCCTTGTTTACAGATTTTATGCTTATTGAAAGTGACAGACAGTTTAATAGATACCAAAGAGATGGATGTGACTTCAGTCTTCAGTCATAAGGTCATTGATGTACATTACCAGAGTTTTATCGCTGTCAGAAAAGAGCTATGATGGTGACAAAGAAAATGAATTGTTATTGCTATTATACAGAGGGGTAATTGTGCAGCATTTTATCAAAGTGAATTTTTTGTATTAAGTGAGAACCAGATTTGTCAGGCTTTATTACTGTTCTCAGCGTTATCAGTTTTAAGTCATGTAACTTGATAAAACTACCCTTTAATAAATCCACAGAATATGCAGATATGACTGCAGGGTGAAAATGAAGATCTTCACCACAAAATTAAAAGGTGACATGACTAATGATTAATCATTTTCTCTCTGAATTGTAGGTTCGGTCTTCAAGGAGGTATAAAAACACTATAGTTAGTGAAACTTATGGTGTCAAATATTACGTACAAGTAGTTTTTCCACTGAAAATTTAATGAGGGGCAGTATTACCTTCAATCCTGACTCTCATTAATATAATGATCGATCATGTAGTTTAATTTTATAATATGAAAAATTGTTATACTGATAAAAAATATCAGCTCTGGTTTTGGTTTCGTTATGGTCTATCCGCATTGGAGTTAAATGGCATAAAAATCGGATGGTTCAGTGTTAGAACCAGACGAATATCATTTAACGTCAGATAACACCTGCACTATAATGGAAAAATGTCAGAATAATATAATTGGTCCTAATTTTGTTTGACCCAAGCGTCCTCTGTTTGCTTTTAGCACGTGAATGTATTCTACTGCATGATACATTTAATGTTTTTTTAGGGGGCTAGATAATTACAGAATGTAACAAGAGGTTAATGAGAACTAAAACACGGAGGGCCCATTTGCAACCAAATTTCTCAGGGGGTTTTAACCACCCTGAAAAACCTTCTTTCGTAAAAATGATCAGCGGGCAGAAAAGTGACCCAGTCTGCCAATTATTCACAAGCCTGTCTTTTTTTTAAATCATAGTGATTACTGTTTCGTGAGAAGGGGTAACGATTGACTGACTACTCTGATACCATGGATAGCTACTGACCCTGTAGTTCTTGTACAGCATGATTGCCCAGCCCGGGTGAGTAGGGGCAGATGGAGATATATATAACAGTTTGTCATTTAGGAGATGGGCCACTGCAAGCATACAGCAGCAAGCCATCTCTGCCTTCACAGAGAGGGAGCAGTGCTTTCCAGCCCGTACATAATGAGAGCAACTGAACAGGACTGATAACCTCCAGATTTTTTTCTTCTTTTCATGCTTTGCCCTTTGATCTGTTCCTTCGCTAAATACGCCTTCAGTTGTTCCTTTCTTCTGCTATGTTCTTATCTCGGACGTGCGACCTTAATCACATGCAGTCAAGACAGATAAGTCTGAAGCCGAAAGCAGTGCACCGTGAAAAGCTTTCAGACGTTTTCTCCATCAGACTGCCTCACCATATTTTTTGCAAAATTGTGCAGTTCTATTTTCAGGTTGAAGAGAGAAAATGGCTAATGTGCATGTGATCATATAGGCTGTATTGCGTCCGTACGAAGACACTACCGTCTGTGTTCCCACAAATATGGCATGGTCAAAGTCTTATCAGAAGCGATCAGTTTTTTGACATCGTCTCTGGGTTTATTTGCAGTGATGACAGAATGTGAAGTCGGTGTTGGTAACTATAACACCTGGTCCATCCTCTTTATGTGTAGCTCTTAGCCTTTTGGGGTATAACTCCCCCCCCCCCCCCAAAAAAAACGCTCCATGCTATTGGAACAAGTCGCAATGCTATCCTGCAATCGACTTAAAGTCGCAGTGTCCCATTTTGTAGAGGCATACTGTTTCACCTTAAGACACTAGAGCTCGGCTAATTTCTCTGCCCTCTTCTTGGTGAATTTGTGAAACAGTATATTATGATTCACACATGAGCTCCACTATTATGTAATTGCATCAGGATGTAATGGTCTGCTGGGTCCCTTACTTTGCCCAGCCAACTATTGCGTCTGCCAATGGAAGTCCTGTGGATAGAGTAATTGCATCAGTGTAATTATTCTCTTGTCTAAGCAATGAAGAACCTTTTAGTATAATTATGCAGACTCACTCAAGACAGGTAGAGTGGCATGATGTGTTTTCGCTATGGCCAGTGTTAAGATCCACCGGATAATGGGGAAACAAATCACAAGTAAATTTACACCGTTGGCTTCTATATGTTGTTACTTTTCTAGTATTTTCAGAAACCAATGAAATCCAAAACAGTTATTGACTTTTTTTGAGTCCTGGATGCAATTTGGAGGTTTGTGGTAAGAAGCAAGGCCTTGTAACATTTTGTTTCGGTGCAATCTCCCCAGATATTACTATATATTAAGACCTTCACCAGAAGGTCATTAGAAACAGATATGGACAGATATAGGGGTTGATTTTTGTTCCTTAAGACAAAATGACAATGAGAAAAATGGCAGCTCCCATGTCCTTTCTTGCTTGGATCATTTAAAAAAGAAGGTAACGAATTGCGTAAGACGGCCATATTCGTTTTCTGGAAGGCTTAATTAAATCCTCATCATAACTCTGAGTTGCGATCAATGGTGAGGATCAGTTCTGGCCAGCTGCAATGCAAAGTCTTTGCTGATGTGCATCTATTAACCCCACATTGTTCTGCACCAAACAGACTGTTCGATATGCACCTACACCTCATTGTAGGAATGTAACTGGTTCAGTTAGCGGGAACTCAGATATCAGGAAGCTATCTCCCATTATTTATTATGGGGAAATTTATAATTCATTCCATGTCCAATCAAGAAACCACACCTGAGCTCCCCAAAATATCCCAAACATTAAAATATACATATTTCAGCACAATAAAGGACATTTTAAACACAAGTCATCAAATTACCGAAGAGTTGAATTTGAGTTAATAAGGCAATAAATATGCACGTGTATTTATATGTAATCAATTTTTTGTGGCAATGTGACATTACATTACATTTCATAGTAGTAGCAACATTTACCACTTGGATTTATGCAAAAATAAGCAATAATTTATAAAAAGACATTAAAAAATAACATTTACTGTAATGATTTGTTACTGGAAATTCATACGCACATGAATTTCAGGTACTTCACTGATGCATTTCAGCTGCGCTCAGACGGCACTCGTTATCCCTGGATGTCTTCACTTGAATACCAATATGCATATCAATGTTTACTCATTTAGGCATTGTCTTGAATACTGGGGTATAATTGTTCTAAACCTGCTACACCACTTACTGTCCCACGGATCTATAACAAGGTAAATGCTGTGCAGATACAGGTAGCTGATCATGACAAGAGAGACGCAACTTTTTAATCTTCCTTTTTGCCCAATATGCCAAACTCTTGCATTGTGACAAAGAGCAATCCACAAAAAAGTAATTCAAGAACATTTATTATTTTTATTATAAAATGCATGAAACACTGGAAAATATAATACATGGCCAAAAGTAGGCTGAGCCTTAGTAAACTCTAAATTCTAACAATCATTACCTGTTGACTTCAAAAAACATTCAGGTGCTTTCTTGTTGTCACTAGCATGCTGCAAGGACACCGTGTCACACCAATGTGCAAATGCACTGTGCATGAAATGCAAGCAATAGCTGATTCTGCACATTAATCGCCACCGTGTGACATAGAGGAAAGCTTATGTCAAAGTGCACACCAATAACATAATGGATTTATACACTAAAACCCCAGTGACGCTAGTTAGACGGATTGGAACCCCTTCTATCTGTTGGTCTTGGTTAGAACTTGGCTACATATCTTTCAGTTATTACGGACTGTAAACAGGCTACATTCTAAGGCATACCTCAAGGTGAAGGAGACCAAACCATGATCAGCCAATGGATAGGGGTGTAAAACTCATATCTTTACTATTCCACATCTTTATCTTTCCACAACTGGTCTAGAACTAGTATAAATATGCAATAAATATACTTAGACTAATAGCATTTAGATTGGGACTTCAATTACTAGTTACCCTGACTGTACCAGAATAATTCTTAATAAACTAATTCTATGTAGTGGGGAAGAATAAAGTCCAACATCATTTTAGAATTTAATTTCCAATAAATTCTAAAAAAGCTTATTCAAACATACTACTTAGGTAGTACTCAGAAGGATACATAGAACTTCAAGTAAAAACTGCATTTTAATGGAAAAATGCAGAAGTAGCTTTATTACAGTAGGTCTAGTTTTGGGTGACCCAAAGCTGAAAGATCTCTCACCCCCAAACACGGTAAGATAAATTTCAACAAAACGTTGACTAGACAAAATACATTCTTTACATTGCATTCAAAAATATCTGCCATCCCTAACAACGGTCATTGATACCATCCATACAATAATGATACCTGCATTACCAAAACTATACCAGAGGCTTGACTTTAACTATCGATTCCTGTTGTGAGTTTGAAGCAAAACACTGAAAGTGTCAGACATATACCGAGGAAGAAAGGTGCTTTCAATAACACATAAGAATCCTGCATAAAGCACGGTTATATATAAACATGTAAACATTTAGACTTGCAAATAGTTCCCAGATGTTTACCTCGGTCGTGTTTGTTATAGGGTTAAGGCCGCTCGATATTCTGCTCTCTCGCCTGTTTACGCTTGCTGTGCTATGCTGTTTCTCAAGGGGATCAGAGCTTCTGTCCATTGCTGTCTCCTTGAACTTTAGCTAGAAAACATTCAGCACAGAAAAGGTCATATCATGGATTGACTTATACATGGGTATATACATATTCAAAAAGATTATGTCAGGTCAACCTAGATAAAATAGGCAATATCGGAATCACACGTGGACTTCGCCCTATGGAATGTAGTGTTTCAAATGATCATACGCCACAGAAATATGGAGATTTCAGATCTCCACGGTATTACAAAACTTCCATTTTTCTTTTATGAGCCAAGTTAAAAATGATTTTTGCTTGATGTTGGTGACAGAGAAAAGTAATAGGACTTTGCATATCGGTTAATTTAATGCCCTAAAAAAAAAGCTAATTTACTCATTTGAGAGATAAATCCTTCCTTCAGAATAGGGGAGGGGTTCACCTCTCCAAGTTGTTATCAGAAGCAGAGGGATATAATTGAGGATATAATTGAATTTAAATTTAGCTTAGTGGAAGAAGATGACAGGTCTATGTATGTGGGTTTGGAAACAGAGACAGACTGAATGGAGCGCTCCCATGGGGACCTGAGGTGTTTACTCTTGGTCAGCTGACACACAAGGTTACATTCCGTACATAGAATCCTTGCAATTGCTTGTCAGAGTTTGCTGGGGTTTTGCCTTCCCAGTAGGGATCCATTTATCAGCTTCAGCTGTCTTCTGGATGATCTCATACATGGACGTCGGGAGTAGGCAAAGGTCCGTTCAGGCGATGCGGTAATCGAAGGTGTCCTTCTCCATGTAGTCGGTCCAGGTGGAAGAGGGCATGCTGCGATAGGGGTCCAACAGGATGCGGAAGCAGCGGACGATCAGCAAGCCGAGGAAGATGAAGAGCAGGAAGACGAAGACGAAGGCTGCCTTCTGCTCCAGGGTCAGAGAGGAGGACACCGGCAAGGCCGCCCCTGATGGGGGTAAGGTGCTGCTCAGGAACTCCCCTGCCATCACTGTGGCTGTCCTCCAGCAAACTGCCCCCCCCCCCCCACGCTGCTAGATTGACATACTGACTGCAGCGGGAACAGAGCTGTCGAGGGGTCCTGATGAAAAAGGGCATTTGAGGAATAATTAGAGACTGGGCCACCAGGATCCCAGCCATTCTAATTGTGCTGGGCTTGTTGTCACATTCTGATTAAATTCACTTCCAGGTGCCCCCCCCGGTGCGGTTTACCTTCCCACATATTGTATTCCCAAAAATGACACCCTTAACCCCTACCCAGCCCTAACCTTAACTATAAATAACCGAACAAAATACAAAGCTTTTCACATTTTTAGTTTTTTGAATGCAGTCACAGATGTTTATAACACTAAATTTCCCCATTGTAGGGACCAAACAAATGGTCCTCACCATGTCATAATAACAAGTTTTTATTACATTGTGGGGAGACATTACAAGTGGTCCCCACAATGTAATGTATATTCAACCCAAACACACACACAGCTTTTTTTTCCACATCCAGAGATTATTCATGGGAAATTACACTTGTACCAGAGCATCCATTGGAAGCTCAGCCTAGCTGCACTTAGTTACCAGTCTAGTTGATTCCTCGACAGCACATATTTTTGTAATGTGCTATTTCTCTCACTTGTACGTCACTTTGGAGAAGCAGTTTCTCAACTACTCAAAACACACCGTCTGCCACCAACAACCATATCAGGGTGAAAGTCACTGGGATCACATATGTCCCCCATTCTGATGTTTGATCTGACCATTAACTGAAGCTAGTGATCTGTCTCCACATGATTTTCATACATGATTTTGATGATGATACTGGCGTGCGACAAATGAACTAGGCTAAGTCTGTGTGCCTGTAATCAGAAGGTCTCCGGTTCAAACCCAGCCTCAGCACGTCTACAGGTCCTTGAACAAGGCCCTCAACCCTCAGCTCCCTGGTGGCTGCCCTTCATGGACAGCTTACTGTACAAAGAGCAAGTTGAGGGAGGCGTAAAAAGAATCTCCCCATGGGGATCAATAAAAGTATCAATTATTAATTATTTATGCACTGAACTGCTGCCACATGCTGATTAGATGCTTAAATGAGCAAGTGTACAGATGTTCCGAAAATGACCAGCGTGTGTATATGTAAACATTTAAAAATTTTAAAATACAGAGAAGCTCTGAGCCGCCTTCACAGTGGCACCTGAGGTCACACGCTCTGATGGAGGCTCCCGCGCCGCTTTGCACATCAAGGCAGCCGCCCTCCTGCTAGCATGCAGGGAACGGTCACGCTGTGTGGTCACGGAGGATTGTCACAGAGATTGGAAAGCATCACCTGGGAGTCGACAAGGGGGGGGGAGGGTTTTGCCAAGATGACAAGGACCACGGGTCGTCTTTGTGCTCACTGCATCCAACCCCTCCTGTCTCTCCCTTCCTGTCTCACTGGATGCCCCCCCTCCCAGCGTGACAGGCGGGATCGGACAGTCTGTAATCCATCACAATTGGGTCTCTAAGTAATATCTCATAGCAGTGACTTACAGGCACGCAGAGTGAATGTGACATTCACACCGCTGTCACGACCTGGGACATCCATTCTCTAAACGAGGGGTCTTACATGGCCAGTGTCAGTCCATATTTTTAACCTGCTGTATGACACCTATATTTTGTATTATAAAAATAAGCCAAACCTTATTCTGTTAGGCAAACCCTACATTACTGCTGAAGCTCATGTATCCTTATCAGGACAAATGTCTTACTTTAAGCAATTTAAGCTGTAAATGTAATAGTGTAAGAGGGTAAAATATAATATAATAGCAGTAGTATGTTACAAAATCATGCCATTACTCTCATTGCCCCAAATGCTTAATATCGATCCCTGCTATAGACTGAAAACCAAACCATAATCAGTGCATTTCTGGTTTGGGTGCTAACCTGAGGAGGCAGACTTTGCCTAAACGCCTATTGAGTGTGAATGGAAGGGTGAAGGTGTAGCATACTATTCTGATATAGCAGTAAGAAACCATAAATAGCATTTAAGCAGAAGCCCAAAGCTCTGTGCCGTCATTCATATTGCATCCACTAAATTCGATATGCTAGTTCAAGGCTTGTAATGGTTACCTAACGTCATAAGGATGACCAAAGTTCTTTCTGTCTGCCTAGATACAATTCAAAAAGAACTGTGTGATTTAAGTGAGCGTCATTTTAATTTGCTAAAATACACAGTATGACGCAAGAGTAACTCAACCCATTATTTCTGTAAATGAGATGATGGATTATTTATAAAGCTCACCATGATGCCTCATTAAAAGCGAGAGAGCAGCGATTAAGCATAATCCAACAAATTAATTTAGGAATGCTTATGTTTATTGCCTTGGTGAACCTTAGCCTTGGCTATAGGTCCATGTGACCTTGACCTGGATAAGGGGCTGATAAATGGATGGATTTCAAGGGTTTCAAGTTGTACATATTTTAGTTGGCATAAATACAGCATACACTATATGGACAGAAGTATTAAGACACACCTCTTAATCGATGATCAACAGACCCATTGCCACAGGCGTATAAAATCAAGCACCATTTATGAAAGAATGGGTCGTCTTGAAGAGCTCAGTGAATTCAAGCATGATACTATCATAGGATGCCACCTTTGCAATAAATCAGTTTGTGAAATTTCTTCCTTGCTAGATATTCCATGGTCAACTGTGAGTGTTATTATTGTGAAGCTGAAGCATTTATGGACAACACAAACTCAATGTAGCGGCCGATGTATGTAAAGTAACAGAGTGGGGTCGTCGAGTGCTGAGACGCATAGTGTGTAAAAGTTACCAGCGCTCTCTTGACTCAATTGCAGAGTTCCAAACTTCCTCTGGCATTAACCCCAGCACAAAAACTGTGCACCAGCAGCTTCATGGAATGGGCTTCTATGGCCGAGCAGCTGCATCCAAACCTCACATCACCAAGCGCAATGCCAAGTGTTGAATGCAGTGGTGTAAAGCACGCCGCCACTGGACTCTTGAGCAGTGGAAACATTTTCTGTGGAGTGACAAATCACGTTGGATGAATCTGGGTTTGGCAGATGCCAGGAGAACATTACCTGACTGACTACACTGTGCCAACTGTAAAGTTTGGTGAAGGAGGGATAATGGTATGGGGCTGATTTTCAGGGGTTGGGCTAGGCCCTTTAGTTCCAGTGAAAGGAACTCTTAATGCTTCAGCATACCAAGGAATTTTGGTCAATTCTATCTTACCCATTTTGTGGGAACAGTTTGGGGAAGGCCCTTTTCTGTTCCAGCATGACTATACCCCAGCACACAAAGCAAGGTCCATAAAGACATGGATGGGTGAGTTTTGTGTGGAAGAACTTGACTGGCCCACAGAGTGCCCTGACCTGAACTCCGTCAAGCACCTTTGGGATGAACTAGAATGGAAACTGTCAGCCAGGCCTCCACATCCAACATCAGTGCCTGACCTCATAAATGCCATTCTGGATGTATGGGCAAAAATTTCTACAGACACACTCCAAAATCTTGTGGAAAGCCTTCCCAGAAGAGTGGCAACTATTATAGCTGCAAAGGGGAACCAACTCCATGTTGATGTCTATGGATTTAGAATGGATATCATAAAAGTTCCTGTAGGTGTAATGGCCAGGTGTCCCAGTACTTTTGTCCATATAGTGTAATTTAATAACAATGCAACAAACAAGTGAAACTGACCAAATGGAGTCTTTTTTTAAGAATAAGAAAAGTACATAGAGAAAGCTTCTTTGATTGATTGATTGATTGGTGCGATTACACCAGAGGGGCTTTTTCACACTCCAAAGCTGTATGTCATCTAGCCACGTTTGTCATGTTGGGCAGAGGCAGACCTCCGATATTTATACCAAAATAAACCCCTGATTAATAATTAACCATGGAGCAGTGGGGTACATTACAGTAAGCAATGCACTTCTCATTACAGGAAGCAGGGCTGTACTCTCATCCCTCATCTCATCAATGTCGCCAAGTGATATCGGACAGTTACTTATCAAGCTTAGAGGGTCTGGGAAGGGATACTGGATGGGACTGGTGAAAAGATGCAGCGTTTGAAGACAGGATGTTGTTCAGGCTTCAGTCACCAGTATTTTGAAACAGAAACACAAAATGTAAGACCGTATAATGCATGCAGGACCCATCCATCCATGGCCATCCTATTTGATAAGGGGGCATGAGAGGGAGAATGAGAAAAAAAAATCAGGAGATATACTTGTAGCTGCATTCTGTGACATTGCAGTTATTTACACTACTTTTAATATTTCCCTGCTTTTCTTGTGAAAATGGCATGAGATATCCAGTGTTACTGAAATGTTTTTAATATAGATGAACGGACAAAATTTGTTTTCTGCTGTTCTGAGGGTGGGGGCTGCTCAGCAGAATCTCGTCTAGGGCACCAGAACACCCAGGGATGGCCCCACATCCATCCATCCATCCATCCATCCATCCATCCATAGTGAGCTTGAAGCACAGGGGCACATTAACGTGTGCCTATTTGAGTTACCAAAGTGGCGGGG
>JAODKC010000137.1:15182040-15192884 GCA_026777985.1 Mormyrops attenuatus
CCCCCCCCCCCGCCCCCCCCCCGCCCCCGCCCCCCCCCCCCCCCCCCCCGCGCCGCGATGGTGGGGGAATTTTATTAAACAAGGATAGTTGAGGCCCCTTTTTAGCAAAGGCTCCTGGCCTTCAGCCCGGGTAAGCCCGTGCATTAAAGTGCCTCTAGCTGAAGCCTATCTCAAGAAACACAGGGTACAAGGCAGGGACATGCTCTGGAAGGAATGCCAGTCCATCTCAAGGATGGATTTAATGAAGACAAATTTCTGAGTTGTTTCTTTCTCATTCCCAAAAACAAAAAATGAGGGGCGCTATACCAGTCCATCACAGGGCTCTCACACAATCACCAAGACAGCAATTCATTGTGTGAACAACAACCTAAAGTACCTGGAGAAATCACATGGAAACCTGTGAGGAGAACCCCCAGGGAGACATGCAGAGCCGAGAACCCCCAGGACGACAGGCAGAGCCGGGAACCCCCAGGGAGACAGGCAGAGCCGAGAACCCCCAGGGAGACAGGCAGAGCCGAGAACCCCCAGGGAGACAGGCAGAGCTGAAGAGTTGGATGCAAGACCACTTAGCGCATGTAGCTAAATAACCACAAAACAAATACCAGAATAAAATGACAAATTCATTAATAAATTCATTTAATTTATTAAGTAAAAAATAAAAGTAAAAAAGGCTAATCAAGAAATATTTTTTACTTAATAAATTAAATGAATTTATTAAGTAAAAAATATTTCTTGATTAGCCTTTTTGCCATAACTGTAAATCTATCACAAAAAGCTGTCTAATCAAGCAATATTGGCTAACACTAGGAGCTGTATTGCTATGGCTGATGTTGATCAATGAATATTTATGTATCAGTCATTCAGCAAATTATAGAATCATTGCAATGACATGAATTTATATGAATGAAAGCGATATAACATTTTTTTATACATTATTAAACTATTTACATCTAAGCATTTTAACATAAAATTGTTTGTTTAGCTCATGAGATTTGCAAAACAGAGACTTAAAATATACGGTAACCACTTCCTGTCCATATCAAGATTTTAATCATTTTCTTTAGTGGTGATAATTTAACTCAATAACTTTATATAAATTTAGCAGATTTAAATCTGCATCATAATGGATAGTCATAGAAGGCTGGTACATGAAGTTAACTTACATTAACTTAAATCGGCATTTGAATTTAAATAGCATTAAACAATTCGGAGCACTAAGGTACATCCGAAACACTTAAAATTGCACTTAAAATTGCATTAAGCAATAGCTTAAATGATTTGGCTGATTCTCTTAGCTCTTATTCTATATTTTAAGATTCAGAGATTGATTAAAATTATTTCTACATATGCTTAAATATTAAAGATGTATGTAAATGTCAATTCAGTTTGTCATATTAATAACTGAAAAATGAGGCAGCTGGAGGTTAAGGAGAAATAAATGCAACTACAGGATTGTACAGTGCTACTTTACCTTAAACCTGAAGGTAATTTTATTATAGTAACCCATTGGTTCAGTCAGGGAAAATTAATATATCCAGTATTCAAATATGAAATCCCAGATAGCAAATATTAAATATTACTGTTTGTCCACAGATATTTCAGAGGAAAAGACTATCCATTGGTTATATATACTGTAACCTCATAACCTACTTATAAGCAATTCACAAGATCAAATCAATGCTATAATAATAATCAGTTTGTCGCCACAAAAAAAAAAAATGTTGCCCTGGTGTGGCAATTTCTCGTTAATTATGATCTGTTAGCTCTTGCCATGTTGGCCTGTAGTTGCGTTCTAAAGATACAGTCAGCGTTCATTGTAGCTGTTGTGGTAGTTAAAAATACCTCTTGTATCTGTGAGCGTAGACTGACATAGGTACTACATCTGTACTCCGCAGACTAAATTATGAGAAAAATATATGTAAAGTGATCAGACGATAAATAGAAAATGTTAGGATTTTGTCAAATTAAATTTGTGATTGTATTGAATTAATTTATCCATGAATTATTTTATTGGGTTCATTTTGATGTAAGCACTTTAGTTCTTCATTGAAGAATGTTCATATATCATTGTCTATAAATGTTGTTCTCCCCAATGCTCTTTCTGTCAGTCAGGGCACCGAGTGATGTGTAAGTTATGAGCCCATACCTGTATTTGCAAGTACACCTCATGTGCACTGCTACCTTACATAAGGGGATTCATTTGCTGAGATCATTTCTGGGGACAGTAAGTCTGTTTGCACAAACACCACCCTCTTTCGCAAACAAAATAGACATTATCTTGCATTGTGCTGTACTGGCTCCTAGCCGCAGCATCTTAAGAAAATATGCCCAAACAGGACAAGGCCATATGAATGCAAACCTGAAATCTGTGGTCAGCAACCCCCCCCCCCCCCCCAGAAAAGTAGGTTTACAGACGAATTCTCTAAGGCAATTTTGAAAAAAAAAGCAAATGGTTTCCTCTCCTTTTGCAAGCGAGGACTGATGAGTCATTGACATTATGCCTGTCTGTATTGTTATGGTCAGCTGGTGGAGGTACTTCCCTCCTCATGCTCTGTGCCCGGCTCACGCAGGGCTGGTAGCGTGTAAAACCCATTTGGAAATACAAATGGACATCTAGTCCCTCTCTGACAGGCCTGAGTCAGAGAGGCGGTCTGCCCCCCATGTCTCATTACAGAGGGAATGAAATTGAAATAATCCCAAATGGGAAATGTCCTCTGACAGAGAATAGGCAGGTGTTACACCTGGTGTGGTCTTACACACATACAGCATGACGTCTTGAAGTTAAACCTATGCAAATCAACAGCTTTTTTAAATAGGAAATGGATGAACAATATAATTCCCAATAAATTTAATTTTCTGGAAAAATACGCTGTTTTGTTTGTTTTTTAAATATTCCTTAATTTGCTTTTTAATATAATTTTTAAATCGTGAAGTCTCCGTAGGTACCTTAAAATGAAAACCAACATTGAAGGAAAAAAAAACCAAATCTGAACCTTTTTTGAAGGAAGCGACAGACGCAAGAAAGACGACAAAACAAAATTATTCACTGCTCCATTTGAGATTATTTTAAAACCCAGTGACTAAACTTAAAAATCCCGTATCCGAGACCATATGATGAATCTTCCTATTAAAAGCCGTGCCCATGTGCTTGATCGTTCACAGAAATAGCATCACTCGCTTACCTGTTGTGCCTGCGTCGGGAACTCCCGGATCCGCCCGTGTTAAGCAGCGAACTGCGCGTATCCTGCAACACTTACTAAACGATTACTTGCTCTTTGTATTTGCAGCCGTGCGCTCTTGTTGTTTCATACATATACCCACGCCCCCTTTATGTCAAACCCACTCTTTCTTGCTCATTTTCGCCTACAGTCTCGTTTCTTTTCCACAGGGGGACGTAGCCGTGTCTTGTCGCTAATAGCAACCAGTTGCTATAGCGATCGTATGGGGTGTATTCATTCAGCGGCGCGCGCTAGTTGTAGGTGAGAAGCATCTTGAGTGGAGTTGATAATGAACTTCCACCTGTTTAACGCGTAGGACGGGTAGATGCGTTCACGTTATCTACCCACTCCGAATAAGCATGCGTCTGCTTTGTTTATGGAAATAAATCTGAAATCATACACCACGAGGACTCATTAACCTAATTATTTACAACGGATCAATAAACAGATCCGTGGTGTTAAAGTTGCCGGAGAAGTGAATTTGCACAAAAACCTAAATTAGTGCGATCCGAAGGTCTGATGTCGAGACAATATTTGTTGTGCATCGCTAATCACAGCCGTGTGCATTTTTATGCGCTCACTTGTCCTGTAACAGGAGTCATTTATCACAGCAGGATGTGGCGTATCTCATGACTGTTGGTTTTCTGGCCTCTATCTTACTTACGACTAGATTTACAAGCCCAGGGTGCAGGTATAAAAGATCGGAATAAGATAGCCGTATTGACTTACATGGCTAAAAGTAATGATTACAGTGGTGCTTGTACTATGTGTCTCAAAATGTAAGGTGAAGCCCAACACGTTCCGGTTGTTCAAACATTACGGATGTGAATCGGATACCTGAGCAAACACTTAAGGCGATATTTCCATGAGCCCCCTGGTGGTGAAATAAAAGTTAACATTTCGGCAAGAGCGAGGGAGGATTTTACCGTAAAAGGCACGACTGCTGTGTTTGTGAAAGATTTTACGAAGTCTTTGTCGGCTGTTTTTCCAGTTATTGCAGAACTCTCAGAAAAGCAGAGGTTAGAATAGGGACTAATGAGAGGCTTCAATCGCTGTGAGACGGGTGAGAGATTCAAAACTGGATACAGCAAACACTCGGGAAAAACCAGAATAGAAAAAAAAAAAAAAAAAAAGTCTACTGTTGTACGTCTCATTTAAAGCCAACTGTATTGGACGACACTGATTTTATAAAATGTTTTATTGTATGACAGACTAACAGATTGTGAACAGGAAGGGTCAAAGTCACCTCTGCTTCTCGAGGACACGGATCCTTTGGAATACAGTATGCAGGTCACTCTTGCATGCAGTCTACAAATCTGTTGCCAGTTCAATCTTTTTTGTGGTGGTGTGTTGGGGCAAAAGTATCAGCGCAGGTGATGCCGAAAAGTTCTGACCAATAAAGCCAGCTCAGTTCTAGGAGCCAGTCTGGACACTAAAGAAACTGCTGACTGTATTGGACAATGAGTCCCACCCTCTGTGGGTCATCTCGGCCAAGCAGAGAACCTTCAGACTGAGACAATCTCACTGTATACAAGGTCATTCCTACCCTTTTAAATATAAAATATATTTTTTTAAAAAAGCAACCATGTTCATGAAGTGGATAAGTAATATGCAGATTGGTGGATGCAGGAAGAGTCAGTTCATTTGTGTTACAAGATGCAAACTAGGACAAAATCGAGGTAAAGAAATTATCAGTAACAAGGTACATGTTGGAAACATTTAGTTTATTCCTTTCATATTTCACGATTACTCAATTGTCTAAGTGCACTGTTCCTGTGAAATAAACCTTTTGGTGTGAAGATTTACCCAGACGACATCATTCCTACCCTCTTGACTTGTTTACCCTGGGGAGAGACGGCGTTTTCTGCCACCTCAATACTGATCTACTCCATTGGAGTTTCGCTGGTCTGTAGGTGGCAGCATTCAGCTGAGATACACAGGCTATTTAGAAAAGTTACAAGTTACACGAACAACATTGTATTACACAAAGATAAAGCATCGAATTGGACACAAACTTGGGAGGAAGTTTGTGGGAGGAACCTGCCTGAGGTCAGCTTGCATTCCATGGTCACTTAGTCACCAATGTCAAAACAGAATCCAGAATACAAAGGCATCTACTGCGTGACCGACAGTTTCTTTTCGTTTTTTTTTTTTAAAAATTCAGAATCCAAATCATAATGCCAAAAAAAGAACAGGCAAAAGGGGCATACTTGAAGGAAAACTTATACTCATATCAACTGCAAACCAGTTAGTGCAGAGTAAACACATCAGAAGGAGCTGTTGAACACAACTATTATTTAACTAGTCAAACGGGAAATGCTTTCCAGGTGGATTTAATAAACTGGATTTAACAACATTGATCATCGAAGGGTGGCTGGTTTTGTTGAAACTCTGGGCTGGATCATGGATCAGGCCATAGACTAGTTTGGAGCCCTGACAGTAACAATCAGCAAAAACAGACAGGACAAAGTTTGCTAAAATGTTACTGCTATAGCTAAAAGGAAGAGTAACCAATGTAGTGATGCAAGATATAATTTTGTAATTGCAAATGATTAATAAAAACTCCATAAACTATTTTACAACTTCCTGAATGTTTTAGCTATGCACAGTAGAGATCTGAATATTTTATTAGCTAGAGAAAACCAAACGTGCAAATTTTGTTGAACTTAAATCAAGCTAATCAGAGCATTATAACTGTCTTCAATTATGATAGCTGTCTAGAACAGGTTCAAGATCAAGATCAGAGACCAAAGTTTGTAGGCATTGTTTGATGTTTGTTTGATGTTTGTTTGATGTTTCATAAAAGTAACATTTTTCACTGAAAATTGCTGGCTGTAGAATGGGGTAAAAGTGCTCTTCAGGCAAATGTAAATGGCTACAATGTACCTTTGGATTAAGATTAGTTTGTCCAAGCATGCTTTCTCATTAACCTTTGATATTGAGGATTGGCACTGACTCTGTAAAATTAAATACAGATTAAAGGAAAACTCCTTGACAAGCCTCATGGACAGATGCAGTTTTTGATGTTACTAATATATTTAAATATAACCAGTAAACAATGTTACCTTGAATAAGCAGTTGGAAGATGGATATCACTATATGGTACATATAGTAAAACTGGATTAATTGAAATTTCAATTAAAATATGTGCAAGTAGAATACAATATGCTAATTGCATCGTATTAAATTTGTGCATATTTTAATTTCTTTTTCTTATTCTTAATTTATATTTTATATCTTTACATTTTATCTTACATTTCATTCCTATCTTCTATTTTATTATTATTATTTAATTCCATTTAATTCTTAATAGGTCGGGCACTGCAAATACATTTCACTGCATGTCGTACTATGTGTGATTGTGTATGTGAACAATAAAATTTGAATTTGAAATATTAATAGGGGCCAGCACCATATATGCATTACGAAGGAATTTTGGATGAAAAGGGAATTTTTACCAAGTTAATGATATTTAACAATGTAGCCTGTATAGGTTTTTCTTTTCACAATCAAATAATTTTGCTAAGGACACATTTGTCCATGTATGGACAGGGTGATGATCTCTGAATTTTAACATAATACTTACAATAAAACTACAATAAAAATAACACTTTAAAGTTAGATAGTCTGTTCCCAAGAAGCACAATACATTTTGCAAAGACCATGAAAGGCCACTCAACAGTCTGGTAACAGGGGCAGGGATCCTTGGACTGTGGGAGGAATTTGAAGTGTGTTTGGTGGCCTGATTTATACCATCCACCAGGGAGGTGTGACTTGACTTGACATTAATATGTAATTGCCGGACACATACCTAGAAATTCTGCCCCCCCGACAAAATGTCACACTGGGCCACCCAGCCCAATTTTACATATGCTTTTACGTGTATTCAAGAGCACCTATCAATCTGCCAGCGTATACATACACCTCTGATCCCCCTGGTAATTTATACTAAAGTAATAAACAATCACAAGAAATACGTGTGAAGCAGAAGCTACTAGCTATTACCCAAAATACTTCACACTTCAGGTTAAACGAACAACACGTTAAAGGCGCAGATGCCATTGGCTTGCTCCCATGCTCAAAGTACCACCTGCTACGATACTTACTATTCAGTTTATCGACGCTCAGTGCAAAAATAAAGACAGTCACAAGGGGGCAGCATATGCATACTTTGGGCAGGTCTTTTTTATAAGCGAAATTTTGGATTCTGACACACTTACACAAAAGAAACACACACAAAGTAACAATCAGTCGTACTATTATGGCCACTCAAAGCATAAGGCTTAATAAAACGAGCAACAAAAACATTTTAACATACAAATAGGCACATGTTTATATGCAAATTGAGACATTTTGGATCTGATGACGCAAGTCAATAAAATTACCTACTGTACACAAATAGATACACATTATACAGTTGTATAATGGTTGAATTGTATGTGCATAAAGAATTTACTCAATCCACTGTGGCAAAATAGAATACAATGAAAGCATATTTCACAGAAAAGCACATATTATCAGTATCCCATAATCACTTCCAGAGCGTAGGCGCCCATTACACAATAAACATGTATCATTGTTATTTTTAAATCAAGACTGAATTATATTTCTGATTTTGTGATATTTGAACGCTATTGTCAGTAAGGCACTTCCACAAGCTGCATAACGACAGGCCACCTGCTGGGGAATACTCACACTGCAGAATATTAAAAAAATATATGTTCTGCGAGACACTCAGTCGGTCCTGTTGAAACAAGATACTGTGGGTTTGAATGTTGCCCTAGTTCTGTGTGAACTTTACATGCTTACATCTTTCTAGTATCAAACAACATACAACTCACGAGGACTGGCAGCTAAGCCGCATTTAGCTATGTGAGTAAATAAGAGTGAATGTCCTACAGTGGACTGGGATACAGTCTTTTGAGTCTTGTGGCCACCACAAATCTGTAATGGGGTGGTTATTGTAAACGGGTGGTTGGGCATGCTCCCTCACTGCAAAGCAAATGCGAAGCAGGTTTCCGAACCACTAGATGGCACTATAATACCATAATGAAACGGAAATTTACGAAAGACGTGCAATGCTTTATCGAAAGACAGTTATAAATAACGAAGAAGAATAAAGAGAAAATAATTCACAATAGAACAACTGGAAACTGATGATAAAGAAGATCCTTCTAGTATACTTATTGCATGTTTACTGGTCACTTAACTGGGCAGCACTGGTACCGCACACCTCCAGGGTAGGGGGCTCAAATCCCACTGCCACTCTCTGTATAGCTTTCATGTGTTCCTTCATCACTAGAAATTTTTCCAGACCAAAGATGTGCAGTTAGGCTAAAGTATCTCTAAAATTTCTCATAATGTATGACTGCATGCGTGAGCATGTACATGTATGTGCTCTGGCATGGATTGGTATCACTTCCAGTATATACCACTGCCTTGTACCCTGTATGGCCTGGGATAGGCTTCAGACTCCCCACATCCCTGACTGATATTAGCTGTTAGAAGATTCATGTGTAGATGTATGGTCACTGAATTCTACCAGACAATCCAGACAATATTTCTGAGTTGTGCACCTGGTACAGTAAGTTAGGGATGGCTTACTTTGAACAGGTCATTTATAATTTTGCGATTCATTTGGTATGTAAGTATTCCGAGTTATTTTAACTGCCTATTTATGCAGCTATATTGAAACTGCGTAAAACCAGGTGACGTTTGATGGCAGGAAAGCCTGTCTGTAGATGCCACAGAGAAGTTACCCTTGTGACTGCGAAATTTATTTCTTCTTTGTAGATTTTAGCTGAAGGCCCCATCTGCAGACAGTTACCAGAGATTTGCACAGTGGGCAACAAATTACAGGAACGTCCACGTCAAAGCAAGTGGACAAGGGGGAGATAATTCTGTGACTGCGAGGCTCTTTTCACATGAACTTCCATTAAAAAGGAATTATTTTGCTGTAGAAATGTGTTCTTGAGAAGTCGATGCAGAGAAGGGCCTCTTTTAAAGGACTAATTGCGTCTCTATGTAGAACCATCCTCCTCAGGCACAAGCCACCGGGTCAGCAGTAGCAGGTAGGCAGACACAGGCGAGGCTGTAGCTGGTGGTAATGACTGTGCTTTAATGAGACCCATGCTGGCTGAGTCACAGGGGGTCTCAGAAAGGTGAAGAAGGAAGGAGAAAGGAGAGAGAGGGCCGCCAGTCAGTAGGCTTATGTCCACAGGCCCTGGATTTTCAACAGTTTTGGTCAAAAAAAGAAAAGAAATCAAGTTCCACAATTGAGAAAAGGTTTGTTTTTATCCATACTTGCAAGGTATCATGTCCTGCAAAGTCAAGGAACCACCTGAACCATATCTGGCTTGATAAAGCACAAATCCTCACCTTGGATTCAGGCCCTGAGTCCACCATCATATAAAGTACCACTCCACTCCTGAAGCTCGACTGGTGGGAGAGTCTGCGTGTGATATAACAGGAGAAACCATCTCTCTGGAGCTCCTCTTTCTGATCCAACCCAACGGAGAAACCGTCTCCTCTGGAGCTCCTCTTTCTGATCCAACCCAACGGAGAAACCGTCTCCTCTGGAGCTGCTCTTTCTGATCTAACCCAACGGAGAAACCGTCTCCTCTGGAGCTGCTCTTTCTGATCTAACCCAATGGAGAAACAGTCTCCTCTGGAGCTGTTTCTTCTAATCCAGGGGTCTCCAACTCCGGTCCTGGAGAGCTACTGTCCAGTAGGCTTTCTATCCTACCTGGCTTCTGATGAGCCACACCTGTACTCAAGTAAATACCAGGAACAGGTATGGCTCATCAGAAGCCAGGCAGAATAGAAAACCTACTGGATAGTAGCTCTCCAGGACCGGAGTTGGAGACCCCTGTTCTAATCTAACCCAATGGAGAAACCGTCTCCTCTGGAACTCCTCATTCTTCTAATCTAACCCAATGGAGAAACTGAGTCCTGCAGCTCTCATACCCAAAGCTAGACTAGGCATCCCTGGCAGCAGTTCGAAGCAGGGTAACGCTACGGATGCTACCAAACAATGGATGCTTAATCTGCTTCAATAAAATATTTAACATTTAATAAATAAATATAATAACTCAAAATTGTCCAATATGATGTACCATTTTGTTAATCAAGTTTGTGTTCCTTAAACAGAATAGATGAACTCACTTTAGCTAAAGGATTTGCATGCTTCTTTGCACTTGATAAAATGTCCTTTGTCTACATTTTCGCTTTTGTCCTTCTCAGTTTGCCTTTGACATCTAAGTGTGAGTGAACGCCGGCTGCTCTGGAGACCCGTCGCACCTCCCTCAGAGCAGACGAGCCTCCAGCCAGGCTAAAGCCTCATCTCAGCCAGCCAAAATGCTGAGTGGAACATACTCCGTCCGGATCAGTCCAGACAGACCCAGCTGCAGGAAACCGTCTAAATCTTCTGAAAAACACATCAGCAGTGAAGCTCTCAGAGGGATCATTATTTATACTCCAGATAGGGCTTGGCTATACCTTGGCTATATATAAGAGGGGAAAAATGTATAATGCAATATATATATATATATATATATATATATATATATATATATATATAAACACACACACAAACACACACACACACAAACAGATGTGTTCAGAATA
>JAODKC010000137.1:15196386-15235919 GCA_026777985.1 Mormyrops attenuatus
TTGGAATTTTGTAACGGTGTTTCCTGAAATGTGTGGGCATCTTTCTGGCAATATTTATATGTCGATCTGTCAAAACCCATGTTCTCAACAAAAAGTCAAGAGAGACTCTGGAAAAAAAAGATGCCAAGGGTGATTGACAACATCAGATGGGTGGGAAAGAGGGCGTACGAGGACAAGATCGGAGAGACAAAAATAGGCAAGCTGAGGGTGGCCTGGGTGATTTCCAAACAATGTCAATTAAACAGCATTATAAGGACAGAATCCAGCGCAGTCCCTCTTTCCAGTACTTATAAATAGGACAAGTTTTTTCTACATTATGACTCTTGAAATCATTTGAATGACCAGGCCTATATTTTCCTGTGTGAACACAATATCATATATTAGCTTCTCAGATTTGTCTCTGATAAAACAACAGATTTCAGGCAGGTAGATGCACAAAGTCAATTTTCGTCTTTTCTTCAGTCTTCTTGGAAAATCATGTGTTTCGCGTAATCATGGAGAGGGATGCTGGTTATGCGTTTTTTTTTTTTTTTTTTTAAAAAAAAGCCCCTGAATGAATTCTGCTCTGTGGCCTGCTTCTCCTTCAGCAAGCCATACTTGCACACCAACCAGGGGACATTGTGTGCCTACTTCAGACTTATAGGCATTGATTTCTCCTTAGGAAATGGTGGCCAATCAAGTTGTACTTTGTGTAACACGTACGAAATTCGGTTGGATGGGCCTTAAGTACCCCGACAAGTGTAGGAAAATAGTACTGGGTACACTCCAGGGGCTGCTCATGTCTGTGACAGCGACAGCATGTGGCCAGGTGCTGTCTGCATTTAATTTAATTCAGGGAAACGGTTCTTCAGTCAGATTGTGTAACAAGAAAAAAAAACGCAAAAGCATCTGTTCTGTTCAAAGCTATCAATTATTACTGCTTAAATTTCGAAATAAATATAGCATAACGGCAAAAAATAGCTGCATGAAGACATTTTTCTTAGGATTTGTCCGGAGAAAAAAAAAATAAAAATTTGGACTAGGCATGTATATGTATAAATGATAATTAAATGTCTTTTTATTGCAGTCAGTCCCAGACATTTCCAAGAGACTTCAAAGGTATCCACATGGAAACAAAAGACTTCCGATCACTCCTGTTTTGCACTTTCCCACACTGCAACTTCAAATTTGATGACTACGAGCAGAAATGCATTTCGGCTCTCAGGACACAAAAAGGCCTTAGGTATCCAAAAATGGGGTGAAATTAACGTGTGTTTGAATGCAGAAATCATTTACATTCCTCATTCGCAGTAAAGGCTTCTGAAGTCCATTTGCATGAATAAAAGTAATCTTAAACACACCAGATGGATTCTCATTTGAAATTGGCTAGCGCCAATCCATAAATAGCGACGCCTCCCTTAAAGTGCGCAGCGCGCCATCACAGGCTACCGTCACTCACGGGCGAGCAGCTTCTCTGGACAGCGCTTTTAACCAACTGCTGCTGTCCAGCAAAGAATATAATCCTGCAGTCTACGGGCACGTGTGACTGGGTGGGGAAATCCATCTGCTGTGCAATTCAGTTCACTTTGATCTCCAGAATTTCTATTGACTTCAATTTTCACCTGTCTTTCCCAGACCGCTCTGCGTTTGACGGAGAGGAACTTTCTTTTCGAATCAGAGGTCTGCATCTAATAACCCGGCATGGGTGTCCATTTGAAGTCACACAGCATATATTTATACTTTAAAATGAGCAAAAATCACAATCTGGTTTGCGGCACTAAATCTTGTTTCTGCATCCGTGGGGTAATTGCGACGACTTTTCAGAGCAATGGAGAGAGGAGCAATTCAAGCAGCAAAACAGAGAATCCTACATAGAGTTTTCCCCTGGCTGTACACAAGCTGACGAAAACAGCTTACAAATTCAAGAGCACTGTACCTGAATTCCTACTTGGAAATGGAGCAGCAACATTTAATAAAAAGTATCCTTTAGAACTGCGATATCTTATGCCCTGTTATTAATTCTTTGCTGTACTATCCTGACACGTTTCAGGAATTCCTAAGAAAACAGAGACAGACGATAAACTGAGCTTGTTGATGGAGATCATTTTTCCAGTTCTGCCCCCAAAGGTCTATGTGTTCACAACTTATAAAACTGAGTTGTTGGACACAGGATGTATCAACAGAGGTGCAGGCAGTTAGCAATTTTTTCCAAACCCAAAACTGCATCCTTTAATATGACCAGTTGGTTATGTTACTTTGCAAACTCAAGTCTACTTAAAATGCGAGGTTGGTACTGCTGTGGATGTGGAATCCTCTGGGAAACCATAATTCTGAAGTGTGAGCAGAGCGCTGGATTTCCGTCTTTTCCTCCCACGCACCATCTATGAGATTGTACATTAAGCAGATTTCTGCAAGTGGCGCTGGTTCCAAAGCCGGCAGTCATGATCAACCTGTTCGTGGAAACAGAGGATGATTACAGACGCGGATCAAATATGCAGTCAATGATATGTGCAAATAAATGGTGCAAAAAGCTGGATACGGAGTAATGTAACAAAAAAACGACAAAAACTTTTCAAAAGAAAGTAATTTTTACCAGTTTGTACCAGTTTTTGGACCATAAAATCTAGATTGGGAGAACTTAGGCAGAGGGTACCCAGGGTAGAGTGGCACACATTCACACTAGTTACAATTTACACAGGGCAATTCACTCACCAGTATGTTTGACCATGGGAGGAAACCAACCAAGAGGACATGCAAACTCCACAAGAGCAGGGGACAAGAACTATCTCAAGCTTTGATTTTTGCAGATCTTTCCACAGTATTTAAGGAAATCCAGAAAATAGGCATCCTCACTACTCTGGTACAAGAGATTTTAGGGTTTCAGAACTGTGCGTTTCCAGCAGTCTGCAGCATCTCCGCGGGGATGATGGCTGGAGTGAGTCTTTGAACCGCAGACATGTTACAGCTCCTCCGTGGCCAGAATAGCTGGAGCTGAAGGATCCAGCACGACTGTGAGTGCGGGATTTATGGACAGCAGGAACGAAAACAGCAAAACGGAGACTCCAGGGAAAGACGTTTGTATGATGAATATTGGGGAAGGACGCAAACGTTTTATTAAATTATTTGTCAGAGACATACAGTATTTAAAAGGTCAGTTTAAAAGGTCTCCAGAGGCATACTGCAAGAAGGAAAAAAAGAAAGTCAAAACAGTGAAAAACAGACTTGGGGCTTTATTTACACTGTGCAATTATAAGAATTTCCAAAGCAAAATTACTTACAGCAGACAGACCGTTCCCTTTCACATATAATCTCCTCGGATAATTACACTGAACTTGATGACACCATACATTTTTCTGCCCAGACTGGTTCCATTGTGCACTCATGTTATTCATCTTTAGCATAAACAGGAGTTTATCATCTTGAAACGCAGGTTTATGTAAAGAAAGTGCTGCAAGTCTCATCATTTGCATCCTGGGTTTGAGGGTCAATGGAAGGAAAAAAAAACGGCTCAGAATCCAACAATATGGCTGCAAATCAGAGACGGATTCAGGTGCAGACAGGAAACCTTGACGTAACCAGCTGACTATTTATGACATTTTGCTTGGCTGTTGCCAGCGAACAAAGGGACAGATTAACCAGATTTTTTTTAACCAAGAAGCGGCATCAGAATGGTGAGCACCATCACCACCAGGAACCTGGCGAGTAAACGGCCCTCTGTGATGGAGAGAATCGACATGTCACTCAGTCAGTAATCCTGAAGTGAGCAAATGCACACTTAGGGAAAATGCATTTTGAGTTATGCACATTACCGTTGCATATGATGTGAAACCTGACAACTAAAGATGTCTTTATGCCTATATGTATGACCAAGAAATGCCGACGTGTAGAGATCAACATGAAGGAGCTGTATTAGTTGTTCATGCTTTGCTCTGTGTCTTTGGATCTTCCAAAGTTGTTGACAGTAGAAGACCCACAAGCATTACACACAACATGAATGTACAATGGCAGCTTGAAAAATTTTATATATATATATATATATATAAATATATATATATATAAAATAACAGAAACAAAACTTGAAGCCTCACGATGAAAATGACTATCATGAGTAACAGATTCAGTGCCACCCGGTCCTTTCAGTAGGTGTTAAAACACAAATTTACAATGACCATGACACATTTTAATAACAAAGAAAACCTTTAATACAGTCTCATCTTCTCCTATTTAAACCCCAAGCACACAAAATATTAAATAAGGCACACATTTACACATAAAATTAAAAATTGGCTAGTCGTTATGCATTTATTTACAACAAGAACCACAAAGTTAATTTTAACATTGGTCATTACTACATTAAAATTAATGACTAGTCCTTCCCCAGACAGGTTCTGCATTTGAGTCCTATCTAGGGTCCTCTTTCAGAAGAAAAAAAAAAAATTATATATATATATATATATATATACCGTTGCTTTGAATTCCATGTGATAATATTTTTCAGTTGAGTGTTCATTGAGTAATATTTGGGTTTCCATCACAAGGGGGAGGGCAGCTTTTAGCAATATTCACAATGGAGTAGAAGCAGCTCTGGACAAACCTTCTCCTTTCGCTGTGGACCTGGAGAGCACAATGTGGCTTCCGTGTGGTTGGTGCTAACGTAGCATAGCAACCTGAACTCCCCCTCGCAGCGATACTTCAGGCAGCCTCACATTCGAGGGCTAACGTGGCAGGAGAATGAAAGAACCCGATATTACTCTCCAATGCATTTGGCCTGGTACCACAGCATAGATTACAGGTTATAATTCAGGCTCATTTAGGTTAGTCCTATCTGGAGGTACTGAATGCCAGTGCTGAAGCTATTTCCATGATATGCTTTTGCTGACATAATAAGGCAACAGAGCAGCTGCCTTGAAGTTCATCCAGATGTTCCAGGGAGAAACATTATATATGCATACGTATACATGTACTGTGTAGATGAACACACACACATACACACACATGCATATATGTACATGATATAAAGAGAATCAGTCAGGTGTAGAAACTCACATCAGAGGAACACTGAAGTATTTGGCCGTCAGTTTCACACTGTGTTTATGTGACCATAGGCTCTGAGTCGTATTGTTTTTGACGCTCACGTTTTCACCAGTATCGAATGCACTGCGGAACATCAACGGGAGACAGATCTACTCTAATCACGGCAGCCTCTGGTAAACATTCTCCTAGTCCATCACATTTCTATAAGCAAGTTGCGTTTTATAAGGAAATACCAATATGGTACAAAGACATTCATTGGATGCGTAGCAAAACGAGTTTGATGCAGGTTTGACAAGATAAAAAGCCAATTTTCTCCCTTTTCACCTCATCTTCAGTTTTTGGGGGGCTTTTAGGGAAAGAATGTCCCCTTCCTGATTGCGTCTCCCCCATCAGTAGTTGAATTTGCCCTGCAGATTGACTGGGGAGGTGGCTGGGATGAAGAGGGGTTTAGGGGGCACGTCCGGCTTGAGCGAGGAGCTTCGGCGGACGATCACGCTCCGGTGCACCTCGGGGTGCTCGCTGTAGCTGTGCTGGCGTGTCAGGTAGGTGCTGGGGATAATGGGATGGTGGACCTCGGAGGCGCTGCCGGTGGAATGCATCCGGGCCAGCAACGGAGTTGGCTGGTGGTTGCCACGGTGACTGAAGCTGTGTTGGCGCGGGACCACTCCACCATTCGACATCTTGGAGGTCGAGTTCAGGGAATGCCTCTGGATGAGATGGCGGGGCGCCCTCTCAAGGGTTGACTGATGTGGTGGCATATCTGGGGGGACGTCCATGCGACGCGTCAGACTGTCCCTGGGCAACGTCGTCGAGCTGTAGTATGGGGCGGACTCTGTCTCGGGGACGTGTGGCTGTACTCGGTTAGTGAAGGCCATCTGGTTCCCATTGGGTGGCAAGGAGGTCGTCAGAACTGTTATGTTCTTGCCCCCGACTTCGTGAATGTGCTTCAGGAGCTCATCCAGTGATGTGACGTCTACCACCTTCTGGGTGAAGCTGGTGTATGGCTGGGTCATTACCCGCTCGGCGTTCGGGATCTTGCGGTCGTCCAAGTGAAGAGGGCATCCCAGGCCCTGCCCATTGGCCAACCCATGTGAGAAGGGAAAAACCTGCTGATGGAGCACTGAGTTTGGCCGGGAGCTGCTCACGTTGTGCGGTTTCGCGTCCTTGCCATTGTTACAGTTTTGGTTCTTCTCCCACTGATTCTTGAAAGCTTTCATACTCTTGATGGGCAGTTCGGGCGTCGAATCAGGGGTTGGCAAGCCAGAGAGCTCCGAGTTGTGGTGGTGATGCGAATGGCTCAGCTCCCCTGCAACCATGTGCCGCCCGGCCCTGCCAGGAGGATGCTCCTTTCCATTGGGAATTAAAGACTTGTACAGCTTGGGCGAGGACACCTCCAGCCTTTCTTCCTTACTCGGGTTGTCCAGTAGGCCGCTGAGCCGGGCCAGGCTCCGCAGGGAGAGGGCATGAGGGATGGGGGCCTCAGGGTCCTTGTCGAGCCGCTTGGTCTTGTGGACATTGTGGTTGCAGTAACAGGAGACTAGGAAGCCGGACAGAAACGCACCCAGAACAAATGCCACCAAGACGCATGCAATTAGAAGGGTATAGTGGACACTGTGGTTGGATTTTTCTGGTTCTGGTGACCGCCGAACCCCTGCAGAAAGAGAGAGAGGAGGAGGGAGAGAAAGAGAGAATCTAGCTATATTTTACAGAAAATATATCTTTTCTGGCACTGTAAAGCTTCAGATAGTGCAAGCAGCACCGTTAAAGTAGCCGTTCTGGGAATCGCATGCAGCAGCCTCTGACTGCATCGGGTCTCATATTTTGTTAAAACCAAGCGATGATTCAGCATCTAATGTGTTTGGGCAGTCTCTCAATGATGAGACGCTATCAGGAGCCCGAGGCAACACAAAATGGTTAAAAAAAAAGAAAAAAAAGAAAAAGAAAAATGGCCCGGAAAACAAAATTACTTAGTTAATATTGCTAGATTATTTCCCATTGATCATCAATTAAGAACTAAATGTCACAGAAATCATTTCAAATATGTCACAAACCAACCGAACAATCACACGTAGGTTTTAAGTCATTACCAAGAACACCGAAACGCATTTCCACATAGACTGAAAAACTTCATCTTTCTCCATGTTTAACTGAAGAGCTAAAAAAGTTGACAAAGTTACTCTATGCAAAACGGATAAAGGCATCAAATTTTCCCTAAATTGTGGGTTTTTAGCTTCACAGAGAGCATCTAAGGCACAGAGTTTGAAATGCAAAAGGCCCAGACATGACCACTAGCATGTTAGCATGTTAGTTTTCCAGCTGCCCTCATACATTCCTCACGGTTTGTTCAGAGCCCCGAGGGAGGGGAAACATAGCAGAGCTTGGGAGCCTTGGGAGGCTAGGAGGGGACAATGTGATGGATTTTGCACAAATGCCAAATAACACCACCCCTCTGACAGCAACAACGAACACTGCATGCTCTGCACAACACGAGGCTCATGGAAACTCATTACCTCACCTTCAATTTACAGCACTGCAAGATCATTAAAATATCAAGGGGGCAATATGGCTAAATTATAAAGCTGCATTGTACAGTTTTTTAATTAAGGACGTTTCGTGTGTGCACTGGAAAGTGGCTGTAAGCACCAGCTTTATGCAGGTTAAGAATCTGCTGTATGGAGAAGCCTGAAGATTTCCCAGCAATAACGAAAACCAAAGATTCACCACACTTTGTGAGAATGTCTCGGTCTCATAACCCCCCAGAGGATTTGGGCAATAAATAAAGAATCAGGGTGTCATTGAATTGAGATCATCATCAGTGCTCTTATATCCACATTGCGGTCAGGCATGAAACCTTGACTTGGCTAGCTGTTGTTCTGGAAGACTGGATGGTGTAACATTATGGCTGTTCACTGATGATCAATCAACACAACATTATAATCATTCCTACAGCAACCTGCTCAGTCTCTTAGCAACAATTCCTAAGTCTATTGATGGTTGGGTCGACAATTACTAATGTATCACATTCTTTACAAATGGGAACGTGGGATTCTGGGTGGAGCTTCAAATGAGCAGTTCAGCACATTAAATGGATAATGTGCCGACACATAATGCTAATGGAGCTAAGCTCTCCCAATACAACTTTCTAATCAAATCAGAAGTGAAATAGTCAAAGTCAAAATAATTCTAATATAAATAATATGATGTCATGACACTTCATTGAGTATAATATGAGAAACTGACTAAAGATTCAATTTATTAATATATTATAAAGTAGTCATATAATTCATCACTAAAATCAAATACAGAATTCATGCTGGCTACTTGCCATATATTTTTGTGTTTACAGATAAGGTCATTATTGATCAATTTAGTAGTACTTTTATAATGAAATCTCTCTTTTACAGGCTAACTTTGTACGTCACAATGAATATGTTTGTACATAAACAGGGTAAAATATATAAAATATGCATGAGAAGTGAAATCATTTTCCCAATTTATGATTATACACTACAAATTATGAATACTGTGAAATGGACATATGCATGTTTACAAATTTGATGTTTAATGCAAAAGGGGTAATGGTTACCAGACTTAAAAATGCTGTTTTTTGACAGTATGTAGCTCAGGGAAAAAGATACAGACCACTCTATATTTTAAAAAAATTTGCATTTTTAAATCCTAGTTTAATCCTGGTTCTGCTGGCAGAAGGCTACATTGCAAGGGAGGCTGCTTCCAGGCTTAAAGTTTCTAAGACAGCAGTACACAACAACAGGTAGAAGCAGGAGACACTGGAAATGACCAAAACCAGCCAGGTAGAGGGCGGAAGCAACTTTCTAATGCCAGAGGTGACCGTTAACTTATCTTGCAGTGCCTCATAAACCGGAGAATGACCTCAAGTGACCTTAAAAAAGAATGGGAAACATTAAGTGGTGTGAAGTGCACTGCTAGGACAGTTCGTATCAGGCTCCTAGAAGCAGGACAGAAGACTCATAATGCAAGGAAGAAGCCCCTTAATAATGAAGCAGGGAAGAGCCAGGCTAGAGTTTGCAAGCAAAAAAAAAAAAAAAAAAAACTGTACTTTTTACACAGGCGCATCCTCATAAATTGAGAAATGAGTGAAACTGAACATTTTGCTGTG
This sequence comes from Mormyrops attenuatus, assembly GCA_026777985.1. Taxonomy (NCBI): domain Eukaryota; kingdom Metazoa; phylum Chordata; class Actinopteri; order Osteoglossiformes; family Mormyridae; genus Mormyrops; species Mormyrops attenuatus. The sequence continues at coordinate 15,205,538 of JAODKC010000137.1, forward strand.
GTCTGTTAATTTTTTCCAGAGCTGTATTTCTCCAAAGGTGGATTTTAACATCTAGTAACCTGCTGATTTATTCCGCCGAAATGCCCAAGTGATGGGGACATGCATTCTGATGACATACACAGGACCGTCAAAATACATACAGGCAGGTGAGATTACAGGGGGAGGGACAGGCAGGGTTCATGTGAGGAACAGATGGGGGGGGGGCATGCAGTAGAAGGCAGATCGTCAGGCTGTCCTAGCTCCCGTCTCGGGGCAAAACCGAGAGATTAAACCTGCTAAAGATTTTTCCATGTAAAAAAAACATTGCTCCATGGCTTTGGTGGATGGAGCCGAAAGCCACGTTAGTGCATTGTCTGGCTAATTGGGAACAGGCTGTACAAGAAGACAAAGCCGAGAGCTCTCTGCACATTGTCTCCCTTCTATAGCCAGAGGGGAGGGCTTAGCGAAACAAAACACAAAAACAGAACCCAACAACACAAACAAAACAAGGCAGCAAAACACGTGTGCAAACAAAAGATGTCCAATGACTCACAGCATGTCAGAGTTTGGGAAAGATTCATTGTGGCTTGAAGGCACAGATATTGTACATCTGTTCCAGAGATTTCAGCTGAAGAATTAAATGAGTGTGGGGGAAAAAAAAAAATAACTCACTAATGTGGCCAGAGTGACGGCCAAACTTTGCACCCAGAATTAACTGCAGGTTGAGGAATGTACCGGAGACACAGTAAGACCTATAATCTCTACTTGACACAGTGATCAAGGGCTATAACAGTTCATAAATTAGAAGGAATTAACAAGGCATGGAAGGAGATGAGTGACACGGCATTCTCGTGCATGGTTTTCGAGTACAGAGAGACGGAGATGAAATGATCAGTCTGAGGAGGTCACATGACAGGAAGTTCTGCCAATGTACAAAAAATTACCAGCCCTAATCCCTATTCGAAGCCAACGTCTCCCCCAACACGCTGATTTGTGGGATTTGTGCGTCGGTCAGGCCTTCTCCCAGAGTCCTTCTAAACCGCCTCATTACCTCCCACGTCTCCGTTTTGAGAAAATCACATAGTTTTAATAACTTGTACTACATTTCGCTGCACTTCTCTGAAATAGAGGCTGTAGGCAACACAGGCAAGCTAAACTCTGATTAATTTCCCACTGTGACTAAAATAACGAAATTGTAAGGTCCTCTTAGTACGTTGAAACCTATGACATGTGGGCTGGATCCAGGAAATGTTTAAATAAAAGTGTGAGAATGAGTTCACTTTGCTTGGGGGAAAAAAATCACCCTTTTTGTGCAGAAAAAAACTCCAAGCAGGGAAACTATACCATACCTATAAAAATAATGAATAATACAATGATTACTGGCACACACACCTAATCGCTCCCCATTTATTTTCCCACAGCGTATCCGTGGCAGTTGAGCAGCTTATGAGAGAACCACAGATTTGGGGTTCATTTCAGAAGAGCCAGGGAGCGATACTGAAATCACTGTGCACCCAAGCCTTCTTCAGAGGCAAACAATACTATCTACAAAGTCTCCTCTTCTCCAGCAGCAGACTACTAAGTGCGCAAGAAAGTAAAGTACTTGCACAGCCTTTGTTTGTGTGATGCAGTGTGATTAGTTTCAGTTTTAGCCCTGGAGAAGCAGTGGCAAAGCGACAGGAGGGCAGGTGGGTTTAAGAGCTGATATGTAGGCAGAGATATAGCAGGGAAACGCAAAACAGGCTTGGGCGGTATGACGGTATTACGGTATACCCCGGTATTTATAAATCCCAAAGCCATCATGTTTAATACCATAAAAAAGACACTCCTCTTTCTATGAGCGGTCTCCTATTTACCATAGCGCCACACTTCCACACTGACGAGCCCATTCAGGCTCTGTCTGATTTGGGAGTAGCCTACATGATTTATGTATTTACATGTTTTTTTTTTTTTTTTAAATATACTCTCATATACCGTATACCAGGTCTAGAAGGTATGACGATGTGGAAAAAAAATAGATGCCGGCCAAGCCTAACGCAAGGTGTGGCAGAATATATGGGAGCCACCCTCACACACAAAGCCACACCCACAGGGAACAGAGAGCAGAGGGAAGGCGAAGTCTCAGGAGAACTCTACTTATGGATTGGTGCTCTGTGAGTGTAATGCACCAATGAGGTGCTGTGATTCAATCACACAAGTATCCAAAGACCATAGTGAGTGACTGGACAATACTAGTGACTAAAGCTGGAAGAACAACCTGAAAATGACTGTTTATCAAATATATATATAAAAATATGCAGTGATTATATACCGTATACATAACAGCGAAATATATTTGCAAAATGTGCAACTAAGCCTTTTAACATTTCACTTAAGGGTAACACTATGTTTATCATTTATTAGAAGTGGGGAAAAAATCCATCCTCAAAACCAGCAGTGAGTAGTACGGTCCAAGCACGTTACGCTGTGAACTTCTCTACATGTACAATAAGAACCTTTCTGTATGGTACTGTTATGGATCGTTCTGGCTGGCACGCAATCCTGAATTTTGTCAGTCACATATTCATGTAGAACCCTATTATACGGCACAGTAAGTTAACTCTGCTCCAGTTTGGCTTTTGTCAGCATGACAGCGTATCGTCCTGGGAGCCCAGTGAGATTCACGGTAACTATTGTAATTAATTATTGTAATATTTGTATTATTTGTTATTGGTATTTAACTTGTTAATTATTTTCTTACTGTCCGGGAGCAACTGTATCCACATAATTTCCTCAGGGATCAATAAAGTATTCTGAATCTGAATTTGAACGTGGCTGCCGTGAACGTCACCCTGCCCACTGCCCCATTTTCATAATGATTAAAGCTGCGCTAAACAGCACGACAAACCCACATACGGTAAGCTACCATCTGAACTGCTGCTTGTTTACTGCTTGCTCTGTTTTCCCCATTTCGAGACGGAAAGGTTCATCGTGTTCCTTCCTGGCCTGTAACATCCCCGGCGCTGCGTGACTGTCATGGATCTGTTTAGCAGAGCTCCTGCCTACTCAGCGGGCATGCCGGCGCTCGGAGGCTGCGCACTGTGCAGTAAAAGATAAGTCAGGACCGGGTCATGCAGAGGCTGCTGTCAGAGCATGGAGGCTGGCGGCTGTGAAAAGGACGCCGGCGTTCTGCTGTAAACACGTGTAAGAGCATTTTATCATGCTGCCGAGTTGCCCTTCACGCCTGGAAAGTATCACTGCCCCACTGTAAAAGTCCTTACTCTGTATGTATGTTCAGAATCCCCCCCAGCTCTATGTAGACAGACCATACAAGTATATACAGTACTGTGCCGAAGTCAAAAAAAGCTTAAATGTTTAAATTATCTTCATGTTGATGTAAAACTATGATATTATGTTTGCCAAAGTGCGTCAGCTTAGCCATTCCAGAACCCCTCCTAAAGTCACCCCAATATCAATATACAAATGTATTTTTTGACTCCACCACTAACATTATGGCTAATCAATACCCCATTGAGTTATTTAACTAATTAAGTTAATTAATTAATTGAACCGGTGGTCAAATTTAATGAATACGCGAATGGCTGCGGTGCCCCTGAGGAGAGGTCTGGGAACTGAATTGTTGTTTTTCCATCCATCCAATATGATACTAGTAACTTTTGGAGAACAGAAGACATTTTTGTTAGATTTGTTTGTGTTATTGTTAATTTGCACATATTCCAATGTCAAATCCTGTTTTTTTCTGCACAAATATTCACTTATGACCCAGATAAATAGCTTTAAACATTCGCTTTACCTATCACTTTTGCACAGTACTATATATACTGGTACAGGTCACAAAACCAATAGATAGAATCTATTACTGGAAAATAACTGCCAATAGGGGGAAAGAATGGGTGCGAGCTATGTTATCAGCCTTATGGACAAACAGCATTAGCACAAGCCTTTGCATCAGCCCGCAGAAAAGCCATGAGGCCCACAGTGCGATCCAGTAGAGCGCAGGGTTAAACCCAACACAAGACAGCGAAAGGGGGCCCCGCCCTCGCTCCCCACCACCTTACCCTTCTTCTCCACACTGATTGCTTCCAAGTCAGGTGACCCCTGCTCCCCCACAGGAGGGCGGTCATCTGGACCAGTACCTCTCTGTGGGTCAACTGTCACCTTTGGAAAAGCCGCCCCACGATTGGTAGTGCCGGCACTTGTGGGTGTGGTCTTCCCTGTGGTTACCGGGAGGGGCAATAGAGGGACCAAACAGCAACATCCATTATAGATACATAAAGCAGTGGAATTGATGTAAATATGGCCTGAACCAGTATCTCCACGGTCACTGATCAGACCAGCTCAGTTCAATTTATAGCACAAACTATCGTGGTTTTCCGTGGGAAAAAAAATCAACATTGAAATTATTGCGTCTAACATACCCTTAGGGAAACCGCTCCATTTTAAACAACAGCAAAACATAATAAAGAAGAGTAAATCAATTATTGTAAGTTGCAAAGTTCTGCAGGTGCTCTTACAACTGAAGAGTTAGCGGTTCTCTATCTGGGGAATGTTTTCAATGGCTTAAAGCAGCTATTAAACGAGCCTCTGCTTTCTTATAATTAAAAATAATTATTGGGCTGTTCAGCCTGTCTTGTGGGGGCTGATACTGCAGTTGGATTATGTAAGCTTCTCCTAAGTTAAGCTTGATCTGGTGAAAGGCACTTTCCTAAGTATAATAAAAATAAATACACCATAAAAAAAGTTTTTGGGCGCCTACAGACTTGTAGCTTGGTTTCACAACCAGCAAACTTTGAAAGCAAAATGATGGTATAGTTATAAATATGGTTATGTAGTTATAGCATGATAGTAGTGATATACATTTTAGTTTGAGCAATACTTACTGATGGACCAAATTAATGTGTTGATTCAAAAAAATTAAAGTAGAGGTACTTTATTCATGTCCATAGAGAACAGGTAGTTTTTATAAATTCTATAATGCTCTCAATGAGAAACATACACACACACACATATGCACAGGTGAGAGCAAGTATTTGGGGTCAGAGCCAGCATCCAAGGCATGATAGTTTTGGAGTCAGGACCAACCAGCATCCAAGGTCTGACAATATTGGGGTCAGGACAGGCCAGCTTCCAACAACTGACAGTTTTGGGGTCAGGACCAACCAACATCCAAGGCTTGACAGTTTTGGGGTCAGGAGTGGCCAGCATCCAAGGCCTGACAGTGATAAGACCTCTCTGCCAACCATAGGATTTGAACCAATGACCTTCCGGACACAGGCACTGATCCCTACCCCTAATCTGCTGAGAGACAGATGGCATCATTTTCATACGTTTTGCAGTCTACAGTTAAGATATGAATAATACAATGTGATTTTAATGGAAATCATATTACAAACTGGGACACTCTGGTGAACTCCTGAAGATTCTTAAATTTGTGGTGGCAAGCTGGTATTTTCAAGGTCTCCCACTCCAAGTTTAATCAAGTTAGGGGCGTCCCTTAAGTCCTGCACCCGGGGACCAGTTGTCCTTGGAATATGTCAGCACCTCACAGATCTAGGACTGCTTGATGGGGTGACGGACCGGCCGAAAAGCTCCTGTTCTCTGAGACGTCGGCCCCAGAGCGCCATCTGCACCAGGTAAATGAAACCACTGTGCCAGCAGAGGCGAGAGCTGCTACGGAGGACAATGGCTGTGGGGCAGCGTTATTAATCTAATTTATTGAAGTCCCCCCCCTCCTCAATCTAACTCATATAATTTGGCTGAGAGCGATGAAAGCACAGAGACTGCAGGTGTACCGGCGTCACGTTGGTGGAATGTTCCCATAATGGGGAGAGCGACCGCCGACCTGCCACCATGCGGTGGTGGTAAGATCCAGCCGCGGCTCGCGTTTCAATGTCTTCACAGCGAGGGAGCAAAAAAAGACGCTTGCCATGGCCTCAATGGATGTCGATGGCTTCTCACGCTAACGGCTAATTTCCTCAAAGAGGGAAAATGGAAACCTACGGAGATGAATTTCTGCCGCGGAGGGGGTGGGGGGTGGGCGTAAAAAGAAAATGAGCGACGCTGTGGGAGTGCGGGCCGAGGCGCTCGCTCATTTGGGCACCTTTCTTCGCGAGGGATCGCGTCAAACCGAATTAAAATCCCCGGGATGAGATTGTGGCAAAATAGACCACAAATGCTACACACTGACTCACAGCATCCATCGCAGCATGACACCAAATGAAAAGGAGGGACGTCTTATTTACCACAAGGAAAGAAAATGAAATAAAACGATGTTTTACAGCACGGTGCTGGCTTCAGGTCATCAGCAAAGAAGCTCAGACACCAGTTGATGTTTAAATCTTTGACATTTTGGACAATAGTTTGAAGCTGCAAAATTCTGGGAAATGACAGCGTTTGAGGATCCTCGTCACTGAACACTGAAAAACGCAAATCTGTTTAAAGACAAAGCGCCATCTTAGCCTTGGGAGGGTCCATTTTCTTACAATTTTAGCAGCTTTGTTTTCTCCGACATCCCAGACACGCTGATGTCCGAAACATCCATGCTACTCATCAGTAGGTTTTGAACTTAAAAACGAGCAGGATAGCTTAATATGGAACTGATTGGGATTTGATATTGATGGATATGGAAGAAAAAGACCCTCCTTCAATGCAGATAGGAGGGATGAAAAACTTTCCGAATTATGAATGACTGAAAAATATCAGCTGGGTTCTGAGAACTTTTGATAACCTGCATTAAGAATCATACTCCTGACTGTTGCTCTAGCTGAAGGCTGAGAGTGGCATTAAATTTTCTACAACCTGTAAAAGTTACTTTGCAGCAAAGGAAACCGATCTAGTGAGCTTGGCATCAACATACAGGACCAGGTCCATGATGGAAAGTGAAACAGGGCAAACCAGCAGATTCAAACACACGGAATATCTGAGCTCCATACATCATACATCGAACATCATACATCAACCCCCAAACAGACAACAGCAGCAAAAAATATATATTTCCTCGATATCGTCGCCATTACAGTTGGTAGTCTGCTTGCTTTCTCAGAACACATTCTATTCTATTAAAAGAGAAGTATGAAGAAAATTGACAAACTGACCATAAGCTGAATCAGCGGCAGTGTTCTGCTGTCGCGTGGTGGCCTGGACATCTACAGAAAACAGAAGGAAGGAAGCCTGAGCCTGAGCAATTACAGGCAGCCCCAGGGTTAAGAACAACGGACAACTCGTACTTACGAACGGACTGCCATGAAGCCTATTAAATTAAAAATCCAGGTTAAATACAATAGTTTGTAATAACGAATGATGCTTGTGAAAACACTGTGCAGCTTTAGAGGTTTGCTGCTAGAGGCACAGTACAGTACCGTATGTAGTTACTTCTTTTATTACTGTATATTGTTATTATTATTAGTATTATTATTGCACTATATTATTATTTTTCCAACGTAAAGCAACCAAACTAGTTTGTAACCTGGGGACAGCCTGTACTTCACGGCTCATGTTGGCTTCAGTGTTAAGTTTATCATCACTGTTTTCATACTACATAGTCCAGCACAATGGATTACTTTGAATCCGAGACATAAATTAACAATATCCGATCTTAATTTTACATGTCATGAAAATGCGTATGTACATGTATAGGAAGTATGTTAGCAAAACAGGCTGGTCATGTATAAGGAAGAGGTGTTTGCTGCCACAAACAGGAAGTCAACTGTCAGCCCTTACCATGGCAGGAGTCTTGCTGTTCCCTCAACAGACCTTCAATATCTTGCTCAAACCCAGCCCTGAAAAACAAACAAACCGGGGAGGGCATGGCGTGAACAATCTGTTAGAGCCTCTGCATAATTTGTCCCTTTTGCCTGTGACAGTCGTTTCCATGTAACAGTCGTTTCAATAGGATAAAGTAATGACAAGCGACATCTTGGCTAAAGGAACAGTCTGTGTGTCACTCCGGATAAGGCTGAAACATAATGCTTCATCTACACTGATGGATGGGATGGGGACTGAACTGAAGCCTGCCGCGATAAACAGGGCAACGACAAAGTGATGGGGGGGGGGGGGGTTAATGAAGGTCAGACAATTGTACACACAACCAGGTGGCACGGAGGCTTTACAGCTTGCTGCACATTCGAGGACATAACAAATCTTAAGGGGTACACTGGGACGCCCTGGCTAACAATGTTTACCTTTATCCGGAGTCCTGTGTGGCATCCCCCGTTACCCTGGTAGCAGCAATTTCATTTGTCTCATGACTCGCTCTTTGCTGAGCTGGGAATATCAATTTTACTTTCCCTCAGAATCTCTGTACTTTGATTTAGACACCAGAAGCAAGATCCTGTAATCTATTATTCCCCTGAGCTACACTTGCAAGGTGCAGGGCACTTCAACTGTAATGCAGATCCGCGTTATTAAAAATAAAGGCCGCTTTCATAATTGAAATCCCTCTGGTGAAAAAAAGGGAATCGCCCAAAGTTTCGGGGAGCCATTTCAATTGAGATCGGTGTCACGTAAACAAACGGGAATCCATTTATGGCCATGACTGACTGCTCGGAGACTGGCAGACGGTAAGAGAAACACACGGTCCGTGACTAATGGCAAGGCGGATGCCTTCGCTTCCAAAAGACTGACCTTAAATGCCATCCCAACCGCCCATTAGAAAGGTTAGTAAACAAAATGACTCGTTTCATACAAACACTTTATCTGCCCTCGACATAAATGCGGTTTATTCAATTTTTGGACAGCGGAGTATTCAATCAACCTGCCGCATGTTTTCTCTTATTATTTCATTCCGTTTTCCATTAACCTGAAAAATGTGAGGCTGGTAAGATGAAAATCGGGCTGTGATCAGAACATTATTATCCGGACTCTCCCTTCTGCTGCCATGCTTGTGGAGCCACATTTGCCCTGCAATGGAAAGTTAAGTTTGGACACAGACCTACACATATAAAGTCCTTGTGAGAACATCGTATTGCCTACTAACACAAACCTAGATGATACAGCCTACCACACACCTAGGCTACAGATTTATTTTGTAAGTAGAAAGAATACATTCCAAAATAATTATTAAAGGTACAGTAAATACATAAGCCAGTTACACAGTCAATACTTGATAATGATAATAAATGTGTATTGTATATCATTGTATGTGCTATAATTTTGTACAGCCGCTACTACGTTAGGTTTGCTTACAACAGCATTACTGTAGCTGAATAACTCAATGGGGTATTAACAATGCCAAAAAACACACGGATGGGGTGACTTTAGGAGAGGTTTTGTAAAGGATAAACTAACACTCTGACAAACATCATAGCTTTACACCAACATAAAGTTAATTTGAACGTCATTTACTTTGGATATTTAAGACTTTTGCACGGTACTACACTTGCAGGAAAGACGTGGCCTGGCGCTCTGGCTAACACCCAGCAAAGCCGGATAGAAGATGGTAAGACAGAAGGCATCGCTGTTCATTCTAAGCTTATCTGTTCGTTCCAAGTTGATAGGGTCCCGGCAACATCCTTCACCCGAAATTTTGAAAAAAGAAAGGAAAAAACACACACTTTAGTGCTTTTTCTTCCTTTTCCAGGAAACAGTATTTCACCTGCATTTCCTGCTCTTTGTCCACTTCTCACTTTAAGACATCTCCGCGACTGCAGGGGTGATCAGGGCACCGCGACACTGCCACATCCAAAGACCTCTCTAGACTCTTTTCCTGGGTCTTTTCACATCATTTGCACACCCAGGCACGGGTGCCGTGGCAACCGGAGACATTTGGCTGCTCAATTCTCCTGCTTCATTATTTCTCTTTATTTGTCTCTTTATTCTTTTCTCAGTCTGACCACACGCATCACACAGAGCATGGAAACCAGGAGACAAGAATGTAAGGCGATGGACTCTCAGACCTCCGGATGCACGGCCTGACAAACACAGGGCCTTGGTTTATGGCCCACCTATGCGGCGAGACAAATGGCACACAAGGCGGGTCACATCGCATATGGGAACAATGCAGGTAAAAGCCAAACAGGAGCGAATTGCCTCGTTTCCAAAGCCTCTCCCCAGACAGGCCGTGATTGAAATCCACTCGGCTGGACACTGCTTTCGATTACGTGCAACAGGGCAGAAAGAGACGAGGAGGGGATTGATTGGCCTTTCGCTCCTGTACTCCTCGCTGTCTGGGCAGCTGAGTGATCGATAGCTCTCGGTGTCAAACGGCTTCTTTCAAGTTCATCAGAATAGGTAAATAAATCACATATGGGTCATTTTGATTGATTACATTCCTATCCCTCCTGCTTCAAAGAGTTAAAAAAGAAGTACAGGAAACCAACGTCTTCTCAATGAAAAAGTAAGACTGAAAAGGTTCGGTTCAAATTATACCACAGGTGGAAAGGGACCTTAACGAATCGGAGAATAACAAATAACATGGTTAGGATGCTGCCGTATTTAGTGCTTTTCAGGTACCTGAGGGTATGAGTCGCAGTGGCACAGCTTCCATTCCTCAGCCAGACGCAGTAGGGGTCGCGGGAAGCCAGGCAGATCCTGTAAGACGACAGCAACATGACGGCTTAGAGCTGAGCAGCCTGCTCTATGCAGAGATATGTGAACTGCAGCAACCTCCACAACCGACAAGAAAGGGGTCAGAAAGTATTATTTCACAAACACGACTAGCGATTTGGAGAAGAGCAGAAACCGGGACTCAGACAGGCCCGAGGACTAGGCTGCAGGGGTGATTCCAAGATTTTTTTTAAGGTGGCGGCTTTTTTTTTAAGGCGGCACCATATTTATACCGAGGGTTCAACCTTATTAGCCAATGATACGTTTTGAAACTTTGAGAGACAGGAAAAGGGGGGCCCCGGGAGCCAATCAGCTTTCAGGCTTACAGGTTAGGAAGACATCACTCCTCCATAGCACTTGGGGAAAAAAGGCCTGTGTGCTTTTCTTCATGCTCCCCTGATGCGGCTTCATAACAGGATCCCGCTTCTAGTGGCCTGCTAATGCACCTTGATGCGCTTCAGTTAAATTAAAAACTACAGCTGAGGACACAGCAGAAAGTCATGGGCTTAACATATCAAAACCATTCAAACAGATTTTAAAATACGGAATTGTCATGTAGACAAGGAGGAAGAGAATGTACAGCAATGAGCAACATTTTTCACCTGCCATATATTCAGTCTGGCTAACACAAAGAAACTTCTTTCCACTTTCACTAACTGACCAATAGATAGCACCCTTCCCAAAAGAATAGGAAGTTGCCATGACAACAATATCTCCTACAACATCTGCGATATAACAGACTTAAGGGGGTGAGGAAAAACTTCAAAAATCAATCACCAGCTCCAAATCCATTCAATTTCTCTTAGTGCAAACAGTGTGGGACCCAGCACTTGTTCACACAGGAAGTCAAAGCTTTTCCTTGTCACATGTGATAGAGACACTAAGCACTGGAGTCGGACTCGACTTCGTTAGCTTGAATGAGGCTGAAGTCTCACTCTGGAAGACTGCAGTTATTATCAGCTCCCTAACCCCCCGCTATGAGAAATAGCGCTCCATTCTCATGGTTCCTGGTAATAAGATTGTGATCCCGTTAACAAGAGGGAAAGAAAAAACAGCTAGTTTCTTCATACCACTTTTAGCCTCTATCCAATCCTGTTTTTAGTTTATGCTTAAATACACAAGAATTATGACTGTTATCTGAGAGGTAAAAAACTCTGCATAATACAAAGTTCTTGTGATAAATGTTTTCATAAGTAGAATTTTGTTTTCTTCAAGATGCAATGCTTACTGGTCTATGCTATATAAAAACCTGCCACAACCATTCAAACAGATTTTAAACCAGAAGAAAATGGCTACTTTCTTCCCAGCATATTTACATAAAATTACTAAGGTGTAGCAAAAATCCATTTACTAACAGATTTTTCGAAGGGTTCGTCGTTAAATTCACTGTCAAGCACGTTGGTGAGTGGCCTACTAGTGGTGACAGAGGAGACGCTCACTTCTTGCAGGTGCCATGATCCGCGCAGCGACTGAGGGGCACTCGGATAATGCAGCTGGAGAAGGCCACGAACAGGCCGTGATGTTCCCTGTCCAGCTCCAAGCCCAGAACCTTCCGGTCCTCACCGCGCACGCTGCACCTACGTGAAATGAGAGGTGTTGAGAAACAAATACAACAGCAAACAGAATGGTTAGGAAGCTAAGGAGATAAAGGTATTGTTTCTACATGTGATTACCAGTCAGGCAGGAAAGGGGACGGATGCTTTTAGTTTGAAATTCCCCACAACAGAGCTTGGAGGAGGGCATTTCTGGCAAAGTTTCAATCTAATTAATCAAGATTATCAGTTCTAGTCAACTTTAGCTGAAATTGTAATTATCTCAAAGCCTGTGGAGACGAGCTAATGAAGAATTTCTGCATTTCAGATAAGGTGCTCACTTCGCAGGATTATAAACATCAATGTCCTCCAGGAGCAGGGTGCTGAAAGAAGTGTTGGGATGGGTGCTAGCCAGGACCTTCAGCACCCTGCCATCCTCCGAGCCCAGGAACAGAACAGTCTGGTTCTTGTACGGTCCAGCAGAGGTATCCACAGCTATTTGAGTCAGCTTAAACCTGGAGAAGACAAGGGTGGCAGTCAGAATAGGTACAAAAGATTTTTATAATTAGAGCTTCTGTAGCTTGTACATTTTCCCAAAAAAATTTTCTAAAAATCTGAATACATTCCCTGCATGTGTTAGTTTTCCAAAAACTTTTCCAAGCTATTTAAACCATTACTTCACACACAAGTCTCTGGATGCATTTACTTTCAGTTTTAACTGTCGAACATGTATTACTCCAGGGAGAAATCAGAACAAAAGGGGCGCTTTCATAAAGCGTGAAGCAGATGTGAAACTGCATCCTGCCTCCACCTTTGCCGTCTGGCTCGGTGGTTGGCAGCAGCTCAGCTACGCGTGCGGTGCAGTGCATCTGGCAAACAGCCTGACACACCGCACGGGCACTTCCGAGTTCAGACGGCAACTGGGTGGCCGCTAATTAGCTGCATGAGGCCCAGCATGGTGACTCCAGTCAGGCCAACTCAACCTCGAAGTTGCTCCAAGATGGCCGTCAGAGCCAGCTAAGCGGCTGAAACTAAGAGTCAGAACACAGCTGCCCGAGGCCCAGGGTTACCTGCTGGTGGTACGCGTAAAGTAGGGCCGGTTATTGACTGAGGGAACAGCCTCATCCATCAGCGGGTAGGACTTGATGAAAGAGAGCATGTCATCGGGAAAGGAGACGGAGGACTTGTAGGAAGCCGCGGGGCCATCGCCGGCACAGGAGCCCGGCCTGTGACAAAAAGTTTCCCTTAATAAATGTCATCATCCTTCAGCCCAGTTCACACCCCTACCATCTCATTTTCTCATCTTACAGTCTCAGCTGTATCACGAAACCTGAATATTAAGGCTTCATGAATCAGATAAAGACATATAACCGGCAGAAGAAAGGTATGGGCAGTTTCGAGAAGATAGGTACAAAAGCCCACGACCACTAATTCTCACCTGGGTTTGGGAACCTGTTCCTCAGGGACGGGTGTCCAGGCTGACTCACTACTCCTCTGCTCTTTGAACTTCCCATTGAAGGCTTTCTCAATGTCGTCCATGTAGAAGGCGCACACTGCTGAGCCGGTGATGCTGCACGGTGTGTTCACACAGAGATCGACACTTTAACCACATATTCATTGAAGGACTGGTATCACGAGGCTAATTATTCCCGTGGCAGACATGCTCCACAATTAAGTCAATCAGAATGACTGCACAAAGACGGTTGCCATGGTGAGCGAGGGTCAGCTGACCTGTTGACCTGCGTGGTGAAGACTCCAACCACAGCAGGCCTCTGGTTAATCTGCAGCACGTTCGTCAGGGACTGCAGGACGTCAAAGTAGAAGAAGGAGTCTCCCGGCACTGAACAGTTGAGCCGGGCCTTTAGGAAAGAGGTCCAGTAGCGCTCCAGTACCCGTGGAGAACCGCCGTTGTCATTTTTACATACCCGGGCCACACGGGAGAACACCACCTGAAAGGGACAAGGTGTGACAGAGAGGGCGGTCAGGAAAGAGGACAGAAGAACTGTGTTATGTCTTAAGGCTACTACAGACAAAAGAAAAAAATAGCTGCTATTAGTGGTCACATGGTTTGAAGATCCTTACTTTGCCTAGGGTCGTGTACTCCACTGCAATCTCACTGAAGAAGAAGTAAACATAGTTCCCGTACTCAATAGCATGGAGAAAATGAGGTTCTGAGAAGGAACAAAGGAGCTGAATCAACTGCAGCAGCATTCACGTTGGCCGTCCATAGAGTAGAAAAAGGCTGATGTGACTCCTGGTAAGCCAAGGACTTGAGACCCACCTCGAAGCCACTTTGAGTCGTATTTGAACGTGCGGAGGACTGGCGCGCTATCGCCGAGGCTGCGGTAGATCACCGCATCGCTCGCCAGGAAGTCTGTCATCGTGGCAGAGTAGAAACTGCCACCTAAACAGAGAAATGGCAGAAAGACCCTAGCGAATCTCTATAGGGGCTAACAAAACCTTTCCCCAGACGGACCAACAAAGTACAGTTCATAAAAGTGTATGACATCGTATACGTGATATAGCCATGGTGTTTACAACTATTTTTCAGATAGACTTTGTGGGTAATAAAAGATACAGAAACTACATGCCAAATGACATATGTAAGAATGTAAATACAGTATAGATGCATGTGTGAATGTGTACATCTATCTATCTATCTATCTCTACCTGTATCTCTTTATACCCATCTATCTATCCATCTATCTATTTATCTATCCATCTATCTACCTGCATAGATTGTTTTTTTTAATTATACCTCTATTTTTGCATTTTATTATGACTACTGGCTGTGTGTTCTGTTTTCACGTTTCCTCTGGGTACTTCGGTTTCGTGCTTAATTTAAATGTATGTCAATGGTACATTGAGAGTTAAAACAACACACGGCAATATTTTACATAAAAAAAATGTCGGCGGCTTGTATGTAGAACCAGAAGATCATTTGAAGCTCTTTCAGGGCTCACTTACATCATTACTACTGGAAAACGGAATGAAGCCAACTTTCACGGTCTGAGTTACACTCTCGGCCAATCTCTGGGAAAGTCGCTCATAAAACAGGTTCCCTTCGCACAATTTTTTCAATTCCTACCAACAAGACAATGTCACAGAGTTCCTCTGGCCAAGGAGATTACACATAAAAAGTACTTTATTCCTTTGGCCAATAGCATCTTAAATGCTTCAAAATAAGTATTCTGATTGGCTTTGCGATTTTTACTGACTTTTTATTTCTTGTCGTGTTATGTATAAACCATTTCTAAGAGGTATTTTTGTTACATAGTAACAGACCAAATTTTCTAGAATCTTCATTTGTTTACTTCTGCTCACTGGTTGGTTGGCTAGTGCAGTGGTGGCTGTCAGTCCTGAGCAGGACCCCACCCACCATCTCCCTCCGCCAATGGTAAATTGGCAAGGTTGACACGCAGCACATGGCTATGCCTGAAACAGTATGGATGGGCTCCCGAAGACTCACCTGCGAAGAGGCCTACATTGGACTGCCGGGATTCAAAGGGACAACGGGCTTGTCCCACTACCTCCTCCCCATCCTGCTCGAGAGTGGACATCTGAAAGGATCAAGAAAAGGGGCTCAGTTTGCACTTAGTCAAAGCATCCTCAAGTCCAAAACCACACTCTCAAAACTCTGCATGGGAACTGATCAGAAAGGTGAATGTAGCATACAGAATTAGCCAGCCAATCAGCACACAACATGGAGCGTGGTCTTCAGGGAAATCTCTAGACCAGTCTCTCATCCCAGTCCTCTGGGACCGCCAGACAATCCACAATTTTTGCTCCTTTCCCAGGTATTTGTACCAGGTATTTTATGTTCATGATTGGTTCAGGTGTGCCAGAAGCTGAGAGGGAGCAAAAATGTGGACTGTCTTAGGGTCCCTGAGAATTGGGTTGAGAGACACTGCTCTAGAGTGCTGTCCACTATAAACCATTCAATAACTTTTTCCTGGATTCCTTGAGAGTCAATAAACCTCAGCATAATCAATGGAGGAGCGGTAGTCTCCAAGGGAATGTAATGGCACACAGCAAAGAACTACTTCTATTTACATTACATCACACAGACATCAGTAACAGCGATTAAGCCCCCGGTTCACACAGCAAGTTCCGCTCAGTACTGTGCCCATTGTTTGCAAGAAGTCTTCACCACTTCTTGGCACTGAGTGCGAACGCCACTTGCGGCAGGGCTGCAGGAAAAGCACACTGGTCCCACCCTAAGACCGAGTACCACCTGCCACACAGCGCCACTGAGATCCAAACAGCTCTAATTACCAATCGGGAAGCTGTGCTGGGGGTGTCGCTTTCCATGGAAAAAATGCAAATCACGGTAATTAAAACGTAACTCCACCTCGGTCATTCCTCTAGACAGAAAGCCCTTTCTGAGATTACTGCTGATAGATCACCAAAGAAAACCTGCTACTGCATCCTACTGCCTGTGTTTACAAGGGGGCAGGAGTCAGTTTGGATTATAGTGAAACATTTTCTATACCTGGCAGATTTACAGAGGATGACTGCTGACCTGTCTGTGTTTTTAATATTCGCAAACCTCCTTGTATATCATCATTTTATATTTAGCACTCTGGATCACATACTTGGAATAAGACTGGCACCTCTCACGTAAACTACTCAACTAACGCCAACAGCCGTTCCGGGAAGCAGACGGCACACCACTGCTCACATCTGCTGTTGCCACATCGTGCTGTTTCACATCTTCCGCCTCGCTGTCCCTGTCCGGCTGCCCCTCCCAGCTTGTTTTGGTCCTTACTAGGCTCGATTTAGCACCGAAATTAAAAATGGACACTATCACCTGTTTTGGCAGTCTCGTCAAGGATAATTCCCTGGCCTGGGACAAAACTATTTCAACCAAGCCCCCCTCCTGCACCCACCCTGGGGGACCAGGACCTGGGGCAGCTTCCCTAGCTGTCCCCTCAAGATGGAGAGCAAGTGTTTTGGTATCAGATTAATTTCCTTAATCAGGCCGATAACAAACTAGACAGCTTTAATGAAGCTAGCATGTAGCTACAATTGAAAACAAGCTCATTTAGATTGTAGTTAATAAGCTATTTAAACCTTTCTGCTTAAACAGCTTACCAAGTAATGGCTGTGGATCATTTCTAGGTTTAAACAAAATATACATTGTATAATAGTATACGTTTACGTATCCAAGGGTCCCTGTATCTGCCAGGGTACTCATGCCCCTCCATCCCTCCATCCCTCCATCCCTCCATCCCTCCATCCCTCCATCCCTCCTCACGCGTCATGCCGGTGCAAAATGGTGCAGCGAGCGCCGCATGCTGGGTACCTTGTAGTTGCGGCAGGTGGGGTTGAAGGCGTTGGTTCCACAGGCAAACAGCGTCTCGTCGTCACGTGGCACCAGCACCTTGATGTAGTTGTAGCACTCATCCTGGGGATGTGGGTGGAGCGGGTGACTTACCCGTATCACCCAGAGCGGCGTTTAGCATGCACACGCATCTTTTCATGTCTCTGCCGTTAGCATAATCCCTCAACAGGGTCCCACCCCCGCTGCTACGCAGCCCACCTCGTCAGCACCGATCCCCAAAACACCTGGCGAGCCCAACCTGCGACAGGGGCCCCAATACTCACGCTGTTCTTGCCCCTCACGGTGCACTTCTCTACATCCTTCGTCTTCCACGTCAGTTTCTGCAAGGCATGTGTATGCAAGGTCAGGCTTCCCCTCCAGATGCTCCGGGGACACGGGCGATAGTAAATTACCATTCGACGGCTTAATGAACAACAAACCCAAAAAAGACATCTGGACAAATCGGGGGTGGGGGGGAGGCTTTGACTCCAGGTTACTGGTTGACAGATTTAATGTAGGAAGCAAAACAAAGTCTACAAAACATACATTTCAAAAACCAAAAAAAGAAACATAACAAAAACAAAACAACCAAAGGTGGCTGCTTTATTTTTTTGCTGTGTAATTCATTTGTAACAGGGCCCGGGTTCTGGAGTGGATCAGTGCTGATGAAACACTGCCGCCTTCCCAGCAGTGCAGGAATTATAGCGCAGGCTCACTGCTGAACCCCTGATCCCCGAGATTTAAAAAAAAATCCACTGGTCTCGGTAAGCCTGAGTGTTCCCATGTGCGGTGCTTCTCCCTGAGTGCAGGGTGAGGATGCTGGGAAATCCAGCTTCTCAGCTCCAACTCGACAGGACAGTGGGGAACCTTCGCAGGAGATGCGCTATCCCCGCCCCCCTCCAGGCTACTGGAAGATGGCAGTGTGTGGTTCAGCAGGTTAGGATGATGTGCTTGGGATCGGAAGGTCGCTGGTTTGAATCCCAAGGTTGCTCGAGCGATTTCACTGTGGGGCCCTTCAGTAAGGCCGTGAACCCTAATTGCTCCAGGGACTGTCTGACCCTGCAAATGTAGACTGCTTTGGATAAAAGCGTCTGCTAGATAAATAAAATGCAAATGAGCCGCGCATTAATAGTCCCTGACCTGCCAATGGCCTCGAAGTTACTCTCCCTCACTTAATTAGTCTCTTTAAGTTCTAAATGGTATGACTCTCAAACATGATAATGTCTACATTTGGCAGGGGCAATTCTAGGACTTTTTAAGTTGTGGGAAATAATTCATACAGAGTCAACCTTATCATTAGCCAATGATATGTTTTGAGTCAGTGAATGACAGGGGAGGCGGAACTCAAGGGGCCAATCAGCTTATGGCTAGGGCTAGGGCCCCTCTGGCTCTGCCCCTATATACATCCCTGATCCAGTGACATCACCCATATCCAGATCTTGGGATCAAACAAACACATAAAGTGATTTTGTTGGGACAGCCTTCCTGACTGTATACCCAGTCACATTGCAGTGATGTTACTGCTAAGGGGGACCACTCCACATCACATATTGCTGCTTTGAATCATATTGTTTCCCATTTTCGAGTGAAAGGCGTTTCAAGTGAACCGATGGTCAACTTGAGTGTTGACACTGATGTGAAACGACAAAAAGGTTTTTCGTCTCGTATGCAATGGGGAGCCAATCATGAGTGTGTTTAAGTAAAAGTATCTTTTATTGTTATGTTCAGATATATGATGCATGGAGTCATTACAGACATGGTAATTTAAGACATGACATTAAGACCGAGACAGCGAGATACCGTTCCAAGATACCGGCAATAGGGCATGAAAACAAATTATACACACGCTTGCCGGAAGCGTTTCCCTTGTTTATGATCCAGTGGCTTCTGCTTACCTGCTGCGGGACAATCCGCTCAGACGCAGCGCTGAGATTGACGGTGAACACGTGGTCCCTGCGAGGCATGGGAGAGGAACGCTCAGCGCGGGCGGGGACATGCGGCGTGGAGGAGGGGCGGTGCCCCGCGGCGGATGCCGCACTCACCTAGCGGCAATGTAGAGCGCGCGGTTGATGCGCACCATTCGCTGGAAGTCCAGCCCCAGCCTCAGGGTGTCGTTGTCGGACACAAGGCCCTGAAACGTGGGGTAGGGGTAGG
This sequence comes from Mormyrops attenuatus, assembly GCA_026777985.1. Taxonomy (NCBI): domain Eukaryota; kingdom Metazoa; phylum Chordata; class Actinopteri; order Osteoglossiformes; family Mormyridae; genus Mormyrops; species Mormyrops attenuatus. The sequence continues at coordinate 15,225,068 of JAODKC010000137.1, forward strand.
AGCCTGTGGAAGCGGAGGAGAGGAGGAACGCCAGGACATGAAACCACCTCCTCACTACTGTCATAGTACAACGAATATTATGATGACTCAACCGAATGTTACCTCCAAACCCATTCATCTACCGAATTTTTAAAACAGTTCATCCCTTTCAGGGTCACTGGGGGTCCGGAGCCTATCCCAGAATCTACGGGCGTAAGGCAGGGAACAACCCAGGATGGGGCGCCAACCCAGTGCGGGGCATTACCTCCATTGGGCTTTATCCAAGTCTTGTTTTGTATATACTACAGACATATTGCTATGGAGGTAAAATAGTGAGTTTTACTCCATAGCATCAAAATATTTTCCTCCTCATCAAAATATTTTTTGTCACCAATCAGGCACACAGTAATATTAAACATTTGAGCCCTTCATCAAAATTTATTTCTGGCTACGAGCCTGACATACTCTATGTTGCTGGTTGGACATTTTTCTCTTTACCACACAATGTTGTTATTTTTGTAATTTTATGTTAATGTGACCAATTACAGCAAAACAAAGTATTTCTCTTGAGGCTGTGCATAGTGAATAAAGTTGGTTCTGGTTCCGATTTGTACAACATGCCTATCACGTTCTTGTGGTTCTTTAACCAAATCAAGCTGTCACCATGGATGTCCAGACTTCTGAGAGAGACTCAAACTCTAGGCTTGTGTTCCATGTATCTCATGAGATCTTTCAGATCTGAAAGCCACTGAAGGGCTTTCAGAGTGCAGGGGGCATTTAATAACCTGCACTGTTCGCACTCAGACATCCATAATAAGAGCAAAACAATCTAAGTTTCCAGTGGAATTGGGAGAGGACATCACGTCGGCTTAGCTGGAATCTTTTTAAATAATGCATTTCTCTGCTAGGTCATGCAAAGAACTTTGTATTTTAATATTAACTGTTTGATTAGTTTCATTAACCGCCAGGCCTTTGATACTTGAGAACATGGTTATTAATCACATTTAAAGCAAATAAAAACTGAAATATTTAGAAAGGTTCCCCAGTATAACTTTCTCCCATTCAGTTTCCTGAAGTATTAGTACGTAATCACTCTGATAAACCAAGTAGCTAGTGGCTAGGCAACCTCCCCCCAAAAGTCAAACCTGGATTAACCATAAGCATGTGTTGTGCCGTAAGAATAACTAAAACGGAATGCGTGTCTCTTTAAAGCGGGCAGGAGCGCTTCTGGCTGATGCTCCTTGGCCTCGTGCTGCGGACCATGCAGATTTGGGGCTGGGCTCGTGTGGCACCGCCTGATCATCTTATGCTGAGCGTACAGAACAGGGCCATGACACCGCTGCTCCATCCTATTCACCTGGGAGGCCAGGCAGGCTATTCATGTTCTTCTGATTGCCCTTTATTTCCAGAGAATGGAGAGGAAGGTATGATTGTTTTAAAACTAAACATAGAATAGCATCTGAACTATATTAATAAGTATAAGAACAGGGGAGAAATGGCTTCTTCAGTGTTTAGTTTTGCCGCATCATTATTTAATTTTACAGCTAAACATTTAGATGTGTTGAGCACAGCAACACAACTATAGCAATTTTGGCACTGGCAAAGCACTGGATGCGGATGCTTCTTTGACTTCTGATGGAGTCTACTTCGAAATGGCCGTTTCTAATTATGGCACCATGTTTTATTTAAAACATTAATTGATTTGGGTATAGAACATGGCTCAATTCATTGCCTTAATTATTTGCTCATAAACAAAATTATGGAGATGGTGCATAAATCCCAAACTTGAATCTATATACTTCTCTGTGAGACTAGTTTAATCACTGATACATGAGGGCTCTGAACGCTCCCTGCAATTATTCAAGAAGGAAATCAAAATCCATTCACTGGTTTGTTTCAAAAACAAAAATCACTCAAACCCCCAGACATGCTGGTGAACACGTTTACGATATTTGGTATACTTGAGAATTTTGTGGATTTAATTAAACTGAATACCAGCGCGTTTCCGACAAGAGACCGTCGCAGCCACGCTGGGGAAGAGCCACCGAACAAACACGAAAGAGGTCTCACTTCCTAGGATATGGCAGCCAGACAACGAGGTGCTTATATTACATTTCAGCTAATGGAAGAGCTTCATTACGTTCCTGCTAATATTCACAAAATTTATGCTAATCGTCACTGCTAATTGTTCTGCCACAACTCCAATAATTGCGAAATCTAATGATATTTTTTTCTGCACTGCCAACGTGAAGAATGAATTAATATTCTTAATTGATATTTTTTAATACTTTATGATCACATTTAGAGTTCTGCCTTTTGGGGCTATGTCCATATGCTTCATTCTCCGCTTCCTGCTCATATTTCAAATAATACTGAAAGTGGGGTATCGGTTTGCATGCAAATGAGGGCAGAGCGGGCGTCCTTACGCTGCCTGCTGACCACGCTGATAGGCTCCAGGTCCTTGGGGAAGGGCACGACGGCGGGGGCAGCGGGGGCGTGCAGCAGACAGGAGGCCACCACGAGGGCCAGCATCACGAGGGAGGGCCGTGGCCCCGGGGTACCACTCATATCCAGGAGCGATGGTCCTGACTCTAGGAGAACACCATGCTGGGCCTGTCCTGGGGGGGGGAAAACAAAGCATAACACACTGTGCTCTTCAGTCATGGAAATTCGAGAAGTTACTTCAGAATGATACTTCAGTGAAGGTTACTTGCGAAGGACGAGCTTAATAAATCCAGTCATTTTTTCCCCCCTTTAAATCGAGAATTTGTAAATCTAAGCAGCCACTTTCAATAGCATAAGGCATCATGGCATAAAAGAATGGCACCTCCAGGAACAGGTTCACTTCAGGTTCACGAAGCAGGGACCGTAAACAGAGCACGGAGGCCTCATTAGATTTCCCTATCAACGGAGCCGGCGGGGCGGCTGCCACACGCGGCAAGGGAGCACAGCCCCGCGGGAGGGGCAAGAAGGGGATAAGAGCAGGAGAGCCTCACCCACAGGGACACCTGGCTCATTTACTCACAGACAGCGGCCTTTCACAGGTGAGCGAACACAATTAACGCGAGGCGCCCCCTGGGGGATGGGCTTACACGTGCCGACGGTGACACTGGGAAGATGGCAAGACACTAGATCCTGACTGGAGAAGAAGGACAACATAAATGAGGAGGGGGGTGGGAAGGAGGACGACAAAAAAAAATAAAATAGCAAAAACGGCCGCCGACAAAGGTCGAGATTGTAACTTTGAGTAACGTTCACTTTGGCAGAATTATTAATTACATATGCGGCGGTGAATCGGGTCCAGATTGTCTTGCAATGCTAATTCTGACATCTGTTCCTTTTTGAGGTAAAGGCCCAAGACAGATGGACGGCACCATGCTAACAGCCGTCCTGCGGGGGCCAGGGGGCTAACAGGGGGCACCGCGTCCTCAGCTCTAATCAGATACGGCTTAAAGTGTATGAGCGATTCTGTGTGGTGATGAGGGACATTAGCACGCGGTCCTGAAGGAATCAGAGGCAAACTCGACAGGGACATAGAGCACCATCAATTACGACACGACAGCCTCATTCAGACTCAGCAGAGATGGCGGCACCCGGCGATGAGCTCATGTGATAATCAAAAAGCCATAAATTTCTAGAGTGAGCGTCAGATCTGGTTTACTTCATAAATTGCACCAACCTGCAGCCCCCATCCCTGACAACACGGGGGACATCAAGCTGGCGAGACGGATGACACAGTTACTGTAAATGGACCGGAGATGCCGCGGGGGAGGGGCCCCTCTGATGACAGAGCAGTGGAGATTTGCGAGACGGACGCACAGCGATTTTCCAATCAAAACCCAGACTGGCGGTTTGGCCCTGTCATGGCTCACAGCTGGAAACCGATTGACTCTGGCCAGCTAACGTGCTAAATGTTTAAGTGCATCGTCCCACCCTCTTGCCTGTGTTTGCTGCGGTCTCCTCTTGCGGCAAAAAGAAGGGAAAGTTCCAGAAAGGCTTACCCTGGTATTGATCTCAGTCCTTCTTGACCGAAAACTAATACATCGAGACAAGTTAAGTCCATTTAAAAGGGGAACCAGAAGAGAGCTGTCCGTTCCTTATGAATGTGTTGACGAGGACATCCCTGGATTTTGAAAGTCATTACAAAGCATCGCTTAACATATAACAAGAGTGATCTTCATCACTTATGGCAGGGAACGGGTGCTTTGTACGAGAGCTTATGCAAACCCCTCCGGCCCCATTGTGGTCTAAATTTGCTAAGCCTTAGAAGTCTAGGAAAGAAACTTTTCCCAGGCTTTCTCAGAGAGCCAAAAGCCTGAAAGAAGATAAGTTACGGACGCCCGTGGACAGGCCTCGCTCCCGTGCGCTGTGGCGATGGTGCAGCACGAAGATTCTGCGACAGACGTGGCGTCTGGCTTGCCCCGCAGCAGATAACTCAGCCACTGCTATAAATACACCCAACAGAGCCCAGAGGGACAGTCTCTAGCTACTGCTGGAGATGGGCTCATTCCCATCCTCAAAAACCACTGCCTGCTCGATTACATGACCACAAAGCAGCAGTTTAGAGCTCCAACACCCACAACGAGCTGCACTAATGCATTAAATTAAGGACTGATTAGAAGACTGGCACTGGCGGTCAGAGGCCACTAATCATCACATCCCTAATCAAGTCATTTCCCCTCCCTTAGTTTGTAGTTGGATTAATAGAGGGAGAATGTAATCTGACACTCTAAAGTAGCCCTACAGTAGCCCACACGGCACGACTTTGGTCCTTGGCTAGGACTGCCTCAGAAGTTCCTAAAGAAACAGGCAGCCACCAACGTACCGCAGCAACCACCTCATCTCCCTTTCCCACTAAAGGCTCGATTCTATTTACCGTGCGTGTAGCTATTGTGAGAAGTTCTTGTTGGGTGCAAAGACCATGTCTGAGGGCTGTGCACGAAGGAGTGTGCCACTCGAAAGATCAGAACAACACAGACAGTCTATTCTGTGATATGAAGGCACGTCAATTGTTCATTGGCCAGGGGAAAAGTATGAAGAAATCAGGAAGGAGAGATGACCAAAAACTGTAAATACTTTGTACCCTCTGAAATGCTGGCTGGGAGAATCCAAAAAATATCAGTATTTATACAATTCCGCGCAAGGGGATTATAAAGACTCCCAGATGGCTGCAAACTAAAATTATATACATTAGTAACTGCAACACCATATACCTGTCTACGTCTCTACAGTACATATTGCATGGTTAGTTTTAGCAAAATTTATTTTTTATAGTAAAATGTATTTTTATCATTTACAATCTTTCCATACTACACTTCATAAACGTGACTTAAGGGTAGCTTTGCTCAGCATGCACACCCCAGCCCTGGCATCAAAGCATTTGCTGTTCAAGCTTGGTAGCACAAGAGTGAGGAATGTTCACGATTGCAGATGCTCTAGCACCACGGCGCGCTTCAGCACATCCGCTCCCTCGGCAGGTGGAATCCAGGCCAATACACACTCATCAGTTCAGTGTTTTAAAGTTTTTACTTTTTCCTTAATCAACAGCTATCATTTAGCAGGCGACGGGACAGAGATGACGCTGAGCCGGAAGCTGTCGATAGATAAACCTCTGCTAATCCCATTTCTTTGTACTCGTGCTCTTTGGGGTGCTGGTCCACTCTTTAATGTTGACTTGTTAAGCTTTCTCAGAGACAGTTTCTCTCTGTAGAACAGAGGATTGTGGGCCTTTGAGGCCACGAACCATCTTACAGTGGTTTAGATTCAGCACTGGCTTCTTCTATAGAGAAATACCCAGAAGGCATTGGAGAGTGCAAAGTATAACCAGGACTCAGAGTTACGTTGAAACTCCTCAATATGCACACACAGACTCATTTTATTTTCCCGACTCTTCTCCTGGTGCGGGCCATGGTGCCATTTTATATTTTTTGAATGCAATTTTCCATTTGTTTAACCTTTTTACTGCAGCTCTCCCAAACCAGGTTCCCTCAAACCCCCCGCGTCTGCTTTCATATTCAACGGAGAGGATTTACACTTGCTTTCGCTTTATGCATTGCCTCAGTGCCCACTGCTTCGCACCAAAAGCAAAAACCGTGCTGCTATTGAAAGAAGTCAAAGTAGCACCTAATATCAATATTACTACCCTCACGGGCCATCACCAACACCGCCTGATGTTTCCCAGCATTCCCACTGTAACAGGCATGTGTGCTGGGTTTCATGGCAATATGAACCCAGTAAGCCCCCCCCCAACCCTGCCGCCACCCCCCATGTCTACCACTCCTGACAGCAGGGTAGCGTTTCCTGGCTTTCCTCTGTCATTTGATTAAGCACATTAGCCTCTGCCTCCTATGGACCAATACCTTTACTGCGGCTCCGTCTGTGGCTTTTGTGCCTGTCTGTGTGATGGACTGGGGATCGACGGCTGATCACATGACCCGGGCGACTCAGACACAGTGGCACCGAGAAGCTCGATCGGCCTGCGGCTAACTGTAGATGGCATGCCTGGCTAATTTTGCGATCGATTCTAATTTTGTTATGAATTACCCTCGCATGTGCAAAGTGTCACATGTTTTAAAACTGCCTCTATGACAGCCACGTGCATCTAGGGGCGTCACATGGATACCCTAGCAGGGGGCCCTACTGTAGGGGGGGCTGCTCTGACTGTGGTGGGGGGGGGGGCGTCCAAGGGAACGTCTTCTCAAGGGGCCTAGAATTTCTTGCTATGCGCTTGTATTTTCCCTACCTCCCGGAAATAGCTACATGAATTTATATGTTGAGGTCTATGTTCAGTATTATAAACCACGTCCTTCTCGTGTAAAAGCCTTAAATAGTGGAGTCAAAAGCTAAATACACTTAGAACTAATAGGTAGAAGCACTAAAAATAAATCTATAATTATATTAAATTATTGGTCTTAAATGGTTGTACTGCAGCTTATGGGAAATCAGAAACACCATTTTTAGCTTTAAGAAGTTTAAAATACAGAGTGCACAACAGTCAGAACTGATCAAAATGCTGAGATCGAATAAATAATTATGAAAGTGTAAAAAATACATATAAAAAACACTGGAAAAACACTTTAAAATGTTTGCTTCAGAGATAAACAATGTCATGCTCTTTGCAGTTGGCCGTATTGATATTTCTTTAAACCCACGCTTGTCAGAGGACAGTAAATATGGATTTTTTCCTTAAGCTAATTCTTTATTTTTGGTCTTCTGGAAATAAAGCAACAGTAAACCGGGGGAAAAGTAAACTAAAAACAAGACAGCATGAAGACCAAAAAAAAAAAAAAAAAAAACTTACATTACATATAAAGAAAAAAATTACCTTAATAATGAAGGATAATAAGTACAGCAATTTCATTTTCAGGGAGAAATTACTTTACTTATCAATGTCAGACTTACTGAATGGTTTCTAACTAAATTATTTCTGTCAAAGTTAATATCTGTTTTTTCAGGCCGATGCTGAAACGGTCATTAAAAAAACTCCTCAGAGTTGGGGCCTACAAATGACTTGTTAGAAGGTAATTGACAGTGGACTTTGACTCGCTTTTCTACGGAAACCCCAATTTAAATATCAGACATCATCAATCCACGAGTCAAATGTGAATTCAAGAAAAAAAATTGATTCATAGTGATTCAAATTGATTCATGAAACTATATAAAAATTACGCAGCGTAAAACTTGCCATTAAAAGTCACTGTGATGAAGTGTATGGAAATTGGGTACAATAACAAAAGAGAAGTTATTTAATACATACGTTATATAATATAGACATATTTTAGATATATTATGTAAAGTGACTGGCCCACGCCAGGTGGCCCATGTCATATTTCAGGTTACAGCAGCCGTGACAAGCCGCACCGGTATTATCGAACCACGACGTCGTAACGATACTCAGATGGCTGTAGATCAGCGGTGCTACACACCCAAGTCCTTGCGTTGCTCGTCTCAATGTATCAGGCACTGCTCTGCTCATCTGCCAAATCAATTCTGTGCAGGGAACTGCCCCCAAGACAAGAACGACTCTAATTAGAATGCTAATACTTAGCTCCATTGGCGCTGCTGATCAAAACCGAATCAAGTATATATGAGGCAAAGGACAAATCAGAAGTCCTGCTGCATACTGAGATAGCTTTCCTAAGTGATTCTTAACGGCTAATTAATTGTGGAGTAGGGATTCCACTGTTGTCCACAGAGAGCAGTCTATTGCCAAAAAAACCCTCAAACTGATCAGAGCACTTGTCTGCTGTTTTATTGTGCTGTAGGCAGATTTCAGTTTCCGTTAAATGTGGAGAGGTCGCGAGAGGCCATTCCTGGTCAACCAGGAGAGCTTTACCACGTGTGATAGCTGGATGTCTTCCAGACTTTGAGATTCCCATTGCGGTGCGAATGGGGTTAGAAAGCCTCAGGTTCTACCTGACGCATCATGTCAGATCAAACATCCGTAAACATCTCTGCTAGCAAAGGATGAGTTTGACACACAGAGATCCTCCGCAGTTAGCATGACTTGGAGACCCCTGTTTACCTTCACTTTGGGAGGGGGTTCACTGCTTACTACTTACCGTCTTCCGCAAGAAGCAGGAATATAAAGGGATGAGTGTATCACATGGACATCCGGCAGACAGGGCTTTCCCGACGAGGCAGCGTGCACATACAGGAAATCCCGTTATGGCTGATACCGCTTATCCCCTCTTCTGCCACCATCCAGCCAGCAGCAGACGGGTCAGTCCGCAGGCGCGCCCTCTGCTCCTCTTACAGCCTGGCCTGGGATTTAACACTGAGTCAATGAGCTGGAACCTCCGAGGAGTGAGAACCCCCCCCGTGCTCCCAAAAGTGAGAAATGCCAGCACACAGCTCAGCGCGGGCAGAGCAGGGATACGATCCGCCTTCTTAGCTCCATTTCCGCTTTTGTGTATTGACTGCTATCCACTCTCTAATGGGAACAGCTCAGGATGCTCGCTTTAGATCAAAAATCGCTGCACCCCGACCCAGATTTTTTTGTCCGGCTGGAGTTTAAAAACCAAAAAAGCGATTTTGAGGAGTGACACAACAGAGTTTCGAAATCAATGCTCCTAACCTGCGGTGGGAGACCCTAAACCGCAATTCAATTCAATTCAGTTCAAAATAACTTTATTTGTCCCTGAGGGGCAATTAAAGGCACACAGGGCAGTTGAACAAGGACACAATGACAAAGTGCAACAGTACTTGGAAGATAAAAAAACATGTAAATTACATGTAAATCCTTAAACATGCAAATTAAATGTCTATTTCGACAAATGATTAAAACTGTCACGGCAACTGCATGTCATTTGGCAGAGAGATCTGACAGCTTCAGGATGTTTTATCTAGACAGCAGGCAGTTGCAGGATCAAATTGGGGGAATTTCCTTGACGTATTATTCATCCTCTTCGTTTCAGGAGCCGGAGATGAACAAAGCCATTAGCATGCGGGTGACAGGCTCCCGACGCAGTAAGATAACACCATGTATGCTTTTAAGGAACCATTGGAAAGAATGCAGCTTGGCCACACAATCTCGCTTTCGCTCCATGCAAGACTGGCACAGACTCGAGGAACACAACAAAAACATGGCTCATCTCATCTCATTTAACTATCCTGTCTTCACTATCAAGTTATTAATTCACTGCCAACGGGAAACTTTCCCAAGCATAGTAGAGACAAGGACATAGAGGCCTTGATCAGAAATGAACACATTGCGGGTAGTTTGGGAGATTATACATGTTAGTTCAGATTTGCGGAGCAGACAGCAGGTGCGGCATCCTCTGGTGCACAAAGGGCAGCTCGATAATCTGGAAAACCCGCTCGCTTGTGATGGCAGGACAGGGATGAGTGCACCTAGGGTAACCCCACAGCAAGGCTGAGCGCTAGGCGTATCCGTGATTACCCATGAGCTGTGAGGAGGGCAGGTGCACGCAAACATAAACGGAACAATGGTGGAGGATGAGAGGCAAGATCTAAGCGCTGTGCATGTGTCAGGGAGACGAAGGATGAAAGCGTCAAATACAGATGCGACGACGGTTTGCTTTTTCTCAAACCCCTGAATAAAGAAATGCTGACAAAGACAAAAGAAGAATCATCCAAATTCACGTACCTGTAAAACCACATGGGATTGTCCCTTACGTAAAGCTGTTTGGGAACGCACTGTGTACATCTTAATCTCTTTCAGTGTTTCTGATGTGAAAAAGGCACTAATGAAAGGAATCTTTTAAGCAGTGTTTCCCAACCTGGTCCTTGGGGACCCCCAGACGGTCCAAGTTTTTGCTCCTTCCCAGCTCCCTGCCAGAGAATCCATATTTTTGCTCCCTCACAGCTCCCTGCCAGAGAATCCATATTTTTGCTCTCTCCCACGGCCCACAAGTGGACTACCTAAGGGTCCCCAAGGACCAGGTTGGGAAACACTGCTTTGAAGCACAGGTAGGACATGTCCCATGGAACGGTCATTAGTGCTCACTGCCCTTGGGTGGAAAACTTAGCAGAACTGAGGAGACTCCAGCCCTCGGTGAATAAAGTGCCTAGAGGTCTCTGCATGGTGCCCACATCCACTGCCATCAAACATCATGTCCTCTGGCTGCACTTCAGTCCCGTTAAAAGTCTGGGCGGCCAGCTCTGCGCACATCTGGTGGGATCCAGTACCCCGCTGTGCGCAAACATAGGAGCCCAATCCCCTCGGTACAGTGCTGTGCAGAACTCTGTGAGGCATCATCTCCAGCCAAACAATGGTATTGGGAGTGTTTTACTAAGAAGACAATACTGGAAGCAAACCATGAAGTGCTCTCCCAGATTTTTTTTTTGGGGGGGGGGGGGGGGGGGGAATGGGGCTTCATTTATTCGGGTTAAAATTACACTGGCCAAAACC
>JAODKC010000137.1:15235929-15260877 GCA_026777985.1 Mormyrops attenuatus
GTACTCCCCCTCCCCCCCCCCCCCCCCCCCCCCCCCCCCCCCCGCCCCGGGCCCCCCCCGCGCGGGCGGGGGGGCGGGCCCCCCCCCCCGGCGCCTCATTGATTCTGGTTCAGAGTACACTGGACTCATCCCAACATGCGGGATGGGGCAATGAAAAATAAAACCATAGCATTGAAGAGACAGCCCAGTGGCCTTTGACAAGAACAAGGCAATCTGACACAAATGTCGACCTGGGAGATCTGGTGGTTACCCATAAGGCCCAATGTCTTCCATCATTTGGCGAGGATCTTCAAACTATTATGGGAAATGAGGTCATAGATGCGACTATCAGCAAAAGGACTATCCATTTCTTTCCAGCACCACTGGATTCCACTCAACATAAACTGAATTTAAAGATGAGCAATGATCAACACAACCTAAAAAAATCAGAACGGCTGTCTACTAGCTACTACAGAAAAAGTGTGTTATGGTTTTGATTTAAAAAAACTACCCTTTAACAGAAATCAGTGGGGATTTTGAAAATATACATCGGAGCAACACCACTTGTTTCCATGGATGTTGCCACTAATGTTTTTCAGCAGTTTTCAGTTAAATAATCGCTTCCATTTCTTCAAGCACCTGGGGGGCCATAGAAAAGTTGAGATTTATCGTAAATTGACAAAATGCTGGAATGTAGAGTATTTTAATGAAAAAGTACTACATCAGCTGCTGGTACCCAATTTATTTCCCTGTTCATCCTTCGCTATGATCCGAGATGCATATCGGAGGCAGGCAGAGGATATACTTCTCCTCCGCCGCGACACTGGTGACCGAAAGAAATCAAACTGCCACAGACCAAGTGAACCATCGGCAAAAACAAAGATAACCGGGAGAAAAAAGGCGAGAGGCATGAAAGCATGACAGCGGCATTGTTCATTCCATCTCTCGTCAGCATGGAATAGAGAGACGCACTTTTTAAAAGAATGACTTTCCGATGAGGACAGTCGACGCTAACGCAGCAAAACATAAATCAACATAGAAGACGGTGCTGAGGTACGGCTGCTTACGGAGGGATGTTCCCGTCATGGCTGCTCGTTTCACCATCCCTGTGAGATTGAGCACTTCATCATTATGTCTGCTCTTTCACTAATGAATGTAAACATAAACATATATTTCTTCCCCTCTTCCGCAACCCCCACGAGCTGCACTTCCACCCTCCTTCAGTCGCATGCTGGCTCAAGGCATGAAGCCAATGTTCCAGCATCATGTGACAAAAATCACACTCGTGGGAGTTTTCGCCACACAAAAATGTTCTGAGGGCAGAAGGAACAATGATTGGTTCAGACATATAACCAATCATATTGTAGAGGATGTGGGTCCAAGTAATTACAGGAAGGGGGAATCAAGACATCTGATTGGTTGGACTCACCTCCTCCACAATTTGATTGGTTCTCTCTCTGAACCAATCATTGTTCCTTCCGCCCTCAGACCATTTTTGTGTAAATAAAATTCCATGAGCAAAAATCACATGTGTTCTTTGGTGCCCACTGCAAGAGCCGCTTCACTGGAGCACTTTGTTGCGTGTTAGAAGCTACATGGGGGGAGGCGCAGGTCATGACCTGGTTTTCCATTATGATGTCATCAATAAACCACTGAACAAGACCCGGGGGCAACTCCACTGCTCTTATGTGATGCTTTCAATCCATGGTATCCATTAACTTCACAGCAGAATTAAAAACACCCCCACCCCCAATTTAAAAATCAAGTTGCTGGTATTGTTTATTTAGCAGGATCTATTATTGTTTGATAACCTGGCTTTGGAAGATATTTTTATGCATAATTCAATAGACTGCAGTCAGGGTCGCTTTAATGCATGGGGTTACCTGGTCACAGGCCCAAGGCCCAAGGCCTCAACTATCTTTGTTTATTAAAACTGAAAACCTAGACTTGTCACCCATCCTGCATTTTATGGGACTGTCTGTTAATGAAAAATAAAATACTGTGTCCCGTTCTGAACCAATACGGGACACAATTTGTCCAGGATTTTCGTGTCTGGACAGAAATTCTATTTAATCCTGATCTCCCCCTGACATTTTCCAAAATATTATCATATATTTGTCTGTGACCATCAGCCTAAATGACCTGCAATCTCCTGATGCCAACGTCAAACAAAACTTGGTTAAGCTACTTCAAGCCATCAGAAGACTACACTTCTCATCCACTAGGTGGAGCTTTATCATCCCTCATCAGACTCTTGGACCATTCTTCCTCCACAGGGTGGAAACTGGCTTCAAGCTAAATGAGGCTTTACCCCCCAGGCCCAGCTCCCAGTGTAGATATTAGGGTTGCTGAAACACTGAACATAATCTCATTTCGGCAAATCCCAAAACTGATTCCGAGCTCTTGTCCCTTCAAAGTACAGTGCTAATTGGGGTTCTGCTCACTTGCCCTTCACATTCCTCTCTATTCTTCTTCCATCTTACTTGCAGATTACGAGATCATAAATTATCACCAAAGCAACAGGCAAGTCTAATTTTTTAGGGGATAAAATAGACAGAAATTTGTAAGTAAAACGTTCCTATTCAGGGTGATAATACAAATGACCCAATACACAATTAAACAAACAAACCTATAAATGACTAACTGACCAGAATCAAACACTATTTCAGAGGATATTGAGGTGGGGAGGGTTTGTTATAGATCAGCTCCCACTCCGCGCGTTAAACAACCCAAGGTTATACAAACATCGGCGGGTTACACAAACCACAGATAAACGGCTCCTCCTGTGATGGGAGGGACAGTAGGATCCACATGTAGCTGGACGAAACACCACTATGCGCAAAAGTGTGACGAATGCGCTTTGTTTCCTGGGTTTGAAATCCTCATTAGTCTGCCTGTGAGAGGGAACCGGGACCCATAATTCAACTCAAGCCAACGCTGGGAAGACAGCATGTTGTACGTATGGGGAATTCTGACTCCATTCTATACAGTACGGTTCTGGAAAGGTGACAGGGTCGGGCTATATACCATCATTCTGGGTGGGGGAAGGATTCTCTAGTGTGACTTAACATTGCCGTGCTGACAGTTTTCTTGATATATAACCTGCACATGCGGATTTTCACATCTGCAAGGTTTACCACAAGAAATGCGAGAGCTACGATATAAGATCCCTGTACTTACACTCAGTGGCCTCCTCATCACATACAACTCCTGGTTAATGCCAACAACCAGCACCTACAAATAGAGACTCGTCAACCAGTGACTCAGTACAAGTAGTACACAGACAGGGTCATGAGGTTCAGCTACTGTTCGACACAGCTTTAGACAGGGCACTATGCATGATCCAAGTGATTCTGGATGGTGTTATCGTTGGTGCCAGACATTGGTGATGGTTCCAGAACCAGCCATCATCCTGGGATTTTCCACACAGTCCAGTGTTTAAAGTTTAAAATGGTGTGATAAACAAAAAAAGATCCATTAAGTGGCAGTCCTGTGGCAGAAAGCTCCTCATTAGTGAGAGCACAGGGATATGGGCAGTTAACGTTTGTTAAATCCAATAGGGAGGCTACAAGTGCCACAATGTCAGCATCCAAACTCCTCAAGGAAAGTTTCCTGAACTGTGCTGAATCCCTCAGAATTGCCTCAGGCTGTTCTGTTGGTAAAAGGAGGCCCTAACCAATACAGGCAGGCATCTTATAATCCTTCAGAAAGCCATTCTACCCTATGCCCTTGCGGAATTTCCCAAACTCATCAGCAAATGGAACACCATGTTTTGCCACAAAGTTCACTTGTCCAAGACTATTGTTTAGGTAGCTGGGAATCATAAAATTACTATAGAATATAGAAGGAAAAAAAATAGACATTGAGAAGACTAATCAAATCGTTGTTTTAGTGTCCTCAGCAAAACCTATAAACTGGCAAGCATTTTTGTTGAAATAAAATGCTTAGTAAAACCCAGAGAACTTCTGGGAAAAACTAAAAGGACAAGCGACCTTAGCAACATAAAAGATGTTAGTGGTGCTGTCCAGACAAACACAAACCACTACAGCACAGTAAGCATCTTTGATGCTCTTTGTTCAATTCTTCCATTCATGTCAGCTTTCGCAGTATCCAAGTATCAGATCTCTCCAAAATAGGCAGACTCTGTCACTCAAGAGACGCAGAATGTCTCTGACAACAGGGGATGGTGATCATTAACGTAGGAAAGTCGATCCGAGCCAGGTCTTACAATCTCAGCTGGTCGCTGATGCCTTATTGGCACTGCTTTGTGGGTGAGAACCCTAAAGGCAAAATCCATACACAAATATAATTTTTTCATTACCCGCGTCAGTCAAAGAGGGTCAGATCAAAAAGGCTGGGGTCCAGCTACAATAATAAGCAAAATAATCAGAGAAAAATAATATTGCACCAATAAGACATACTACGCAGAACACCTGCTGTATTCGACCTCTTTTATAACATCAAACAACATCAACGGCTGAAGTAAGGTTAAATGCCTCTTACAGAAAGCAGTGAGGGTTTGGTTTCTGTAAAACCCTGGAGGCAAGAACCTGGAGGCAGAAAGATACAAATTAACTTTCACTGTCTAAAATTAGAACAGACACTGTATGAGCGCCCTGAATCTGATTGAAACACCTTAATCTGTTCAAGGGTGCCGCAACGATGCATCATGCAAGCGTCACAGTCCCCACAGCCAAATGGCGCTAATGTATCAACTGTAAGGCACCGGCTAGGATCTGCTGTCTCGGTGTTCGTTGCCTTCATCCGGAGATAGCTGATCAGGAATCTGGACGCTGAAACTGCAAAGCCAGTGATGTCGCCAGGGTACCTCCCAGTAGAGGTATTGAGCTAAAAAAAATGGCTACAGTGACAAAGTAGTTCAGACGTGAGACAATAAAAGTCTGGTCACGTTGTTTAAAACTAATGAGAATGAGACCAGCAACCTGTCAGCACAGAGCGGCGATAAGTTCTGATATGAAACCAAATATGTCAACTTGACGCGCTTCACATAACCAAATACTCAATTTTGCCTCTGATCAGCTCTAAAGGGGAGGACTTTGAAATGAAAAGAATTCAGGCCTGGGATTGAGACTTGACCCAGACTTTAATTTCAATGTGAAAATGTAGGAAAGGAAAGGGCAGAGAAAATATGTTCCCCATCTGTACTAAAAGGAATAGCTAAAAACGAAGAAAAAAATATACAATGCTAATTTTCAGCAGGATCGGCTGTTTGTTTCACCAAAATCTCTCACACATTGATGTTTATATTTTCTTTTAATCATACAGATAATGAATGCAGCAGTTATGAAGAATGATAAATACAAAAATGAATAGCCCCAACAAAATATTTAAATTTAATTAAAGAAAATAAATAGTCCAATGAATTGAATTTAACCATCTGGTAAAATGAGCCCACTGGAAACAAATACATCTATTTTTGAGAATTTTAATTTACGGCACATTTGACTATTTTAATTTAGTTAATTCAGCAAATTCAAAGAAGTGCTCCGTTTTGACGTGTGGCTTATTGTCTGCGTTTATGAATACTGTTTTGCCTCGGGTGCAATGATTTGACGCAGTATTAAAATAAAGTTGAACACTAAGTGAAATACTAAACAAGTAGCACCATGGTCTCACACCCTTCCAAGGCCATGGGCTTGGTTTCAAACCCCAGCTCTGCATCTGGAGACCCCTCATGTTCCCCCTGAATCTCTGAAGGTTTCTACCTGGTTTTCTTCCAACTTCCAAACATGAGATTTCTGAATCACCCTTAGTGTGCATGTGTCCCAGAATGGACTTGTATCCCATCCACGGTGTCCCCAGCCTTATGCCCAGCGACTCCTGGTATGAGATTGAGGCACACCAGAACCTTATACTGAATAATCCGTAATGGAGCAACCGACAATACACTAGACTAGCCACCATCATCCGGAAAACGATGAAGGATGTGTACGGGGACCTCAGCATTCACAGAGTTATAAGGCGTGAATGTTAAAGGCCCAGCAGCCATCCTCTGAGACGTTCTTTCTGTGATGGACGTCTTGCCCAGGGCTACACAGGAACCATAAATTCTTCACGAAACTGCAAGGGCAGAAGATTTCGGCCAAGAAACATTCAGGTGCACAGAGGTCTCCAAAGTGCAGATGACTGTAGAATCTCTGGGTATATTCAACCCCTTCATAACCGGAGCCAATGGCCTTAAGACTATAAAGCGATTAGTCCAGCTATCCCATAGCGATTCAGCATGCAGGGAGGGTCACAGGGAATTGGGAGTTTAAGCTGCAGGAGCAACCTGAACTGCATGGAGGAAACCCACACAATGTTAGGGATGGAGGGAGGGAGGGAGGAATGGAGGGAGAGAGAACAAAAGAAAGAATGAATGAAAGAATGAACAAAAGAAAAAAACTAAAAAGTGATGAAAGAAAAGAAAGAATGAAAGAAGAGAAAACGAAAAGAGACAGAGGAGGAAGGATTCAAACCCCGCATCCCGGAGGTGTGACACTGCTACCCACAGAGAGGCAGGAACACACCCGCAGACCCTCTGCTGCACATCCTGGGCCGTGAAGCGGCAGAGCAGCATCGACGTCCGCCCACAGACGGTACGCCGCGCGCGGCAGTCGATATATAGAGCGACAGATTAATCTCGGGCTGACACTGAGAAGAGAGGCGCCCCCACCAATCTCGAGGTGACAGCAGCCAAAGCCAGCCATTATCAGCAACACCTACGACAAAACCTGCGCTTGATCTCGCTCCACTGCCGCTGTAACTCAATTACAGAGAGGGGCAGCGTCGCCTCCCCCCTTTACTCGATATAATTAGCTAGAGAGAACTCCTTACCGTGAAACCCAAATGCAATTGGAAGGACTTCTGCCTTTTAACACTGGCCAGCCCAGTGGCAGTATTACAAATATAATAAATATAATATAAATGAAAATGCTATGTTATGTAAAAAACCCACCACACACACAAAAACTTCCAAAAACTTCCCCGGTACTGACGCCACGACCAAACCTTTCGAACTACACATTTTCTTCTGTTGATGCAGTGTGATTTAAATATTCCTTTTGAATCCATAACAAATAAACCATAATATCTTTGAAAAATATATCAGATAGTTACCATTCACTTCATACAGACAGAAGCATTTCTGAAATTTTTTAACAAGTGTTGGAAATGTGAGGTATTAAAGCACATGTTCTCAGTATCTGGCAGTAAAGCTAGATAAAACTCATTATTAATGGAATATTTTATACGGGCAAGCTTATCCTGCACATGGAATACTTAGAGAAAATAACACAAAAAAAAAAACACACACACGACCGGAGGTGGTAAGGTCAGGACCAGAAAGTAAAAATCCAGACCAAGGTTTTGTTTCAACCTATCAGTTCAATATAAAGAATCACTGTCACAGACTACTATATTTCTACCTCTGCACACATGACATCAGGCTCCCCTTCTAGGTTTCGCCCTTTAGCTTTTATTATCCATAAATATTCGAGAGTCCGGTGGTCAGCAGTGTGGTTTCATGGCTGCCCGTGGAGCAGATGCCCCCGGAGCGGTACAGCAGACAGCAGACGTCGTGTCATGGCATAATGCAGGCTGTCAGTGTGATTGGTTACTTTAGGCTACGGCTGCTGGTCGCTCTGTTACCAAGACAGAGACGCCACTGAATCATGTCAGGGCTAAAAGTGGCCACCTTCCCTGCAATCTCCCCCCTTACCACCACCAAAGAAGTTGACGCAGAGAGATTGTGACAGTTTGTACAATCTAGAAGCTCAGATCATTGATTGTAATGGGGCAGGAGGGAGGGGAGAATTTCGGGATTACACCAGCGGAGCGTGTACAGCGATGGAAGATCAATTTGTGTCACTTCTGCAATGCGGTGACAAGTCGTCCCTCCCAGCCACCATCTGCTCCTTCCTTGTGCCAATTTGTCACGGCACATTTAAGCGAGGAGAACCCCCCCGTTACATTGTGGAAGAATTCTTTGGGACAAAAGGGAGGCCATTTGCATTTGCTGGCTTGGAGATGGGGTTAGGGAACTCGTGTTTGTCGGAGTGAAATTCAGTCCAGGGGGGAAGCCTTGCTATTGGCTAACGGTCATCAGCGAGATGGCCAATCACAATTCTGCAGACTCGAAGGAATCACACGTGGACAATGACTTGGTGAACGCTGAGGAACTGGAGCTTGTTCGTTTGCTTTTGTTTAACCTACGGCTCAGAGGGGCAGAAACTACACAAATGACAACACCAATGTAATAAAAAGGGAGTTTCAAAACAAGCTCTATCTTTTGGGTCTGGTGGGTGGGTGATGACACAGCCATATGGATGGAGGGAGCCGGCAGATCTAAATCATACTGACAAATATCTTTCCTTGTCATTACACGTTGCTGGCATGGCAACTGTCCATTCGCAAGGACTTCCTTCTCGGCTTGCAGGGGTGAGCAGGGGTTAATGAATAAAGGCCTTTGAGTAAAGTCCCATACGTGTCCCATGGAGGTACCCCAATCTTTCTGCCCTTCTCCCTTTATCAGCAACACGGTCTGGCCAATCTGCCCCTAAAAACCAATGTCCTCTCACTCCAGCACTAAACACAACTGACCACTGCAGCTCCAGGTTCAGGGAAGATGTGAGATCACGTCCCAAATCGACGGCAGATGAAATTCGGACTATAAATCAGTCACTGGGCTCCCTTTACTGGAAATACTGGGGTTTTAGTTGACCATTAGGCTTCTGAAATGTGCGCATTATAGGTAAAAAAAAACATATTTGTTTTGTGTTTTGCAGTTGGCCAGACGTTTTCCTGACACATGAAGCGAAAAACCTTCATTGCAGGCAGCTAGCATAATGTTCTTATTCTCAATTTCGTGCCTTTAGAATACATGCACTGAAGGAAAGCGTTGTTCTGGAATCGGATACATTTGTGGAACTGACCAATCAAGCAGACTGTACAAGCAAATGGTGTGAGGCAAAGTAACATTAAGGCCAACATGCAGCCAACGGTGTGACTTCTGCCCATTCATGGACCTGTTTATTTCAAATAGCACTTTAGTAAGAAGAGAATTCGGGCTGCACTCACTGTCCCACGCGGCTGGAATGGTAGGCAGCGGTGTCCAATCAGCGGCCTTTCTATTTTTCCCAGTAGTCTCAGCAGGTCGAGGTGCTGTGGAGAGAAGAAAAGAGGGTTTCTGTCAAAGTTTCGTAAACCACGATTCCCATTGTTGACCAGGCCTCCCCTGGAGTTATTTTGATTGAGACCATCTGATTAAGTTTAAGGATGTAACAGTAGATCTATGTGTATCTTCTCAAAACAGAGTCCTAGTTAAAAACAAGCATCACTACAGAAGCGAAATGATTGACCTCTGACTATTTTAACAAGGGCGACTTCATCTTGGCCTATTAGTTAGCTGAAATGACTAATGCCATCTGTTTGATCCATCCAGCACCACAGGTATCCATCTCGGGTCTGGCCTGAATCCCCCAAGGACTCAGCAAAGGGCGATCCGAGCGTAGGCACAGGTGGCCCAGACTCTGGAGAGACAGTCTCAATGTGCCTACCTCACAGCCAACACACTATCCAGTCACTACAATCTGCATTTGGGGTGCAGTGTCACGATGTTAACTAATGACCCAATGAAGTGAGATGACGTGCAGGAAAGGGCCAAACAGGCCCTTGTGACCGCACAGCAACACTGTAGCTGCTAAACCAAACAGGCCTCCAGCACGGTAAAGAGATTCCCCTCGCTCTCAAAGGGGTAACCTTATTGTAAGTGCAGCCAATCGGAGCAACATGCACGCTTCCGGTTACGTGAATCCAGCACAAAATTAGCCATTGTTAAACGGAGGCTGCGGCAACAGGCTAAAGACCTGACGTGATCCTTCAAGCTGTGACCAAGTGGCTTCTTGGAAGTGGGATCAGCTGATAAAGTTTACGGCAAACAACACGGTCGATGTCCCCCAATGGAAGGACAACAAAACGGTTTAAAACACTGACAATGACTATAATAAAACTTCTGACTGAGCACTTTTAGGAGTGAATGCATTAAAAACACTTCAAATCTGTTGATTGGAATGAAAGAGAAAAGCATGTTAACCCTTTTACACATTTAGCAATGCAATCTATTTGGAAAATTCCATCAGAATGTAAAATGGCAGGTCACGACACAGCCAGAGATGCTACTGAAGCAACAGAATGGACCTGCTGGCCGCTCGCAGATTTAAGTTGATTCAGATCAACTTTTATTATAGGTATGAGCAAAGCCAGCTAGAGAATCTGCAGGAAAGGCTCTCTTCATGCCAGATTTAACTCCGCTGGAGCGACTGACTCCATGTTAGCGGAAACGGCAGCCCTGCACGGAATCGTGACTCAACGTGATGCTAAACAGCATTTTAGCCGTGCCTCATTGACCACGGCGCTTTCCACAGCGACCCACCTCCCCTCTCGCTTCTCTGCATCCAGTCTGCCCAATGCCAAAACCCACGGCTCCTGCTCCATGCCCCTTGCCCCCCCGGCTGGCAATTTATTTAAAAGCCTCGGCAGGCTGCACATGAGCTGCGCGACTGCGGTGATGGATGGCTCTTAGGAGCCGCTGCCCTGCCGCTCTGGGACCTCTCAAATGGAAGTATTAATAATGCAGGCCTGCTGTCATATTCCCTATTAGCGCGGAGAGCCTGGCCTCCAGTCCTGATGGATTACTAATTGGATTAATTGCACTTCGTTGGGGGGAGGGGGACAAAAACCCTAACGAGCCAAAATCCTCGGTGTGGAGAGGCTGCAGGGGATTCCGGAAGCCGGCTGGGATGCTGCGCGGTGCACCTCAAAGTCTCAGTATCGCAGCATCAGTTGCTCACAGTCCCCCAGACAGAGCAGGACTTCTGCTGCTCTAACCATTAAGCCCCAGCTGTGAGTTAGACGGGTAAGTCACCGATAGCCATCGAACAACTCTTTAGACTCAGAGGTATGCATTTTGAGAAAACAAACTGCTAAAGTAGATAGCATCTTCCTCTCATCCTTATTATTTAGATCACTAACTTAAAAATCCCAAAAGAAAACAGACAGGGCAGAATTACCCATTCCAGTAATATTACACCCCTCAGCTCAGACAATTACTTTTTAAGTATCTTGTTAGCAATCGCCTTCTGGCAACAGAATTTGATAAGACAGGGGGATCTAAAGTGTATTGTATTATTGCTTTTATTAAGCTGAATTAAGGACTCTGCAATAACATTTGTCACTATGGATAATTCCCAAAGAGAGAAATGGAGAATTACAAAACCTTTTCAAATAAGGCAAATTAAACCTTTCACCCCTAAAGTGTGAGATGGTATTCGTCTGTTTATAGAAACGGTGTGTGCACGTGTGAGAGGAGGCATGTGTGTTTATGTATCAACTCCACTGGCTGCCATTTACCAGTCGCCCCTGGTTACACTTTAAGGTGTGAGTCAGTGGCCAGCAGCCTGACTGGCCAACGGAAGCACTCTGTGCCAGGTGCCATCACACTCATTACTGCACGCTGGGAGGAAATACCCTTCACTTCGCAGCGAGGGGCTTTCTGGACCCAACACTCACCGAGATCCACATCCTGTCGGGCCAGCGTGCCTGTCCCCCTCCCCACCCCCTAAAAAGGCCTTGGCATGTGACAAAGACATCGTTCTGACCTTTCACCTCCGGCTTGCTAATGAAAACCATAGCAAAATGCTAGATTGACTTTTAACACAAGGGGGACAACGGTCAAGAAAAAGTTTGTGAATCGATATGTTATTGTGCCGGATGTTAAACATTACTTTAGCACAAATGTCTTTGCACACTGGCTGTGTCCCATTGGCTGCGTAATTTAAAAATGATCATTGCCACAGCCATTAAACCCTAAGTAATATCCCTAGCTATCAATGTGCAATACATCTGAAATACAAACCATAAAAACTTTGTTGTTTTAACTCTTTTTAGCTCCATTTATTATAATTATAGTTAGCAAAAAAAATTCTTCTGTTGTTGCAATCAATCTATGCAAATAAGTTGAATAACACAACCTTAAAGGCAGACGTCAACAACCTGTGATTTCCCGGCAGACCTGTGCCCAGAAAACTGCAGAACAGGAAAGTTTTAATTCAGTCAGTCTGCTAAGGAAATAGGATTTTCAGAGTCACAAATCACAAACGGAAGCTCATTACCCCAAACACAGCCATCGTGCCTTATCTGTCTCTCAGTCAATTACAATGAAACCCTCTTTAATGGGATTTGGGGAACGGAGTGAGAGAGACAGATTTATAGAGAGGTCGTTTTTCTTTCCTTGCTTCTTCCACCTAAAATATGAGTCATTAAGATACAATTTGGTATCAGAATGTTGAAAAGATGAAGCTTCATAAACAATATTTTCCATTTAATTGTGACTTTCTGGTCTTTCACATTCTACTACAATGTGTGCCGTTTCGGGCAGTTCATGCCGACAGTTGGATGAAAGATTTTTCTATGAAACGGAAAGACCTGAAATGCAAAACTCAACTGCTTATTATTCGAAAAAGGAACCTGTCCTTCCTGACTGTGCCTCACAAAATGTACCTGGTTGTTAAAGGCTCATGGAGTCATCTCCCCCGTGAGAGTGCGAGAGAGAGTGAGAGCCTTCGATTTGTGAACCAACTCATTTTCTTGAGTGTAAACGATGGCTCTGGACCAATTACAGGCTGAAGCACCTAGACAGGTGTGAAGGGGGAAGGTTCAGCTACTGGCCAGGGGAAACCTTCCACTTTGTCATGAAATTAGAGTGGCAAGAGCGCTGTGGACACGTCCGCTTTATTTGTAGCTTAGCGGCCTGTGGTTTGCGACTCCCTGCTCCGATCTGACGGCCCCTCATTTTCCCGTCGATGAGCAGGTCAAGCCAAAGGCGTTTCTGCTCTTCGAGCCGCTTGTTTGCCTGCTCTGCCGGATGGGCAACGTCTGGCCTTGCTCTCCCAAGCCGATTAATTACACCAGAACAGATCGCCTTCTCGCAGACAGGTAGCGCAAGTCTGATTTGTTAGCCTTGATACATGCTAACATGTATCCTTCGACACACAAGGCACCTGCAGGCAGATTTGTCTCATACACCCTGCTCTCACATTAACACACTCTGTTTAAACGGGTCAAACTGTTCCATCTCTGGCTTTTTCTTCCTCAGGTTTTACTGATATGTTTGCTGTGTTTAACATGCACCTTGTATTTTCAGCATAAATGGCTAATTCGCTAGTCACTTACAGGCTTGTAAAACATCGGCTCAGACAAGTTGCACTCTTGCCCCTGCAGTCCGTGGCACCCGCCCCCTCGCTGACCCCAGGGTCCCCCCACAATATTGTGCCACGGCAAATCGAGATCGACCCAGACTCCCGGGCAGCCCAGTGACGCCCTGTCACTTGCTCCAGTCGGCTGACAGCCAGCCTCATTCCACTGTCGTTTCGACGACCCTTTGCCCGTCTCCGTGCCAACTAGCACCGCTGGCCTGGCTTGAAACGAGGACAGTCGTGCCTCCTGTGAAGCTGCGAGATCTGCCCGCCAGTCAGGACAAGTGTCATCCGCGCTAACGGTTTCACTTAAAATAGCTCTCTCTCTCTCTCTCACACACACTCACACTCACACTCACACTCACACACACAAATTTGTGTAATTATATCTTTGTGGGGACATGACCTTAAGGCTTAACCAGTCCATAAGTAACCATAAGCAACAAAACAAAATACAAATCCTTCGGCATTTTTAGTTTTTTGATCGCATTCACAGATTTTTATAAAATGGTCCCCATGTCATCAAAATAAAAGGTTTTTATAATGTAATGTGTACATGCACCACACACGCGTGCACACACAATACACACAATATGCACATCCATTAATAAAATGTACGCTTTCATCCATCTGTGATAGCATTTAAAAATACCAATCTGTAAAAGCAGCAATAAAGACAGTGATGACTGACTGAAACTGCGTGCAGTGAGAAACCAAACGGTGCTAGCAGTGCTGAAGTTGTTAGCGGGCCGTCATTGGTGACCATAGGAGTCACTGATGGTTCAGAGGACAGAGAGGAAGTGACACTCCTGATCAGAGTAAGACCCAGATATTGTAATAGTATTACAATGCAAGGATAAGTTCCTCTTGAGCAATACAGGACCTACAACAGAAGGACCAGAAACACAAAATTATCCATCCATCCAATCCATCCATCCATCCATAACCACATATCCAGCGCAGGCTTACAGTGAGCTTGCAGTCTCTGCCAGGCTGCACAGGACCCAAGGCAGGGGACAGTCGGGACAAGACGCCTGTCCATCCCAGGGCTCAAGGCAGGTGACAGCTGGGACAAGATGTCCACCCATCACAGGGCTCAAGGCAAGTGACATCTGGGACAAGATGCCCATCTAGCCCAGGGCTCAAGGCAGGGGACATCTGGGACAAGATGCCCGTCCATCCCAGGGCTCAAGGCAGGGGATAAATGCAGGTATAAGATGTGGTCCTGGTCAAAGCCAAAGTCCATCAATGATTCAGTTCTCCATGTCAGCCTGTGAGAATCGGCTTAAGCACAGGAAGAATGTGCAAGTTCTGCACACAGATTTGGGGGGGGGGGGGGTAACCACGGAGCCACAGAGCTGCCGCATAAACACCAAGGGGGGGCCGTTTGTGAAGACCACGTTACCTGCAATCGCCCTGGGCAGGCTCTCAGCCAGCCATGAATAGCAGAGCAGAGGCCAGGCAGATCTTAACCTCCCAAACCTAAACAAACAGTTTTGCTAATTAGACTTTTCTCATATACATCTTTAAAATTATTTTGTCAAAAAGCTTTCCTGGTGTAACCATTAGCACATCCAATCAAGCACGTCTTGCTTGTATTACTAAGCACCACCTGGGACATGCAGATCTGGAGAATTCTTGTTTTCTTTGAATATTTTTATATATAAAATTTACTTCTGTATATTGTTTAACTCTCATATATTGTTTGCTTCATATTTGGGATTTTGTCAGCTTCAGAAGCCACTAACATAATCTTGCTGTGTGTAACACAATGGGAATAAAAGCTTTGTACCTTTAGTGAACCATTTGCAATTGCATCAGAGCGGAATTTCAGCCCCTTAGTGGCAAAACTGCAACAACATAGAGCAGCAGCCATATTGGAATAACTGGCAGGACCTATAAATCACAGCAAGCGTGATGTGCAGTGGACTGACACTCCCAATTTGGAGACCTGTGTCTTTATTAGTGAACACACCGCATAAAAGAGGAGTGAAGGTAGTGTGCGAGTGTGTCACATCGGTCTGACGCCTGTTATGGTAACACGGTAAACCGCAAATGTATCATGGGGACCCTTGATCAAATTTTATCATCAATATTTCAAAATACCGGAATACGTTGCTTTTGAGAATACGATAAATCATAGTATAATGTCTGCTGGAATAGCAGTATGAAAAAAATTTGATACGTGTGCAGAAACATGGGCAGTGACTTGAACAATGTGAAACTTTAACATGGAACCATTTGCTATTGCAAGTTGGGACGATGGTGGCGCAGGAGGTAGTGCTATCGTTCGGCACCCAGAAGATTACAGATTTGAGCCCCGGTTCCTCCTGACCCCATCGAAGTGTCCTTGAGCAAGACACTGAACCCCAGATTACTCCCGGTGAGCAGGTTGGCGCCTTGCACCAGTGTGAGGATGGGTGAATGTGAGTCATGTATTGTAAAGCGCTTTGTGCTCGCAGGAGTAGAAAAGCGCTATATAAATGCAGTCCATTTATTTTACCATTTCAGAATAAGAGCTATATGTTAGCTTACAGGGAAAGAAGCAAAGAAATACATAGTACATGATAATGGAAAAGGAGCGGTTGGAAGAGAAAAGGCGACGTGTGTGCATGGAAGGGGCGGGTTGAAAGCGGCTTGGACACACCCATCCCAGGGGACACACCCACACCTTGACTACACTTCAGCAGGCTTCAGAGAATCTCCAAAAGTCCAGCGACCGGAGACTGAGTTCAGAAACAAGCCTCACGATTTTAAGCCTATAAAGGATGACATAAAAAAAAATCCCAGCATTGATTTACTCCTTATTTTCTGCTGGCTACAGCAGGTAGGATGTAAAAATGAGCCATAAAACTCCGCTGTCGCTGGCAACAGAGATGTTTATCTTGAGGAATGTGTTTAGCGACTAGATGGAAGACATTCAAGCAGATGTCGGGCCGACAGCAGCAGGAGATGCGACCGAGTTCAGCAGGCAGCCAAAGACAGACACAAAAAACATGAAACACAATAAACTGATTCTGTGCTTCATAAATAAAACCCCCAATTTTGAAAGGAGTGAACATCTACCAAAAAAAACTGAAGCCTTAATTACAAGTCATGTGACAATTGGGGGGAAAAATACGAATGTGCATTAATAATGAATAACTGTCCCCCATTTTAACCAAATGCAGTCTATACACTACATACAAAAATTTATAAGCATATTTGCATGAATGCAAACAATGTTAACACCACACATCTTACTTTATAACTGCAAATTCCTCCAGGGGCATTGGCAGCTTGCTAAGCCAGCGCTCCCCAGAAGATGGCGTTTTAGACGCCCGCCTATGTCACCTACAGAATTGACCAGCCCTAGTAACAGGGACAGAAATATAGGACTGTGATACAGCGACATCATATTCTAGGCATAATCTGAACTCCAATACACTAGCATCACTGTGCCGAATGACCTTCATGCGCCACGCTAATGAACAGATCTACAGTTAATCAGCACTGTGCACTTGGCCTTCTGATATAGGTGGTGGAGAATAAAATCAAATCGTGGCTGCCAGGCGGCCTACCGGTGCGGCTGCCCTGGACGTAAAAAAACCTGCACCGGGATGAGAGTAGAAATCCCACTGAACTACTTTAAATCAGACCAGTCACTACTTGACAAAACACTCTGTACTAAATGAGTCCTATATTTACATGCACTGATTTAAAATTATTCCACAGCTTCTCTCTCAAGCACATAAGACACTCAGTTTTTTTGCAAAAATGGGGAAGGAAAGAATGGCAAGCAAAAAATGAAACAAAAAGAAAACATAATCCCATTTATACACGTATATTAATAGATGTGTAAATATTGGTCTAATCTCGAGTTCCATTTTGGAAATTTTTATGTAAAACTCAGACACACTCAAAACAAACAGATCTAGTCATTTGATCCACAAGAGGGACTCATTCAGCAGCCAGCAGTAAGGCCCCAGTGGATATGAACCACCAAGTTTCTCAATCTTCCTGCAAAAGCTAAACAGCAGCAACTACTGGCTGATGACACCTGGTACGGCCTAGCTCAGAGCCTCGCATAAGGACAGTTTCCATTTAATAAAACAACTAGCTCTAAAATCTGTCTGTAAAAATACATCAGCTTCAGAAACCGAAAGCAAGACACCCAAGACTTCCATTTAGGAGGTTCAGAGATTTATTTATTTTTTTTTTTAAAAAGTGGAAGAATAAGTGGCCATAATTCATACAGAGAGCTTTATCATTGTTAGCCAATTATACATTTTCAATCTGTGAATGACAGGGGCAGGGCACTCCGGGAGCCAATCAGCTTTGAGCTGGAGCTAGTGCCCCGGTGGTCCCGCCCCTGTATACCTCTGTGCACTCATAACAAAGCAATAGTTCATTAGAGTTATTTAAGCTGGAGCAATAGAGCAGAAGCAAAAACATCTCGCCTTATTTTTGCAACTTGGCTCAGCTCAGAGATTTTTATTTCATAGCAGTGCTGTGGGGTGCACCCTCTCCATACAAAGTGTTAAACACCGCCCCCAATTTTAATTGGCAAAGATTAAAAAAAAAAAAAAAAAAAAAAAAAAAAAAAACGGGTAGCATTGCTTTTAAAAATGTCAACAAAATACCACACTTTGGTTTTGGGGCGTTGGAGGGGCATGGATACCCTGGGCGGGGGGGGGGCAGCACTTGACAGGGACCTCTGAATATGTAAAATTGGGTGGGGGAGGAACATTTTGTCGGAGGGCCCAGAATTTCTAGGTACACCCCAGCACTGGTATAAAGTCTGGACGGTACGAAAAATTAAATAGTACTCTAGCCTAACCTTCTGGAGCACCCAATTTATGTTCACTGAAACATGAACGCTTTTTGAGAACTGCCATGCAAAGCACCGCACATTCAGCCCGGGCCACCCGACCGCCGCTACGCCCTGGTAAGGGTCGCCCGCACAAAAAGGCGAAGGCGCCGTGCTGCCAAAACGGACGCGGGGGAGCAGGCAGAGCAAGAGTTCCATTCATCATCGCGATGCTGCAAAGCACACTGGGAGCTGGTGATTACTTAGAAAATGAGGAAGGGTGGGCGGGTGCAGAGCGTCATAAAAAATGTGCCTGAAATCCTCAGACCCTTTTTGATTAAATCAAACAGGCAGCCAGAAACCGAGAGAGTATCGATTCAGATGGTACAGGGTAGATAAATCGCCCAGAGCGCTAATCGGTGACATTTTTACAGCTAAAATTTTCTTAATTAAACCTTATATACAGTATTGTCTCTGTTAAACCATGTTTGTTCCTGAACGTACATGGCACTTTTTAGTCCATTCAGGAAAGATTTACCTCAACCACAACATCGGTTTACAAGCAAGTACCCATTTCCCAAAAATGATCACAGTTACAGTCGTTCAAATAAGTAGCATTTTATCTAGTTAATACATATTTTTGTTAAGGAGTGTCCTTTAAAAAAAACATAAGATGACACACATTCAAACTATCAAAGTTCAAAGCCATGCACACAGTGAAAGTAAGTACAACCTGAAGATGGCAGAGGGAAGATCAAATGTTACAGAAGAAAAGTTAAGCAGTATTTACTCCCATTCCTGTGTCAATTACTGGACAATCTTAAGCCCTGGGACAGCAGCTGAAGAGGATGCGATTTCTTGTACCCAATTAGTGCATCAAGGCAACTGGCTTGGTG
The DNA here is from genome assembly GCA_026777985.1 of Mormyrops attenuatus. NCBI lineage: Eukaryota > Metazoa > Chordata > Actinopteri > Osteoglossiformes > Mormyridae > Mormyrops > Mormyrops attenuatus. The sequence continues at coordinate 15,254,847 of JAODKC010000137.1, forward strand.
GATAGAAATTTAGAGTTTTGGAAGGCCCCAAAGTAGCTGGCAATTCGAGGTCAAAGGTACAATCAGGAAAGATAAAACCCAACTTTCAAACCTATGCGAATGTGGCCACTGCTGAATTCCCATGAAGTAGCGAAAAAAAAAACCTTTCGTCTACTGTGAAATATGAGTCTGATGAAATCTTGATTTTTTTTTTAGTATTTAGTCTTGCTGCCCTTGTTATAAATGTAAGTGGATGTGAAGCAAAGGTGAATTAACAGGAATTTGATCTATCACTTAGGATTATTGTAGGATTCTAGGCTTTTATTAGTAAAGACCAACCGTAATGCACCATATAATTACATTAAGTGAATGCCGGCAAAAGAAATCATAGTGAAAATAATAACATAAAAATACATGACAGAACGAAATGAAGAGGAGATGAGTTTGTCTATGAATCTGAACAGTGAATTCTTCATGGGAATGAGATGTCACTAAACTCCCAAAAGGCCAACTGGAGTGATGCTGTCACCCAGTCAGTGCCAGGCGATGGCCAGGACAGGCCTCCTGAGGGTAAGGCGGGGAACACCCAAGCCAAGCCAGGGTATGCTTCTTCAAAAAACATCTCACCATTGCCCATTAAATGGCACTGGTTACACCATGAATTGATCCACGCACGGTTCTTCAGTTCTTTCAGAATGTGCAAACAGAGAAAGATTAGGCATCTACAAACCTTCTAGGACCTTCTACAAACCCAGGGAAATAGCCCAACGGCAAATGGTAAGAATGTTCCAGACTGGCCACCACGGCCTTTACTCCATGAATTTTGATTACTCGTTTCTGTCCGAATCACGGGGCTCCGTCGTTTTCCACCATGGAAAACATCTGAAAGGTCGTTTATGTTAACTGGCGTCGAACATTCGATCATGGTGAGGGGCGGGACCGGAGAGGGACTGGAGTGGGGGCGGGCATGGCGGCAACAAACCCCCCAGTGGCAGGGAGAACAGGTGACATGCCGGCAGGTGGGTGCGTGACAGCCCCCAGTCACAGGCCACCAGGAGCCACCAGGAGCAGCGCGACTGATGTCTGCAGCCTATTTACATGGCGCCCGTGCTGCTCCGTCCTGGGGGGCCGGGCTTAGGAGGTTCTGTGTCAGTATGCTCCAGCGTGTGACACCCCCACCTCTCAGGGTTACAGAGGGCTCAGAGAAGCACAGAATCATATTTCTAACACCTCAAGCTTTATTTGCAAAAAGAACAATAACCAGGAGGCTCTGCTCTCCCCCAAAACTAGGCAGGGAGCGCAAGCATCTCGTGGGTTCGTCCTTAAATGCGACCCGAACGACAGACACTGAGGCTGAGAGTTGGAAGGGGAAGAGGGGGCCTCCCCAGAGTCATTGTGCGGGTCTTAAGACTGGGCCATGGCTGACAACTTAGCTAGCAGAGCCACTGCCAAAACAAACTCCAGCAGGGGGCGACGTGAGCATGACGACTTCCAGAACAGCAAAGCGATTTCCGTTCCAATCTGCCGCACCGTGTGCTGGCTGCTGTTTACTGACCTCCGCAAGCGCACACATCAAGTCATCAGCTTTCCACTCCTGCTGGAGTAATATAATATCAGGCCTGACTGTCAACAGCAAATTCAGAGCTCCACCCCTCTCAAGCAACCACAACTACCAGATTTTAAATATTTAAAATTATTTAAATTATTATTATTATTATTATCACAATACATTCAAATGTGAAGGAAAATTACTCTGATCTGACCATTTGGTAAATCTGAATTGCAGACCAGGTCTGGATTTCGTGAAGCATTTCTTCTTGCATTTATCATGAATATAAACATTACTGTTGGTGACTGGAGGCTCCATCTTGGGTACGTTCTGTCTGAGGACAAATGGGGCTCTGGCTCAGTCTTCATCCCTGCGATACAAGCTAAATGACGGCCACATAACCTGGCGACTCGGCAAGAAGCTGCTGTACCGATGTTACTGTAATTTTCACAGTTTTCCTTGAAACCGAGCATAGCTGAATGATAATTTTTCATCATGAGATAAAACGGGGCCAGAAAGACTTGAAATCGGTCATAACTCCTAATAATTTTCATACAATATGCAGTTACGGTGTTCTGACTTTGTAGGGCAGCATACATTCCCTCAGACGAAAATTCTCAAATGAGTCGCACAACATCCAATACAGCCAAAAACCGATTTCACAAAAGGGTGGGACATCAGTTCATTAGAGCTCGGGCTTTCAGGGACACGGAGGCCTAATTGCTGGGGGGGGGGGGGGCGAGCCCACTCAGAGGGCTAAGTCCCGTGCGAGTGAGTGAAAGCAGCCCCGCGCCGCCTCTGTCTGCCTCTCACCGTTTCTCTGTCTGTGATTGTAATAAAATTACAGCCGGAGCAGTCTGATTGATGAAAGTGCCACATCTCAGAGCGGCTCCTTTACATAAAAGAGAAGCGCCGCTGAATCCTGTAATTTATCATCTGAGGGCCTGATGGCTTCATCCATCTTCATCCAAGAGGGGCCCGGTCCCCACAACCAGACGGCTGGCCCGTTTCGGAGCCCTTGAACTCGCGGGCGAGGCACGAGTACGGCCATAGCAGCCTCCCATCAAGTAAACAGGTGGTGATTTGGAGCAGCCGCCATTTGTGTGTGTGTGTGTGTGTGTGTGTGTGTGTGTGTGTGTGTGTGTGGGGTCAAGATAATTCCTACCTGGACAGTGCACAGCAGGGACCTCGAACAGGGAATCAACCAGTGAAGGGCAAGCATGTCAACAAATAGTACGAACCCGCATCACTTTGGAAAGCATTCACATCTTATAAACTGTTGCATCTATTCAAAACCAGCAGAATAATACACAGCGGCAAGCCCACATGGGCACTGGGCTAAGCTGAAAGCTGGTTGGTCCCTGGAGAGATCACCCTCTCCCATCAATCAACTCATAACATCAGCTAATGATAAGGCTGGCCCCGCTGTATGAATTACGGCCCCTCTTATGCCCCTCACCATAAAAAACCCTAGTTGTTCCTGTTCAAAATAAACAACAAAAGCTGATTTACTGTGGTTTTACTACAGTACCAGAGGCAGCAGAGATTACAGGCTTGCAATGAAACACTCACACTTGGACCTCATGCATCTCCCCACAAACACATTCCTAACAACAGTGGCTCCTTCATGAGCCAAAATGTAGAATGTTAAGGTCAGGGCTATTTACAAGCAGGACACAAGGCCTCAGCATAATTTAATCTGGCCTCACCCCTCTTAGAGAGCCGTGGCCCACGTTCCGCCTTGACTCAGCAGAAGGCCTTTGCAGTGCGGTGACAGAGAGAGTGATGACCTCACACGCCCCTGCCGGGGCCAGCCAATCACTGGGAGGTCAACCAGTAAAACCCACAGGGACGTTCAGACGCTGACCTGGCCAGTAGCATGAGGTGCTGCTCGATGACCAAGTCAGGGAAGGAAAAACAGGGGTGGGACAGGCACGGGGGTGACAAGCACGCCATGGTGGTTTTACATTATCTGTAAATTGCTGTTTTGCGCGACGTCCTGCCAAATGCTTTGCGAGTCAGCGGGTCCACTAACGGCGTGATGCTCGCACACATTCACCAGCGCCTCCTTCAGGATGGCCTTTGTGACGACGGGCAGATGGTCGCCGCAGTAAACAAGTAAACAACTCCTGTCTAAATGTTTTGTGGTACTTCAGAAAGCCCTACAAGCTCACCCTGACAAAGAGTTTACACGTGACATCCTGTTGCCAGCAGTGTCATCAGGATTTGATACTTGTCAATTATAGGACACCACCCCCTATGTCCCCCATGATAAAATTTTGAGTGGTCTGAAATACATGCGATAAAAGACAAATCAGTAAATTATTTTTCAGGGGGGCTAACACAAAAAAGAGCAGTGCTGAACTCCCCATAAACAGGGTCTAGACCCGCCTGAGGGGGGTGCATAACTATAGATGCTGGGCTACATTTCACCATGCCTCGACACCTGGAAAAAAAAAGTGAGGAACAACAAACCTTAAAACGGGAGCCTAGAAGCTGCAAATCTGTTTCTGGAACCTTCCAGAAAGACCTAAGTCGGCTAAGCGAGTGGTGAAGTCTAAGGGCACGCTAAACGTAGCGGATTGCAGGTGAATCGTATAAAACGTGGGTTTGATTGTGACGACCCTAAACTGTGGCCTTCGTTTGGCTGTAAAGACCGAAATGTATCTATTTAAGCAGAATCCATGATAGAGGTCTTCCATAACTCCCCCTGCCCCCTTTTTTAATAGCCCCGGGTGCCCTTCGCAGTGGTCCGCACCTTCTTGCATTGACGCGGCAAATGAAGGTGGCTGTGGCGGTGGGGGGTGTGCGCGTTTCCATTTCCGTCGCCGCCCCAGCACCACCCGGATGTCCTTCAGAGAGCTGCCCTACTTTCTGCCGTGAGATGCTGTGACATCCATTTAACACAGACTGATGCCACCTCCCAGGCTCATTTCCGCAGCCCATTGTTCTGATGGAGGACCTAGCAGAGACCCACCATCCGCAGACAGGGCCTGCCGGCTCCCCCAGCAGGCCGGCTGGGGCCAGAGCGGAACGTACGCTCAATGTTCTCCGATAAAACTAAACCATAGCTGAATAAAATCATTTTCTTCACGCATATGTTAACCTTAAAACTCGAAAGCTGGATGCATTACTGTTTAAAGCTTTTATGAACGTGTGTCGACTTTGAAAAGTATGATTAATATACAACCAGAAAAAAAAGACGGAGTATTTCGAAGTCGCTTGAGAAAAAAATCATAATTGAAGGTGCTGTAGGTCATCAATCTGACCGACTGTACTAGCTATGGGAGGGTGGGAGTGCGTGTCCATGGCAACCAGGCTTTCTGATGTCAGACCCAGACAGGTGAATGATGGACAAAGGTGGCCTCCATAACCAGCCTTTGTGCCAAGTTATTCGTGTATCATACCATAATTTATTTCAGTGCTTCTCAATCCAGTCCTCGGGCACCCTCAGACAGTCCACGTTTTTGATCTCACCCAGCTCCCAGGGAACCTGTGCCAGGTATTCAGTGTTCCTGAATGTTTGGCATTGGTGTGCTGGGAGGGAGCAAAAATGAGGACTGTCTGGGGGTCCCCGAGTACTGGGTGGAGAATCACTGATTTAGTGGGCAAAAAAAGTTTATTCTGAGGAAAGGAACCAGGGAATTTAAGATGATAAAGAAGGTGCGTTTAAAAAATAAAAAAAAAAAAGAAGGTCACATTGCAGAGGAATGAGGGTGGAAAGTGAGATCGGGGGACTAATGACTAATGCCAACACGCATTTCCCAACCCCTCCGCGATGCTCCGCCGCAGCCCACTCCTCTTCTGCCCCATTCGCTTCCTTCCGCCGTTTATCCCATGATGTATGGCTTCATTTCAGGCTGCCTTTCAGCCAGAAAGTGATTACTACCTGCGGGATTGTGCTGATCCAGAGCCGCGGTGGTGGAAAAAGAGCGAAACTGGGTGTGGCATTCCCGGCGAAGCCTCCTGAAGAGCCATGGTACCAAATACCATTACAGAACCAGTAGATTGGTGGGAACCGGCCTGTGGAAGGTGTGGATGCATGTGGGCTGGAGTTTTACATTTACTTATTTAGCAGATGCCTTTATCCAATGCAACATGTTTTTTTTTTTTTTGTAGCGCGCAGGGTCAGACAATCCCTGAAGCGATTGGGGGTTAAAGGTCTCACTTTAAAGGGCCAATGGTAAAATCTCACAGTTTAATAACTTATTGGGCAGTGTCTCCCCCCAATTTCATACTCTCTCCTAAGCCCTTGCTGACCAGGGGATTTGAACCGGCGACCTTCCGATCACACCCACAACATCCTACCACCACACGCCACCCCCTAGAATAATCGCTCCCAGTTTGCTATGATGGGCAGAAGAATGGACAAGGCAGCAGAATCATTAAGGAGGGAGCACATGAGAGCCTAACACTGCTGCCCTTGCTGAAAACATGCCCCGGGGGGGGGGGGGGGGGGGGGCCCCCCCCCCCCCCCCCCCCCCCCCCCCCCACAACACACCA
>JAODKC010000137.1:15272340-15293478 GCA_026777985.1 Mormyrops attenuatus
CTGAAGCAATTTATGCAAGACAATGCTGGCATTACTGCACAGCTGGAGTTTCCTCTTCTCTGCATGCAACTGATCAGCACCAAACTTTTACCTTGTCACCGGAAGTCTCATCTCTGTCACAGCTCACCCGGCACTAACAGACAGGAAAGGCCTTGTCCTCTGGACTGCGCTGCAAATCGGTTATGTTCCTCCCAGGTATTTGCCATTAAACACACTATGAAACTTCTGTTCAGCCTCAGGGCACTGCAGCCCGTCCCAAGCTCAGACAGGTGAGGACCTGTGGCAGAGCCTTCTTAATCTGGAACTCCTACTTACCCGAAACTCTTCCTTAGCTACCTGGCATCTCTATCATACTGTAGGACCAGCACGTAGCAAATAGAGAGCAATCTGAATCCATACTGTCATGGCTGTCATACTCTTGTTATATTTAAAAAGTACTTAGAAGCCTGTACCCATTAATCCAGATGCCACTGTAGTCACTGAGAGGGGATCCAACAGACTCACTTACAGTGATTTAAATAGCTCTCATCCTCAAGCCTGGAGGGTTTTCCTATTTTAAAGCATACGGCAGCAAAACATTGAACACACAAAGCCAGGTGTGAACTACAGAGGCATGAGTAGACTACTAAACCGGCAAACTTCCCATTTGATATGTATAGGCAGGCTTTTAGTGATACATGATGGGGAAAGGTACAGTACTCAGAGCACACCATACTGGGATGAAGGGCATATGATGGACATTTGAGTGGACCCTACATCTAATCACTTGTAAATGGCCAGTATTAAATTCCAATGCAATTAAATGAGAAACAGCTCATGCCTATTAAATTCATGAAGGTGAAGAGTACATTTGAAGCACAGTTGCTTCGGTCAAACCATTCGTCTATATATTATTACCGTCTTCAATGATTCCTACCTGGGTCTTGACCGATCAAGACGAAGGGTTCCAGTCAGCTGATCTAGAAAAGAGGGGGCCTGTGCTGCTTTCCCGATTGGCTCACAACCGCGAACAGCAACATCCAACGAAGCATCTGAAAGAGATAATTCCCAAATGCTGTTCAAGGTCCTGAGATGAAGCTAGGGCAGATAAAGCATATGCATGAAGGTTTTTAGCAACAATTAAAAGGTGGGTACTGTTTCTGCATGACCTCTGCTCAGCGTTACCACTCTAACATGAAGCTCTTGAAAAAATGGCTGCATCAGCAAAACTACTAGAGAGGCTGTTTAATACAGTAGCCCTGTGATAATTCACATCATTATTTGTTTTGAGTATCATTACAGCAGCTCTGGAGATTTGCCACCGACAGTAGACAAGTACTGATGCGCTTCCATATTGTACATCAGAGAATTGAGATGCTGTTTATAGCCCGCCAATATTTGCTTTAATAAAACATTCTTATAATTGGGTAAACTATAAAGGCTTCACTCCATCCACGCTGTTATTCCATCATATTAAAAACCGCTCAAGGGCACAGATAAGCACCTGCAGACAAAACCAGATTCAGGATTCTTATTGGCTGGTGATAATGACCACAATGGGTCCAGTAGACAATAAATCCCCCAAACAGTACAAAAGATGAACATCCATGGTATGGACACTTCAAGCTCTTCATTAAATGAGAGACATATCGCTGCAGCCAGGAGCTGAGTGTCGGGTGGGAGGGGCAATGTGGGAGGGTTTTATAACAAGGGGCCTGTAATGATACAAAAACCCTCGTTATAAACCCCTCCTACCCCTCATGATAAACCCCTCCTACTCAACGTTGCCCCTCCTACTCGACACTCAGCTGCAACGATATATGCTGCCTTAAATCAGTTTGAAAAAATAAAGATAACCATTCACACGAGTGGCAACATCAAACACTGACATGAAATGCAGACTCCATCACAACACTTCCTGTATACACTGCAAATCTCAGACCATAAACCACAAATCGCTCCTTGATGAGTACATGACCAAGGCTCCGCTGACAAAATATGCTTAGAAAAGGATTTTCGCTCGATAACTACTATTTACATAAATTCCCTCAGAACGGGTTCACTCTTGATAAATGCACTTAATTTCCATCTGGTGTACAGGAGCAGAATACTCAATTTGAATGTACCAGAGGATCTGTAACATGCCGTCCCGTTTGGTCCCCATCTGCCAAAGAGACTGGTACACCACCCCTCCCCCTCCCTTAAGGATTTCAGTATTGCTATTGCTCTGCTAGTCACCAAGTAAGAAGACTGGAAGTTGAGAGTAACAAAAATAGTGCACGTATGCAGAATATTGTAGTATAATCTGGATTGGCAGGTAGCTGCCAAGGTGGTTTAGCGATTAGCATTGCTGCCTCATCGCTGGAGCTGTGTGCTCAACACCAACCGCCGGTTTCTTTTTTGATGATCTCTCCCTTTGCATGGACTGCATCCAGGTATTCTGTCCCTGTCCCAAAACATGAAGACCGTCCAAGTAAATTTAGGCAGCTAAATTACCCATAGCATGTGCCTACGCAAATCAATGTGAGCGCGAGGGATAGTATCTCTCGATGGAGTGGCCAAAATCTACGCTGCGGTACATCTGGTATTTCTTGGTTTACACTCAGCATGCCAGTGAACCGAAGCGGATCAGTAGTTGCTGGACAGAAGCGTGGATGATTGAATGAAGCGTGATTTTGATGCTATCTGGGTATAATAAAGAATAAGTAGTAAATTCATTGCAAATGAGCTAGGTAGGGGCCAGCTGAATGCTAGAAAGGAAAGTAGGAAATTTGATCATTTCCTGTGAGCCACAGTGAGATCACCTAAGTAGCAGTCTGCACCATTACTACTGTCCTGATTTAGCGAGAATTAACAGCATGCGGGTGAGTGTGCATTTAAAGTGGTCAATTTAGGTTTCAGGTATTGCTCTTGCCAGTGTTGGGAGGCATCAAACCCATTTCCAAGACAGAAAATTACAAGTGCATTTCCACTTTTTTGTACAAGAAAGGCATCTGGCAAAACGTTTCTCTAATAGGTGCCAGTTTGAATATGATGGCGAACGCAAAGATGAAAAATCAGAGGACAACCAACACTAAAAGCTTTCCTTAGATTAAAAATGAGCGCAAAAATGTCAAGGAGACCCAGCAAAGGTTTAAGCATCTGTTTGTGGTGCTGTTACTGGTATACAACATGCATTAACTCTCACTGTGCTTGGAAATTAACCATCATCAGTGTTAAAAAATTCAGTCTTAGAGGGACAGGAGAAATGCATATGGCCAAGTGAGAAGATGGGTTTCACAAAACCAAGACGGCCATTTCAGCATCACTACATTCTGCCTTACATTCTTACTGGCCCAATGTAGAAATGTTTACACTCACCCCTAATCTTCTCGTATGTACCTAGTCAGATGGTAATCATTCAGATACATCTGGTAACTCACAGGGCATTACATTTTCCCCAGAGCAACAACAGAAACATGAGCAACCTTTCTGAAGAGGACAGACCTGGTGAGGCTTACCCTGAGGCTGCCCTAGATGAGGAGCGTCGGTAGCAACCAACCAGGAGGAAGCTTGACCCTTAATCGGGAGATCAAGATGATCCCGGGAAACCCGCAGGGACAGGCTATGGACTATTCCTGCTTCCCCCATTGGCAGGGTCACACCGGTTGGTGATTGGTTCAGGCCGTCCTTATGTAAGATTGCCTCATTTCCCCCAGAAAGAGTGTGCACATATCTGTCGGCTTATTTTGTCGTCTGCTATTACCAGTTCTCAAATGTATAAAACAATAAACAAGGTGTAAATTTTACATTTTATATATATATAAAGACTGCAGTGCATATGCACTTTGAATTAATGAATGATTAATTTTTCTCTATAGCCGCAATGATGTAATTGAATTTAACATTTTAATGTTTCTTTCCAAAAAAATGACAAAAGGTTGGCGCAGAGGTGCTCTGCAGGAATACACGACACCAAATGTTGTTCTAAAAAGTCGAGCAGATAACATGTACGACCTTGGGGACAAGAGATCGTTAAGCCACCCTTTCGGCACATACTACGCTTTAGCTGGTGCGGCAAGAACCACTTGTGGATTATTTATTTACTTTGGGGAGCCTGGAGCAGCTGTACAGCACTGACACGCAGCTGACAAGGTCTCACGCACCAGGCTCTGTAATCAAGTCTGTTTTGTCAAAGCCTTTGGCAGGAACTCACTTCATCCCCAAACTATTTTCAGCAAACTCTCTATAAGGCCACAAAAATCTGTTCTTGGGCAAAGAGGGGGGGGGCTGTAAACAGACTAGGAAGCGAACAGTCGCAGCAGGCTCCAGGAGGAGACTGCCAGCTTAATCTATCCTGATTAGGCAAAGCAAGCAGAATTGAGCGAGACGATAGCGCCAAGCGACGAGATTACGTTACGCCGCCCGGGCCTGGCTGCTCTGCTTGGCTAATGCATGTACAAAACTTCCTGCTGTGCATCCAAGCCTACACCCTAAAAGCAAACACTGCAACAGACACCGCGCTACGGCAGATTTACAGGGAGGGATCTCCATCACTCTCTCCTCCAATATCCTTCCGGCTTCTAAATTACGTCTGGAAAAAACATCACAAAACAATAACAATGCAAGCTGTCCTGGTTATATGGAAACTATATTGTTGACATGACTGTCACTTAAAAAAAAAATTACAAAAAATTTAGGACCAGCACTAACATTTACAGAAATCTTTCAACAGCAAACTGACAGTGCCTCTGAGAATTACCCCTAAGGGACCTGGATAATAGTTCATTCTAACAAGTCTGTGCAGGGACTAACAATGAGTAAGCCTTACCAAACCCAACAGAAATTACATTTGGATACCTGAATATTTCTTCATCCTGAAAGTAAAGCATGTCATTAAGTAACTGCTTCAATATACAGTCATGCATTACCAGATTTTTTTTTTTTAAACAAGACAAGTATATTTAATTTTAATGTAAATTACAAGCATTTAAAAACACACAGACACTTGAATGTTTTTAATAGGTGCTGGAATCCTGTAGGAGTGAGGTGTGATTTTAAAAATGGCATCACTCTCCCTCTTGGTGGGACACAGCTCCACATCAGGGTTCCCAAATACTCACTCTGCAGACTCACTGTGTATACCACTCTTTGTTCCTGATCTATCCAGACGTTCTAACAGGGGTGCTGACTAATGGGCGTATAAACTACTGTGTCTGCACAGCAGTCTGCTCCATTATCAGCAGGCCTCTTGAAGTGACATCTGCTTTCACTCCAGGAGTTCTATGCACGCTCAATCTGTTCTTTACCCACAATGCACCACTGCCCTGAGCTTCAGTCCTGGCGGGAGAATGATATGAGGCCGCTCCCTTAACCAACGTCAAATCAATCTACAATATACCTGTAGGGCTCATATCAGTTTAGAAAAAAAACGCTAACCTGAAAATACTTGCCTTCAAAGCCGAACTAAACGAATGTAATTAGTGGCAGCAGTCCTTCCGGCCACAAGGACAATCCAAACAAGATTCAACAGGAGGGTCTTGACATGGTGGAAAAGGTTCAAAGGCAACAAGTCTTGGCTTTCCTTGCCGCAGATGATTGCCAAATCCATGGCCTGCGTGCAAGACAATGTCGTGTGTATTTCAAACATTCATTAGCTGACTTAGGTTTCTCCAAGGACATCTCAAAGTAGCCAGAATATGTTACTAGCTAGATGTCGGACTTTACTTCCACTGCGGCCACTTAAAAGCAGAACGGAGCATTCTGAAGTGAGACAGCAGCAGGAGGATCATAAGCTGGTTCTTTGCCTATTACTTCAGCATACTCAACCCTCAGAAACTGACCTGGTCGGGAACATAGCACCCTCTCCCTAAAAGCAGCATCATTCATGCCCAGATGCAGACAAAAGCAATGATTTTTTATAAGTATTTCTGTATGTCAGGGGGCAGACGAGCAAATTCCCCGGACATGTTCATTCAAATATGACAGGCTGACTCGCAGCAGTCCAGCACCTGAGCTCTCACAGATTTGCGGTCCAGCTGGCGGGCACCTCTCAATGGAGCTATACCCTTCCCATGCTGCCAGCTAAACTAAAAGGTCAACACACTGATCTCTCAAGGGACGGGGGTGGGGTTGGAGGGGGCTGAATTTTGGACCAGCCGGAGGAGCAGAGCCCCGCTCCTGATAAGGGGTTGTGAAATGAGGTATCCTCAGCGCAGGCAGATCGCAGAGCCGCAGCCACAGCGAGCTGCCATGTGCGGTATCACAAGCCAGCATTACTGCGACGCGACAGACCGCGGCTTGTCAGCGAGGAGCAGGAGACCGCGTGTGCCAGTCTCGCAACACCGCATCAACACAAGTCCAGCGCCAGGGTTAGGGACCGATTCGTGCATTCGGCCGCTTACCCGACCCTCACGCCAACTTACCAACTGCACTCATCTGCACAGTACGGCACTCTTTGAACAATACTGCGGAAAACCGACCTGGGATAACGTGAAGCCCTCAGGTTTAAACCCTATCCTTAATCACTCCCATGCTGGCCAACCATAAAAAAATAAAAACACAGGCTTTTGGCGCAAGATTCACAACGGCTGCGTTTATCTAAGCAGCAGGTTTGTACCTGCGATGGGATTTAAAATTACAAGACCTCAAGTACTCAGATGACATCTTGGTTAGCAAAAGGATTTATCAGCCTAAAGTACATTAAAGAAATAAATAAAGCAAGCAGAGAACAAATTCGAGTGAGTGGACATAAAAAAAATAAATAAACTTCCCCGGTTAGCTCAATATATCCACACATACCACATGCTTTGTGAAGCATGGTTGTAAAATAGACACAGACATTAGCGGCGACAGTCAATTAAGGGGAACATAATTAAAAAAGAGACCTCCTTATGAATGGCTCCTCCGGTTCTCGGTTCGAAACGGGCTCGTTGACTGAATCACCCAATACGAATTAATAACAAACAGGCTCTCCCTCACCGCATAGGCAGCCGCCCCGACTAATGATTAATCAGACAATATGCAACAGTAACCGGCTGTGATAAGCAATGTACTTTAATAGCTATTCTCCCCCTCGACGTGCATTCAATTAGCCGCTCAATCGTCATTTTTCTCCCTTAAAGCGTTGCTACACATCCCCGTTTCCTCCGGTTATTCACCCATTGTTTTTATTTTAAATCAGGCTCTGTTTTTCCAGCTTATAAAATTAGCCTACATCACTTCTGAGTGGATGCACTGTCCTTCATAAACACACACAGGGGAGCAGGGAAAAAATTATATAGATTGGGTTTCCCCAGTATCACAGCAATATGCGGTATTTTGAAGTCCTGCTACCCAAGCCTAGTGTAGATATATAATGTGTGTGTATACACACAGAAACATATTATAAATATTTATATAAACAAGTAAAAACTGCCATGGATGCATGTAGAGGCTCCACAGGTAGTAATAAACAGTCCAGCTGAGTGAAACAATTTTTTACTCATTTCCACGTTGGCGTCGGCCGTCCAAGTTTCCCTGGGTTAAGCCGCTGATACGCGTTTAGGGGTCTGATTGAGGAAATACCATCTTCTGAGTGGGACTTATTTACTTTGAGCTGTTCATATAGCGTCAATTGCCAGTTTGCCCCCCGCCCGCGTAACCACAGTGATGATGTAGGGGAAGCAGAACGAGGGGAACAGACCACGTAGATCAACTGGAAGTGGCGGTGTGGGGGGATGAGTTCCTGACAGGACTCCTATTTAAAGGGGCCACGCAGTTCTGTAACCGTTAAAAGTTGATATCCGTGTGCCGATGTTGAGAGAAAAAAATGGGGGTGGGGGTTCTGTTCCAGCTCGGCTGTCTGAAAACCACGGGCAGGAGAGTTCAGCCCTCCCCTGACGAGTCCATTTTAAAAATAGCCCCATTTTCAGCAGAGCAGGGGCTTGAAGGGGCGAGGGGTGCTGAAATCGAGGAAAAGGACTGCAAACCCCACAACCCCCACCCCTTAACCACAGAGCCCTGCTAACACCCCCACACACTGTGGCGTGTACCGCTTCTGGGAGCCAGATGTTTCATCCAAACACAAGTAAGGAGAGTACTGACTCGGGTACGATTTCCCGTCCTGTCACATGCTCCCCCTTCTTTGCTTTATGGACTGAATTAGCATATATATAGTATGTGCTCAGTGACTCTGGAAGGACTCTCGGTAAGTTCTCCTGCAAGACTGAAGGAAACCACTTTTTTTTTCCCCTTTTTTGGACAGCTCGAAATTGAATGTAGGGTCACGGACAAATCTAATATGGCTCATATTTGCGTGATGTGCATCTCAATATTAACACTGGCTCAATTATTCATCACGATTCTTCACTGGGGAATAATACAATGCAAATATTTAAGACAATATCTGAATAGATGATGAGGCGAGGCTTTAAAGTGTAGTTTCTTGAGGGGGGGGGGGGTTAGTATAATCAGATATTTGCCAACTGAACGTGTATTAATCAATTTGGGCACGTAGATATATTTTTATACAACCAGCTATGAAAGTGTCAGTAGATCAGACAGCAGGACATTCAGATTCAAGTGAGCCAAGGAAGCTATAGCTAATTTGAAAATAAAGTTTATAAGTTAAAGTGTAAATTGTTTCATTTGTAAAGCCACTCACAGGAGTGTTAGGAGCCACCTGCTCATTCCTGTACACAACAACAGTTCTGGTGATCGATTTTCTGGCAACTCAAGAGGTAGCACCCTTCTATTCTTCCTTCTGGTACATCCTCCATTCTTTCTCTGATTCTTCTCTTCCTCTCTTTGCTCCCCTCATTCCATCCAACAACCGCAGGCCCCCATCTACACTGAGCAGTTTCTTTTGGCGCCCACCTAGAGTCTACGCAGCACCTTCCAAAGACAACTGCCCCTGCTCCCCTTCACTTAAATTCCTTGGAACGGTCTCCGGGCCGCGTTTCATATGGACTCAGCCTTTGTTTACGAGTACCAGCACTTCAGCCGCATCTTAAAGGGCCAAAGGATAAGAGAGAAGAGAGGCAGGCACAGAGCTGCCACGCTGAAACTGGCGTAAAACGGACGACCGGTGGCGGTAACAGAGCACGGCCTACGGCACTGAGCATGCAGATATCCACAAATCATCGTAACGGAGTACAGCTTTACTTAATGAAGTTGGCTCTGTCTATAGAGGGTGACGATGAAGCATTGTAAAGCTCGGACCTTGAAGCAACAACAGATTCAACCGCGGGCATGCTACAGTTAGTGCCTGTGCACGTTATGACGTGAACGTCTCAGAGAAGCCACTTTCTGCATCCTTCTAATTACGAAGAGAAAGCGGAGGCCTTAAAGTTCATAGGTGGCGAGCAGCTAAATCGATGAGGCGGGGCAATTTTCCTTCATTAGCGGAGTGATTAAGAGACCGTTGGGAATGCAAAATGGAACGGTCCTCATACCCCAGGGGTCAGAGAAATCAATAACGTCAAGTCATCAAGGAGCGGCTGGTGCTCCGGGAATCCAGAGGCTCACGCCGCACCCTGGGCTGTGTACCGTTTCCCGTTATGCACACCTTAGCTGCACTTCAGTTTCATTTATGAAATTCAAGGTAAAACCAAGAACTAGAAGCCTGTATAACTCAGGTCAATCAGACCAGCCTCCAGAACTTAAAGCAGGTAGAGGCAAGTAAGGACATTTACCAAAGGAAAGTGTTAAAACTGGCCTGCAGATTATTTCTATCCAGAAATGTCGCATTTATTTTTTTCCCACAAAACTAAAGGATATTTCTTACACTTTTCTGCCAACCTATGCCTTGTATTAAAATATCGGTTACTTTCACCCTGAAATCCCACTAAACTAGGTACCAAATCAAAGCTTGGTACAATTCAGGAAATTCCTGAAAGGTCATCACAAAATTAAAAATCCCACAATCAATGGTGGAAACCCAGTGTGGAAATGAAAGTGTGGTCCCCACTCATCAGGTCAAGGGATACCCATATCTTAAAAAAAAAAACATGAAATTTGTTTTGTCTTCATTTGGCAATCAAAACAAAACATTCTGACATATGAAACGTGACCTGTGCCAATTTTCAGTTTTACTTGTCAGTGCCTGCTTACAGTTAGGCTCTAGTTACTTGATCCTCTGAGTTTGACTAAACAGCAACATACTGGAGGGGAGCTGGAGGCTAAAAAAGTGCCTTGACCATCTCCCTCAACTAAACACTGCTTTTCCTGCCCAAACACTTGAGGGCCACGCTTAAACCGTTAAACCATAAGATGGCGTTCCGTGCGGAGGCGGTGTGCCAGGGGACGTCACCTTGGAGACGTGAGAATGACAAGTGGGACTTCCTGGGGTGTTTCCCTACAGCAGCTATAAAATCCCATTTCATCTGCACCCCCTGAACGGTTCCACCAGGGGGCAGCTTCAGCACCACCTCACCACCGTTTTTTGTTAATGAATAAGCAGCCTTAATAAGAAGATTAACAAACCCCATTTATTACAGTTTGTGAAGGCATGGCTCATGCAGGGGCTACGCCAATAACACACCACCATCAGATCCCCCAGAAGGACAGCGGTGCTATTCATCCCAAAATATTGACGTCTGTTGATAAATATGAAAACCCTTTTTTTCTGAGGGCTAAACTGAATCCAGCATTTGAACAAAACGCTCGAGTCATCGCTCATAGTTCACCGACACGAGACCTGATGCATTTATAAAAACGTGCCACACTGGCTAGCGCTTACGGGGGGGGGGGGGGGGTACACAGAAGTTCCGGTGTAATGAGATTTATGCCTAAAGGTGAGACTGAGAGACTATGAGGAGGAAGCACAGAGTGGCGGCCTTGTCAGTGAAAGCGGGCAGGTGTGGCTACCTGAGAAAGTCCTGAAACATAAGCATTTTATTTTCTCGCATGTGCTTCTGACCAAAGACACAGTGTCCTCATCCACCGAGGCCCATCTTTCCTGGAACCACAGTGTTGAGAGACGGAAGTGGAAACATGGCGACCGTGATGCAACCCTGTCTCGTCGGGAAAATGCTATCGCTCCTGGGGGCCCCTTAGCGGCACGCCACCCCCATGTTAGTCATCTGAAGCAGCAACGTGTTGTACCGTCAGCCTTTAGACTCGGCCTGACAGGAGAAGCCTTTTGAGAAATGGCTGCTGGAAGCCTTCCAGCCTGAAGAGACTCGCTAAGAAAATCAGGCTGGAATACCTGTCACCAGTCCAACTTGAGTGTTTCTTTATCTCCTGCACCTAGTTTTTAACCAAAAAAAAGCTTACAATTAAATAACCTCTAAGAGTCTATGAGACCAAAATCTGGGACATGTAAAATGCAGTTAAATAAGTTTTTTAATGCTCCAAATTTGTTTTATCTGGTCTCTCTTCCCAGTTGACTAAACGACCTTCGAACACTGTTTTAACTAGTAAAACATGCCTGTTCGCAGAAGAGCTTTTGACAAAAATTCCACAGGACCAAGGAGAGCCATCTGTGCCAAGGAGGGTACATTTGAACGAAAAATATCAGTAGGCAATAGCAGTCAGACTTCTTCCTTTACTCCAGCACTTAGAAAACCTTGCTAACCCTATAATGCAGTAAAGCGAGGTACCTGAATATGTACATTCAGTTACAAGGTGCAGAACAAGATGAGACACCAGGCATCTGGTAGAAGTCCTCTCATCAGGATCTAGGAAATGAATCCCTTAGAGTAACCATGGATGCGACACCACACACTCCAGACTGTACTAGTGAATTAACTTTAAATTTTTTTAGTTTTGAATCCCATTCCATCTGTCACTAGACTTGAAGGGCAAGGACACAGGAGAAAAAAAAACTGGGTTAGCAATGACAGGGTGATTTTTTTTCTTTTTGGGATGACAAATAAGGACCCATCCAGTAGGTGTGGCACTGCCATCTGCTTGCCATTGCAGGTTGGTGATCTGTCCAGAAAGGACAGCTCATGGGGAGGGAGGGGGGACAGCCACGAGGTTTGAGCCGAAAACAGAGGGCAGGAGACACACCGCAGCCACCTGCCCGTCTGATCGGATAATGAGGAGAGATTGGGAGGCGGAAGTCGAGTCCAAGGACTGCTGTCGGAGTGCGGAGCAATCTTTTCCGAAGGGACACGGCAATCTGGTGCCGGTGCAGAGGCGATTTCAGCGCTCATTACCCCCGGAACCATTAGGAAGATACAGTCATCCTTGGCTCCCCACTGACGTCACCTAATTTAACACTAAACTGCACCGTTTCAAAATGGAAATGAAATTACACCCTCAGCTAAATGTGCCATTAAAGGTACAGCCATAAGCAGTTGTGTCTGTCCAGGGCAGACATGACTACAAAACAATCCTGGGAGAGGAGCACCTCCAGTTACACCTATGAAGTTACGACCATCAGTGGCTGAGGTGCAGGAAGGCATCCAAAAGGAAGAGGCTGTTCACAAATAAAGGGAATGGTTATTTGATCATGGTTCTACGGCTAAGCTTCTTCTCGGCATGGTAAAAGCACTCTACAGTACAATGCTCACTTAAAATTTTGTGTCTTTTGCTTCGTTGTTGGTCAAGGCCAAGTACTTCAGAGATGCAAGAGAAGCCATTAACCTTTTCTGCTGGACATGTGGCAAAAATTTCTCATTTTTTTCCCCCTGAATCCCCGACTTTGTAGTTATAAAGGCCAGGCTGCACAACACTTTTGCCACAGTGAACTTTTACAGTCAAATGTAGTACGCAGAAAATCACATCAAGACAGGGAAAGTCCCCTAGTTTTATAACCTCAAAAAGAACAAAAAGACCCACTGAGGCCTGCACCATCTCAGCCTGTATCATCTGCAAGCCCCAGAGCGAGGAACAACCACACAAGCCACCAAGCTTAAATTCATTCTCTGTGGGATCATAGCGGGAATGTCATCTGATGATCATCTCTCTTGAAACAGATTTTATAAACAGCCACGATAGAGGGTAACATTTGGCTTTCAAGACCTGTTACTCCAGAGCAAATCCTCTGTGCACAAGGTCAAGATGTTTAAGACTAGCAGCAGCAGATACAACAGGATAGGATTTCATCCATGACTTCACTCATTGCTTGGGGTCTGAGGTGACTGCCTCTTCACGATACCTGGGTTATTGTGGCCCTAACCCACAAAATGTGAACAAAGATGTTGATGTCTAAAACCCACTGAACATTCCTCAGATTTAGAGTTGCCAATTAGGACTTTCTGACCTCTAAACAAGGGCCCAAGCAAATGTTAGGGTGCCAAGCTAAAGGAGTTCAACACTAAATAGGAGGATGCAAAGGCAAAGATAGGGGGCAGCGTGTGGCTTGGGGGCAGCGTGTGGCTCAGTGGGCTAAGCCTGTGTGCTTGTAATCACAAGGTTGCCAGTTCAAACCCAACTTCAGCACGTCTGCGGGTCCTTGAGCAAGGCCCTAAATCCCCAGCTCCCTGGGCGCCGCTACAGGTGGCAGCCCTTCGCGGACAACTTACTCTGCAAAGAGCAAGTTAAGGGAGGCGTAAAAGACAATTTCCCTACGTGGATTAATAAAGTATCGATTATTATTATTATTAGGTAACAAAGATCACTACTACCGTATGAGCTCACAAATTATACCTTTTCTTGCTGATTAGATAAAGAAAAACAATGTAGCACACAACAAATATTCCATATTTTCAAATCAGATAATGACCTCCAGCAAGAATACATTCCAAAATGATTAATGCAAATACTGACTGGGTACTATTTGGGTATTTCAGACAGATGATATTTCACATATAAATGTTGCAATATTCTTTCATAATCAAGAAACAAAGTGGCGAGATGGTCAGCAGTGTCATAAGAGCAGAAACCCTTGGAAAATATGGTGGAATTATCCTGAACAGTACATTACCATCTCTTCAACTGTGACCATACTTGAGAAATTGTTTGGAAAATTTGAGTTTTCAACAAATACAGATTTGAATTATTCCAAAGCACTGCAGCATAAATTCAAATGGCCCTCTATTTGCAACCACTAACCGACACACACATAAATCAGCTGCATTTACCAATTTATCTTAATATACATTAGGCAAGAAACATATGCAGATAAGATTAAATCAAATTCATGGTTAAAACAAAGGTGATTTTTGGGAGGGAGAAAAACAACAAAATTTGAAAAGATTCAAACAGGGTGATTGTCAGCATGCCAGCCTGGGGAATCTGCATTTCATTTCAGGTGACATTTAAGTTACACTGAAAAGATTTTTTTTTTTAAAATCTCCAAATTGCTATATGTGCCATCTGTTCCAGACCAATGCTGTGTGAAAGGTTTTTTCTGTGGATTAAAACTCAGAGAATGACCTTCTTTCGTTTTTTGTCATTCACGCGAGCACACATTCGGTGTCTATATGTGATGCACATAATTAATAATTATCATAAAATCAGACACCAAAACACTGAACACTTTTTAAAGTTTTGACACATCACATTAAACTATATTCAGTTGAACTTTGTGAGGAACGAATTCGTTTTAAAGTAAACGACACCCTAATTCTGTAACATTGAATAAATATGGCCATCAATAAGCAGCCTGTGGCTTACAATACTCTTGCATGAACCCCTTAATGAAAAAGTTAACTATATGGAAATCGTATCAATACCAAACTACCTCGTGGCTTTGCCATATAAATGAAGTTTTAAACAAAAGTACACGGTAAATGTTGTTGAAAAACAGCGAAGCCAAATTACCCATTTTAAATCACAATGTTCATGCGAAAACCATGACACACATGAATTCCTACATATATGGAATCTTTATGCTGCACAGCCTCCGTGCGCGATGGTCGGGGTCTAGCTACCTACAGAGGTAATCTCAAATCAGCAGGGTCGTTTATGGTCTCATATAATGAAACGGCTAAACTTTACGTATCTTACCATTTCATTTGTTTTAGGGATAGCCTATACCGCTTTACCTAGGCAACAAAGAAAACAGATGAGATATTTCATTATTCGGAAAAAATGAGTAAACTCCCTTCTGGCATCCTTGTTTAATATATATTGCTAACACAGATACTGTTGTTTTGGTTCATGTGTCTGATGATGAAAAAAGACTTTAAACAAAATGGGTTGTTGTGGTTAGATACAGGTATGTTTGGTTCCCAGTGAGGTTACTATCCTATATATCGACTAGGATAAGCATCGGTGTTTCTGCAACTGTATAAACTGCTCTTTTAGTCGTGAGGTTACACAGTAGTTATTTCAATCACTTAAAAGTAACATTAGCCTATAGTAACACGAATACATTCGCCGGCGTAATTTATAAACGGACACCTTCGCGAATGATATGACATCCTAAAAAGTATTACATTTGCAGACCCAACTTAATCGCTGTAGCCTATTTTAAAACCCACTTAACGAACTAGGTTTTAATTCTCGGGCATTCGTTAACTAATTTACTGGGTAAGATAAGATCAAATTCTATCAATTAAGTCTTCTCCATTCAATTTGTTCGCCCATTGCAAAAAAGCAACGCGTTGTTGCTCATTAGTGCTCTCAAATATCAAGTCTCCGCTTTTAACAGACCATCATCACTGAAACTGATAGTTACCGAAAAACCATTGTTACTGTATATATGCTATGAAGACGAAAGCCAAAAAAGTTGATGGCAATAGCCTATATACACACTGTCACTGCAATGATCGTATATTGACCTTAAAAAACTGAGCTTTTGCAATCTTGCTTGACCAAAATTACATTAGCTGAACAATTCAACTCCATTGTTCGACCGTTGAACTCCCAAATCAAAATAATCTGATGCGTTTTTATTACCTGTCACAAATGCAATTGTCAGCTATGTGTAGTTTACCTTCCATATTACGATTCATTTCAAACAAACTATCGAAAAAACTCAAAAAACAAAGACCTCCGATGATTTCAAAATAAAGGACCTCTGATGGTGATTTCAGAATAAACGACTGTACTCGCTCCCTGTATGATGAATTCGGTGATGGGTTTTAGAATGAACACGAACAAACAGACCTGACATGTCTTTTTCCATATAAACCAAACACATAACGGCAATCTGTGTCCACACTGGCGTTCCTTGTGTAAGCTCTTTGGTCTTCCCATAAAAATAAACTCTAGTGTCCGCAGAAGTTGCATGCAGTGTTTCACGTCGCTTGTGGTCAAGCGCAGTTTACAGCGTTCATATCGGCATCATTCTAAAATGATTCAAACTGGTTATTCGTAAATTTAACAGCGAAGTAGCACAGCATCGGTCTCAACAAACACCCTAGACGTCCTAACGACGACGTTCAGTGAGAAACACATAAAAAAGTCGCCGTGAAGGTTAACGCATAAAGTAAAATAACCTTATAACTCTTAGCAGAATTCCCGTCCCTATCATTAATTTTTCCTATCAGTTTTGGTGCTACTCATGTCTGCGGGTAACTGTATAGCCGTATACCCCCAAGTACATTTGTATACAATGTCCTTAATATCACAAATAGTATTTAAATTGCGTTGTCGTCATATTCACTATAGTTCATTTAATTTTCACTACATTTTTCTCCCTTAAGACATTACCTAATTGTCATTATAACATTATTAAAATCAGTCTGCCACTGGAAATCAGTTTCAAATTATTAATTAAAAGAAAAAACAAACTGAACTAGGCTACTTGTCTTTAACGTGGGGTTATCGAGCATTTGACTTTCGCTTTGAAAACGCACAATGCACATTTTTTAATGTATGTTGTTGGTTTGACACTGAGGAGTACTTGAGACGGCTTTGGCGATGTATTGACAGTCCGCACTACATTCACTGTGCCCTAAAATCAAAGAAACTGCCGGCAGACTCGCTTTACAACAAAGAAGCAGACAAATGTAACAACTTTAATCTCAAAAACAAATGTATTTGCACCAAACGCAGAAAAAAAAGCCGTATATATTAAAGCGATTAAATCCGCACATTACGGGGGTCTGTGATATATATCGTACGCATGAAGTTTGCAGCTGCAGCAGCTGAGTGTGTAGGATAACAACGCAATAACATGCACGAAAAAAGCGATGATCACAGCATAAAACACACTTAACAGGATCGGGCCATTACCTTGTTCGTTTAGCTTGGTTTTGTTAAAAGATCGCTTGCAGGTTTGTAAGTCGGGGAGACAATCCTTGTGTTTCGGCACAGACACACAAGCGCAACAGTGGGAACCGAGGCAAGACAATAAATTTCAGTCCCGCAGAGGTTTGTAATCCCTAGAACGCAGAAGCCCCAGAGAAAGACCGCCCCTCGGCACGGCGCTGACCCGCACACGGCCAAGGTGTAGCTTTCGTCGGGATACGAGGGAAGCGCACGCCGGCGAATGGCAGGGATAGCCGGGGCACGCCCTCGTCGTTTGCATTAACAACCCGGCCCGACCAATTACAGAGCCACGGAAAGTGGCCGGCCCTGTTTGAAATAACATGTATGATCTATAAATGTACCTATTTGCATCACCCCGCCTTAATTTAATAAAGGGACGAAATATGATCGCTGGACTGTGTGTGGAAAGCAGGGGACTGCAACAACTATAGTGCTGTGTACAGAAAACTTTAAACATGCCATTTCGGGGCTACTGTGTGTTATTATCCGTCATCATCAGCCTATACGGATCGTGAATACCTAAGACTTATAATTCTTTAATGAAACGGCTCATTTTCATGGCTGAATATGTCGAGCTCCACTGACTTTCAGTTACTCTGGTTTCATAGTATTAATTACCAACATTAACTTGGTATGCCTACCAAGGGCATAACTTTGGGGGGGGGGGGGCTTCAGGTATCCACCCATTTAATGGGTCCAGGGGGTTGTATCGGCTGGTTTTCATTATTGGGGGGTGGTACATAAGGTACGCCCATGCGCCCTACACAGCACATCCATCATGTTACAGTTACAGGTGAAACGTCAAGGATACTTAAATATACAAGCTGGTAAATTCATCACCCTGTTAAACAATAACTGGCACAAGATTGTAAAATAAGGCTTATAGTAGCTTCTATGTTCTATTTCTATCAACCCCCCCCCCAAAAAAGGAAAACATTATGAGACACTTAAGGTGCTTTGTGTAATTTTAGTTCACCTACAGAAGATAAAGATTACTTTTATAGCAAAAGATTTGTATTTTAAACACCAGTCGCAAAGCCGTGTTTTACAAAATCATATATTAGAACGTAAGTTTGTGAGCCTTATGTACATTTCTTTGTAAAATATAGGTAGTGAAATTTGGGTAAAACTGCACAACAATCAGAACAATTTCAAAAACCAAAAGTAAACAGAACAAGCAAAAATGCACCCAAAATGCACCTAAAGTTTATCTTGAGTCCTCTCTGGTAAATGTTAAAAACACATGCAGGTCCCTATTAAAAATAAACTTCCAGACAGTTTTCACACTGTCAGAAAAGAGTACCATTTTGTACCTTGGTACAACCCTCACTGGGGTTGCACCCTCAAGGTTCTGCCAAATGCACCCTTAGCTGTAGGTAATTGTACCTTTTACGGTAGGGAAATGGACTCTGAGGAACATTTTTGTACCATTGGGGGTACATTAATGTAGTTTGTACCTTGGGGTACAGAATTGTACCAGGGCTGTACCCTTTTCCTGATAATGTAGTAATCTCCAGATAGTGCCGGGAATAAATGTATGTGCATTCTCAGAGTGAGAGGAAAGATTGTAATGTAAAATGCTGCACAGCATGTAAATCATCATTCCGTACTGATATGAAAATGCGGGAAAAATAATAAGAACAGCAGGTTGGTTCTCTGGACATACTGCTATTCCCTGTGCAGAAGCTATCCACAGCCAGCTCATGGCGTGACCATCCATCTATCCCAGCAAGGACATGGCAGAAGGTAGAGGAACACTGGACGAAAAGCACTGACATGTACAGGGGGGTGAGGACCTTTTGGCACTGGCAAAAGAGTCATACAATTCTAAATTTAACACTTATGAGCACAGTCACGAGAGTATTTGTGACAAAGGTCACATGTCCATGCTACAGAACATGGTACCAATCACAGAAATATTGTCCTGTGATTTTTTTCACTGTGTATTGATGGATTCATTTGGAAAAACAGGACAAGAGATTATACCTTATGAAAGCAACAATACTGGATGGAAGATGTGAGAGATTTTCTTTTACATCTTGCAGTCAAAATTATTTTGTAGACTCCATAAAACAATACAGATGGATTGCAATGTATCCAAACATCCTAAAATATGAAGTAGCCTATATTAGTGCCCGACTTGCCCTCCTGAAAATCTCACACTTGGAGACTTTTCACTAGGAAAATGTGTACCACAAAAAAATAAAATAAAATAATATAAAATAACTTCATGCAGAAAATACAAATACATTTTGTTGTCTGTCAGTGTCAACACCCCTGGCACACTGAAGGTGTATTCTGATCAAAAGGGACAGCCTTATGAGTGCTGACTGAAAAATTCTCAATTCTTACAAGTAAATAATCCCTAACCCTCTGTTGTTTGAGAGGTATGGTCGGAGCAGTCATTATTGTCTTCATTAGAAAAAGCAATTCAAATTCTATTTAATAATGTTCGCTCCTATTACAGATTATTTATATACAATAAAAGATGTGTGTATGTTTTTCGGCCACAAAGAGTTCGAACTATATAGAGACGACAATACATGCACGATATGCTTGGATTACCTGATAAATTAATCATGATACGTCTTCTTTTCATAATTCCACTTATTCTTCACTGTCGCTAAGTCATGACATTCCATTTTGCTCTCAGTAAATTGAGCCTCTGCTATTTTTTGTCAGTTTGGGGAGTTGTATTGATTGATTTGCTTCACTCTTTTCTTCTGGCAGTCGCCACCCCCTCGTGGGGCAGCCTTCGGGACTGACAGGACTGCCAAGTGGTTCTGACGCTGCCCCCACCAGTCGGCACCTGCCACGCCAGGGGAGGGCCTCCGCTTTGGTGGGAAAAATGGCGGCCTTGAAAAGAAATCTCTGCCCAATTTGTCACGTCCAAATACAGGGCGACGGCTTTAAAATTAATGATCCTGAAGGAAACGATCCCAAGAGATGCAGCGGAAATCACCTTGAAAGCCGGTGTTGATAGAAGCATGTAGAACATCTCCTCGTAGACATGATGCTCTTGGAAAGTACATCCCTGACGTCATCCAATAATGTATGAAACCCCTGCTCTTCTTGGTTCACTGTGGAAGTTAGTTTATTTCAGAATTTGTGGCATTAAAAGTGACATTTGTTGAAGATGACAGAATACCGGCGTTTACTGTTTATAGATCCAGCATAATGTCACAGCATTATCTTTCTGAGCAAGAGGTGCAAGATGTTAGATGGTTATTTCATAATTAATGCTGATTCTACATAAGCATGACATGTTCACTATAATTTGCACAATTTATTTTCACAATGGCATAGTAGTTGCTATGACTGTAATGTAAACATCAGAAAATGAAGGGACCACCTGAGTTAATTCAGATCAGGTTGGTTCTTTAAGAAAAGTTTACAAGATGAAAATTCATTAATACTGACACAATTTAAAGGCATGTAGCACAAAACTAAACATACTAATTGCATGGGTTTGGCATATTTGTGACCAATGTTTATTTTAACATATCAGATTTTTAACTGGATTGTAGTGTAGATTAACACAACAAATCTAGGAAGTCTGTGACAACAAGAAATTCCCAGGATGTTGTACAGCCCAGCAGTTGTTGACAAACCGTTCATAGTTTTGTTGCCTGAAGCTGATTGGTGCATCAACAGGCAGAAGGCATGTGATAGTAATGGCTTAATTCATCTAGTCAGAAACCATATAAACAGCTGATTCAGGTGGTCATATCTCATCAGCAGGGTCCTAATTTCTAAAATGTGATTTCATGCATATTATTGCTTGTAAAATGTACAATCCGTGCACCATTCACTCCCATAAGCCCCTCAGAAACCCAGAAAGTCAAGGTAGGATGCAGAGCGTGAAAGGGTCGTTATTTCTTCTTTTCTCAGATCACTCTTCAGCAGGAGATTATTATCGATCAAATAATTATGTTACCAGCTTGTTACTGAAAACCTTGATTTGACCGTGTTTCAATCAGATCTAACAAATTTTCCACTGTGTGTTTTGAAAGTCTGTAAATGTAAATTTCTAGATAAACATTTAAACATCGGACTTGAACAGAGGGCATACAATTAAGTAGTTAAATC
>JAODKC010000137.1:15293504-15303686 GCA_026777985.1 Mormyrops attenuatus
ATATATATATGTGATATTATCATATTATCATATTACCGGCCCCAAGCCTGAAGTAGACCCTGGACAGGACACCAAGCCATCACCTAAATGTTCTTGGGCTGTGGAAAAAAACCAGAGCAGCTGGAGGAGATCCAGACAGCACAGACAGAACAAACAAACGTCAAGCACACAGACTGGGAACAGGATTCCAACCCATAGCCCTGCAGGCTATGGTGCAGCCACTGTACTAAATAATAGCACACTTCTGAAGCACATTAATAAGAAAATACAGTATTACCATATTCTACAAAAGCACCTGATTTGGGGATCATTATTTTAATGAGATTCAATGTGAGATGCTTTAAATATTGAAGGAATAATGATGCGTTTGGGGTGCTGGTATCCTAGATTTAACACTAATGAATTAAGCGTCTGTACGGCAGGAGAATGATGACTGTTGCAGTTATTCATCTTTAGGTTATTAAGGTATATATCTTGTGCTTTTGCAGCTCTCATCCATTTCTGTAGAAGTTCCTTGGGTAATGATTAATTTTCTTCAGGACAGTGGAATTCTTGTGAAGCTCTTGTTTATTAGTGAGACAGATTGTGCTTGAAATTTGACTTCATGATGGCTAATCTATAGTCCTGGAGTCTGATTACAGCTTCTTTAAGCCGCACCAGCAGGGTGGTCATAGACGACACGGTGTTCCTCTGACACACCACATACCCACGTGTTGTTTTTCAGGTCCATTCGCATGCAGACAGCCCACTCCAGTGCACCATTTGTAAGGGTCATGTGCTCCACCATCTAGGAACAAGGAAAGGTCTTGTGTTCAAACATCATTAGCAGTGGGTAAAATGCACTGAAGGCTTGCTAGAGTTATTTTTATTAACCATATGAGGAAGTAAGCTGCCAGGACATCTACACATTATGCAAAAGAGTTTGTGTGTGTGTGCGTTTCCTTAATCTGCTCTCTGTCTACTCACATCTACAATTTGGTCTGCACTGTAAAAATTTTAATAGACCGAGACATTCATTGAGGATAAGTATGCGATGACACGAATGTCAGAGCATTCCAGATTACGGCTCTTTCTAGGACTTTATTATAAAGTTTTATTTTAACACAAAAGAGGGACATAGCAAGAATAGATATCGGACTATTTATAAATGAGCAACATTTTTGAAAAGATTGACAGTGACGTACATGACGTGAAATCCCCATCCAGTTACTGCATTTCTATCAGTTAAAAGCAATATCTGAAACATCATACAAGAATCACAATATCTTTTGAATTACCAAAGCAATATTGCTCTTATGTTTGGACTGTGGATACATTGTGTCAACATTCATGGCACAAAGGCTAATGTAACATACAGTAAGTACAAAAATACTGTGGTATATGGAGAACAATCTATGTTTCTTAATAGTCATCTCATACCATAATCAGATAGACATAAGTTTCCCCATTGTAAGTGATAGATTAATTGAGGACAAGAGTACTAGAATTGTCAATAGGCCATCTGAGGGTAGAAAAGCAGTGGTCTGGAAAATTTAAACCGCCTGTCACATCTGCATGGTAGGGTAAGCATGTAGTTCTTCTGATCAATTAGCCCAGACGTTTTAACTGTGAAAAATGAGCACTTGCTCTGACAGGCTTAGCAAAAAGGGTGGAGGTGGCTGGGGGAAGTAGTGGTGGGGGGCGAGGGCGGAAAGGGTGTTGTGGAAAATGAAGCTAGGCAGTTAATATGGGGGTGCCCATCAGGGCCTGCCTGCCGGCTCCTCCACATCAGCGATAGCAGGCAAGTTAATGGGACTGTTACAGACACGATGAGCCTACACTAAGAATGTGTAGAATGGGCTGAATCTACATTTGGTCGTTGTTGGAGGCCCTGGCCTTTATGAATCACTGTTTTTCCCAGCACACGGCGTGCATGCAAGAGGAAACAGCAGGGTCATTAACTGATGTAATTATTTATTTGTTCGGTGAAGTCAGCTCAGAAATTCAATTATGTCACCTTGTTCTTTAAATTGCATACGGACGTTTAAAGCAATTAAGGCGCCTGTACAGCTAAGCTGAGGTGCAGGGCTTTCCGGACCAACTGATCCTGAACAGCAGACAGTTCACTTGCTTGGAGTTTCATGTAAATAGAAGCGGTGGCTGGGGAGCAGGTTCTGTGTCCTCTGCCTTTGTCCCTGTGGGGCAACACAGGCTTGTAATTATATCTTTGTGGGCACTCTCCATTCATCTCTATGGGGAAAACTCCATTCCCAACATGACGACCTTAAGCCCTACCCAGCCCTAACCTTAACCATAAGTAACCATCAAAATACAAGACTTTTGGCATTTTTAATTTTGTGATTGCATTCACAGATCTTTGTGGGGACATGAAAAATGGCCCCCAGAATGTCAAGACAACACATGAGCATGTGTATTCGTGTGTGTTTGTGTGTTTAAAAAGTATGTGCACATTATATAGGAGCAGGCCCCACTTAAGGGTGGTGAACAAATTATTTAAAGAAGATTGAGAACAATGTATTTTGTAAAGGAAATATACAGCACCAGTCAAAAGTCTGGACAGACTTATGGAAAATCATTTGGTTTTTCAATAAGATAACAGCTCTAAGCACACCTTAAGGTTATGTAGTAAGTATTATCTGGTGAACAAGGAAGGAGATGGTATGCTGTGACAGATGACCTGCCCCCCCACAATTCCCCCCGACCTAAACCCTATACAGCTGGTTTGGGATGAGTTGGATTGAAGAGTAAGAGCAAGGCGCCAACTTGTGCCCAGAACTTGTGGACGCTCCTTCAGTACTATTGGGGAAGAATTCCAGGTGGCTACATCTGTAAGCTGGTTGAAAGAATGCGAAAAGCCTCTAAGGCTGTCATTAAAGCACGAGGGGGCTGTTATGAAGAATCCAAAATTTGAGAAAATTCTGATGTTGAACACTTCTTTTAGTCATTGAAATATTTGATATGTATTACTTCATTTCCTTGAGGCCTTTAAATACAGTCCTGAACAAAATCTTAAGACCGGAGGAAAAATGACAAGTCTTCGCATTTCGCACTGGTGGTTCATAACCAGGTTGTAATTAGAGCTTCAAAATGCAAAAAAGAAGAAACATGAGCAAGAGATTTAATAAAGCAATTTATTGAAAACTGTCAGCATTTAAACTCAAACAGGCTGTTCATCAGCTGATCAAAAGTTTAAGACCGTAGCCTTTAAATTTGGCTTTCATGTTATTTTCAGTCAGGCATTCACACTGTCATGACCTCCTGATGGCAAAGGCAAAAAGGCTTTATGTCTTTGAACGTGGCAGGATTGTTGAGCTGCACAAGTAAGGTCTCTCGCAACGCGCCATCGCTGCTGAGGCTGGGCGCGGTAAGACCGTCATTTTAAATTTCTTAAAAGATCTTGAGGGTTATGGGACCAAAGAGTCAAGTGGCAGACCCCAAAAAAATTCACCTGCGCTGAGCCGGAGGATCCGACGAGCTGTCTGTGAAGACACAGGCCGATCTTCGACCCAGATTAAAGCCCATACTGATGCTAACTGCAGCCCAATAACCATAAGACGGCATCTGCAAAAGAAGGGTTTAAAGAACAAAAAACGTCTTTGGAGGCCACGTCTCCTCCCACGCCACAAACTTGGCCATTTCGACTTTGCAAGGGAGCACCAAACATGGGACATCGAATGGTGGAAGAAAAAATTTAACCTGGATGGTCCTGATAGTTTCCAATGTTACTAGCATGACAAGGACATCCCACTGGAGATGTTTTCTACGCGGCACAGTGGAGGAGGCTACGGTCTTAAACTTTTGATCAGCTGATGAACAGCCTGTTTGAGTTTAAATGCAGTTTTCAATAAATTGCATGCTCTCTCTTTTTATCTCTTGCTAATCTTTCTTCTTTTTGCATTTTGAAGCTCTAATTACAACCTGGTTATAAACCACCAGTGTGAAATGCGAATACTTGTCATTTTCCCCCCGGTCTTAAGATTTTGTTCAGGACTGTATACAGTGAACAGCATAGCTAAAATACAGACAAATGCATTAAAAGCAGGTGTCCAGACCTTTGCCTGGTACTGCATGTTGCAGTATGGGGAACCAAAACTCACACAGTCCTTATGAAATCCAATGAAGAACTTTTGGCAAATTTTCAAAATTCACTACATCTGCAGAAATTTTCTCAACAACGTATCCCATGGACTGAGTGAATTTTGGAAATTTGCTCTTCAGTTGCAAAACAAAAGTGTTTATTCAAACCAATTTTTAGAGACCCTGTTTCAAAGATATTAGCATGTGCAAAGGACAGTAATGTCAAATCACCTGAATTTGACTGAACCTTTCAGTAATAGGATAAACTAGATGCTACTTGATCTGTAAGGTTTCTGCATGTAAATTGCATTTGACAGTGTTTATTCGGGTCAAGGTGAATAACATAGTTAAAACAGAGACAAATGCATTAAACACAGGTGTATCCAGACTTTTGACTAGTACTGTATGTTTTATGTGTTTTTATGACATGCTATAACATCTATGTTTTATCTTAACTTGTATGAGCAAGGAGGTTCCTGACATTATCTGTAGAAAGAGTAAGGTCATCAGAGCATTAAAGGTTACGTCACTCGCAAGCAATGACAGGATGATGTGTCGCTAGCCGTGAATTTGTGCAAAACAACTAAGGCGAGTTTGGAGAAGGAAACCACCTGACAGTAACAGGAAAGACTTTTGTGGTCAGCGTGAATAAGATAGGGAGTGCCCTTCTGTATCTGGGAGGTGCTTGATGTCTGAAAGTACTCTCCGTTGCTGCAGTATCATCAATAAAGAAGCAGAACCTCTCACTAGTGTAAAACTCCACAGCACTCAACTTCCACATCCCATGTCTGTTTATTAGATTCCGTGCCTTGCAAAAAAGTCGTGCATTTCAAAGCCAAAAAAGGCAGTTTTGTCTTTCCCTGTCATTAATGAGATACACCAGAGTAATACCGATAAACTGCAAGACTTCAAATGAGTTGCAAGGAGAAAATGGCTTGTAATAATCTTTGTACTACATATTGCCTTATTCTTGAAGTGAAAATGATAGAAAAAAAAAATTCTATTTTTGTTGGCTGGAGAGGGGGATATGGGGATGTGGGGCATCCTAAGTATGGCTTTTCCAGGGTGATTCGCAAAAATCAGGCCCTTCAAACAGGGTCACCCTACCCTGTAGGTGGCATTGGCAATTGCCAAGGGCACCATTTGATAAGGGGGTGCAGAAGAGTGAGGTAAAAAAAATCAGAAGATATACCCCTGGTTGCATTATAGTTATTTACACTAGTTTTAATATTTTGCTACTTTTCTTCTAGTTAACAAAATATGGGTAACAATCATTTGGAGGAAAAGTACTTAAAACACCATGCTTTACCCAATCAGATGACCGATACTATCAGTTCATAGACAATGCAATGAAATAAAAATAATGAATTCGGATCTGAACCTCGACGACTTGTGTTCTTTGTACTGGATTCACCATGGGTTCAACGCAAACCATCAGCGTTTGAACCTGATCTTCATTATTAACAATCATTTGGAAGAATGACCAGAAAATGTGTAGCTGTTGTTCGGCTTTGGCTTGGCCTACATTGGTTTTCATTCTGCTATAGTGTTGAAGGTCATTAGCCATCAAGATACGTTACAAACACAGCCCAAGGCTCTTGGATCTATGTAAAAAAAGATACTAATATAAAAATGTGACTGCAATATATAGGGTCCAAAAGAACTAGTTTGTGCGTGCGTGTGTGTGTGTGTGTGTGTTTTGCATACACCATTAGCCACTGCTGTGGGTGTTGGGTCCATAGTTGACTTTTGAATAAATATATTTTAAATTCATTTTCAGTAATGAAATATGGAAACAGAGCATTCATTTGTTACATTAGCAGGATGAGTGGAATATTGCTTTTTTATGTCTGTATTCCATGAAGCTAACAAAGAGGAATGCTGACACAAGTAATCGAAAGATTAATAAGCAACAGGAAAGCATCAGCCTCTTAAAAAAGTCTTAGTCATCTTAAGATTAACGCCAGAAGAGAAACTGGGAACTGATGTTCCGTTTGCCATATTTGATGTTTGCTTGTAAAGATGATCCTTAAGGTACAGCAACGAAGGAACAGAACAGGCAGGGAGAGAAAAGAAAACACTGTAAGTAACGTAATTAAAGGGCATAAGCCTGGACCTAGAGCTTTCAGTGACACAGTGTTAATTAAATCAAGGTGCTGCAAGGCCAGTTAATACGGGCCTGTTGTTGATGACCCATAAATCGCACAAACATCTCCTTACTCCGCGTCTTAGGTAGCCAGGCTGCTTTGGCCGTTTCATTATCCCTGCTCCGGTTGTTTACAGCCCAGTACCTGCACTAAATAAGACTAATTAGGCTGTCAAAAGAGGGCAGCCCTTCCTCCTCGCTAAAGTGACAACAATTAATTCCTGTTGGACACGGCTGTGAGGTGGGAAGTGTACTGACACCAAGCAAAGATAGACTGATAAAGAAGACAGGGATGAGACTTAAAGAACTCTAAACCTGGTGGATGCATTTTAATTGGCTACACTTCAAACTACGTCATTTTTTCCCCCCTATGTACAATTATGTGCGATTAGCCATTGGTTAGAAACTAGCCATTGGTCATTCAACCTGCCCAGTATCCCAGTTTTCTTCCTGTTATATACTTTTCTTTTTGCATGTGCTGGAAAGTTCAACGAATGACTATTATTATCCTCCTGCATTCTATCTATAGTCTAACTGCAAAACAAAAGGTCTATGCTTATCGCAGTGCAATTTGGATAAGATTGCTGAACTTCTCTAAATCCATTTGTTAATTGCAGTCCTTGCCGCTTTTTTAGCTTTCTTCAACAAAAGCAGAGTTTCTATGGCTTGGATGGTGAATTGAACTATGGGATGGGAGAAGGAATGAACATTTTACTTGGGACAGGGCTGAAACGTATGAAAAGCATCAAAAACATTTTCATCCAGGGACTTGCTACCCCTCCATCTCCACGTTAGACAATGCAAAAAAATCTGTTTTAATTTTGGATGGTTTTGCTCCTGCCATGGATTGCCGCCCCATCCTGGGTTATTCCCTGCTTTGTGCCCATAGCTTCCATGATATAGATCCCCGTGACCCTGCATAGGACAAGCTGGTATGAAAAAAGGAATGGATGGCTTAAATGGATGGCTTTTGCTTAAAGGTGCAGCATCGTTGTCTTTATGGGACCTGAACCAGCCATACTGAGATCAATACTCCGTTGGCCCGAATCCCTGCAGTTCCCACATTTCTCAAGCCTCCTCCAGCCAATCGTAGCTTGGATATGAAACACGGTAAATACCGCCCTCGTCTGCTGCGTCCACACATCAGTTTCTGTTTCACTCATCCCTCACATCGCAGTAATTGGGAATCAAGAGGCACTGATGGTGACGTGTCAATCTGGATTAGCGCCGCGCGGACATGCCAGCGGCGGCTAAGCAGAACCCGCTACCGGAATTCTCAGGGGATGGCTGTGTTTGAATGGCCAGAGAAGGCCCAACAGTGGAAGGGATTGTGACATTCCGATGGCAGTTATGACACACATCAAGCCTTCATTTTACGCCAACGCTTGGGGGGGGGGGAGAATGCAGCAAATAAACAGTCATCCATCAAGCTCAGCTAGCCTGTCATCTCAGACCCATGCCCCTAACTCTGAGACCAGCCCCCCCCTTCTCTTGCTTGGGTGAACGAGGTTCAGGTCAGCTAATTAACAAACGTAGGATGCGGGAATTTGGATCAGAGAGGCCATTCCGCAATAGCCATTCCGCTAATCTGCTGGTCTGATCCGATGTTCTTGAAAAGAAATGAGAGGAGAAAAATAATGAATGCCCAACCCTATCCAAAATAATGAGAGGATTTGTGCGGGATTGCCGTCCCAGCCTTAACTTGCGTAAAATGCATCGTACAGGAGGATCAGTTATCTCAGCCCTGTTCCTATTTCTGCGTAAAACCTGGATAAACTGATTCCTACACATAGATTAAAAGATTCTACCCGACCTTTTCTGTTCATGTGCATGGAAATAATATAATTTATTAGCAAGAACATTGTACCTAGGAGCTTCTGAAGTAGTTTCAAGCATACATATTCATAAAGGATTTAATTACCATCTGTTCCCTGCTGGTTTGTATTTGTTTGTCGGAAATATGCAAAAAAATAAAATAAATAAGCAAATAAAATAAAAAATCAGTAGTATTTCTCGGAATGTGAATGCCTGAAAGAATTTCTGGAGGCAAACTGCTCCTACTCTCCACCTCATATCAGTAGACAGCCCTGTCCAGAGGGACACACACTTCTGACATGCTAAAATGGATATGAAGTCAAATCTAGGTATGGATTATATTGCAGATGTCCTGAACTGCAAAATTCCTGCATTGAAGTCTATGACCCCCCATATGAGTGGGGGGGCCTTAGGCAAGAAGCCGTTTAATGGTCGGAAATATATAATAGAACCACAGAAAAAAATTGTATTTTATGACGTTAAAAATAAAAATGCTCTGTGTATAAGGTCCCATTTGCACCCTCTGCAACCCAGACCCCAGGACTCACACTCTCTGTTCACGCTGCTCACTCATGCTCGTGTCAAAACTGCCAGAAATGGCAAGCGTCAATCACAATCCCAAACATAGATGTACGATGCCCAAAGCTAACCGGTGTGAATGGGTAGGTTTTTATTTTTGAAATTCCATAGAGCAGAGTTGCAGGGGAAAAGTGATAATCAGCCTAAAGCCACTGAAAATGTTTTGCAATTAGTAACCAACAGGGTGCCCTTGATTATTTAATTCTTCCGGAACTTTCTTTTCTTCTCAAGTACAGACAAAAATGGTGGAGGTGTCTTCTTTTTGCATTTTAGTTTGTAGAAGGCATAAACTTGTCTGAGAAATGGGTTAAGGAAGACTTTATGATCTAAAGAACCATGCACTACATATAGAACAGAATAGAATATCTTGTCATTGTACAAGTACAATTGTTACAGCACAAGTACAGTGAGACTCAGTTTGTAGTTTCCTTGCTCGATGACATAAATTAAAGACAAAATACTAGTAAAATACTAAATAATAAAAACAGAACCGTTACAGTACTAATAAAATGCAATTCAATAAAATAGTACTAAAATAGTAACAAAATAGAATCATCCTACTCATAGCAATAGTATATAAACCAAGAGAAGTTTTATTTGCCGGTAAAGAAGAGCAGATTTTGGAATGAAGGAGCCTACTGCTCACTAGGGGAGGCTTTGTAAACACCTTAACCCCAAACTTTAACGGGAATATTCAAGAATTTAAGCACGGACCACAACACTGCAGTGCTACCTCAAATGTCCAGTAGGCCTTTTTCAACCATAATCACGCTCGTCCAGGGGCATTAACATTGCCTTGATTTAAAACACTTATATTGCCCGACCGTGTAATAGGGTGGTTTTCATTAGTGGGCGCAGTGGAGGAACAACCCAAATTCCATTGCTCACTTGGAAGAGGCTACTCGTTCCCAAATGCAGAAAGTAATCATCCTGTTTCATATGCAAATTTGATCAAAATGACCATTTCTTTATGAAGAGACCTTAGATGGGACTTTCTTTCAGCATGTAACATTATGGAAAAAAAGATTGTCCTCTGGATGACTTTTGCACCTAGTTATATTTGAGAATGATTATGTTTTTTTTTCTTGATGATGGTGTGCCCCACTGAGAATACATTAACAGGGCACAGCACTATTCTTGGTACATTTAACTAGATGCATATTATGTATATTTTAATCGTATTCACCTGTCTTTGAAGGTTGTCATTAAGGAACCAGTTTTTACTGCAGTGTCCACCAAAGGTCCCTAGATCCATTGTGTTTCATTGCCAGAAATGCACATGGTACCAGGCATGGACCGGCTGTCAGGAAATTCAGATTTTTCCCAGTGGGACCTTCCTTCTCACCCCTGGCATCATATAGTCTATATACCATGGGTAACTGGTTTGTAACTCAATTTGTTTCCAGGTCGATTGCAGGAGATGATTATTGGATAATGCTTTATTCCATTGGCAGCGATTGGTAAAATATATCAAGGGGACTAACCCCCCGCCCGCCCCCCCGCCCCCCCCCCCCCCCCGGGGGGGGGCGAGGGTGTGGGGGGGGGGGGCCGCGGGGCGGACCGGG
>JAODKC010000137.1:15307172-15323193 GCA_026777985.1 Mormyrops attenuatus
GGGGGGGGTAATTCATTCGGAAAAAAATGGCTGGGGGGGGGGCAATTCATTCGGAAAAAAATGGCTGGGTTCATCATGAAGGAGGGGGTTCTAACACCCTGGGGTGGGTTATCAGTGACAGGAGAAGTTCTCCGGGAGGCCAGGAGATGAGATTGGTGGGGCATGGAGGATCCACCTGGAAACGACGACAAGAGCATCCTTTCTGCTGGCCGGCCGAGAGGGCCGCCATGGGAGACCCGGAGATGTTTCTAATTTAACACGACGCCTCTGAAGCGGCACGTGTGCCATTATATTAATAATCTGCAAGCACATTTTTAGCCCTTACTGTGTATTTATACAACGAGTAATAATAAGCATATAAAATTAATGATAAAGGGAAACCACACTGCATTTTACATTCTCTTAATTTAATTGATTCCCTTATCCAGAGCAGCTTCTATTAACTGGATTCACAATAATCATTCATACGCCGCTTTGGGTCCCCTGCTTCAGAAAGGGTCAGATACACGCAAGTCATTTGTGCTTCTTAGTGTGCCATAAGAGCCGGCTATTTAAAATTCAGGGGAGGTCGTAATATTCTCAAGGCTAGAGGTAGACTTAAGAGGTGCTTCCATGGTCCGCATTAGAACAGAACAACCTTAAGTCTTTCTTCTACCATTTAAGATTATAATCAGGTTCACCTGAGACTGATGCTATTAATTATACATGCAAGGTGGGTTAATATCCAGGTGTCTAATTATTCAGACATGCCATGGCACAAAATTAATGAATCAGATCAACCTTTTTATTTTCTTAAATATTAATAAATCATAGGATAAAGGAAGGTCTTGATGAATGCCAATGAAAGACCAAAACATTCCAGTTCTTATTTTGATTTTTAAAAATATAAAAGTCATTGCTCCCAACAGGGGACGTACTGATGAGCTGAGTTACATCAGTAAATATTTAAATGCAGGGAAGCGTAAAATATGGGTGCGAGACTTGCTCCATGGAGAGGAATGAAACAAATTACGGGGAACCTACAGAAACTCCAAATGGACGCTAGATCTTGGGAAGGGCTACAGCTAGGTATGGGTTTAGTAATCTAGGTCTAAGGATATGTTCTAAAGCCTTTTATATTATCTGTAACAAGGCACAGGTGAAATAATGGCTTTATTGTCTGACTTTACCCTCCCTCTTACAATGGCTATATGCTCACACAAACATACGTGGCAGTAAACCTGCAGTTTTACTGTTAGCAAGAGTTAGGCGAATTCCCATTACAAGTATAAAATACGGTCGTGTGAAAAGAGTAGCGAGTGAAAATGAAAAACTGAGTTTTTTTGAGGGTACAATTAAATAGCTGTAGATCTTATTAGCTTTAAAATGGAACTGACGCAGACCCAGAAGAGGAGCGGGAATTGGATGCATAATCAGTAGTTGTGTACCAAGTAGGAAAGGAGTCACAAGATGAATGTAAACTGGGAAAGAGACCTGGACGAAAATCCCCTGGGATTAAATTTTGTTGATTAAGCTAACAGACTCTCAGGGGGCTACCCACTCTGAAGATGTATTAATCTTTTAAATGCAGTGACATGACATCTTTCACATTCATCTCACCGCAGTGTGGGGTGTTTATGAATATCGATGTTTGCTTAATCATAAAAGCAAACAACCTTCCAGATAAACAGAAACCTTCCCTGTGACGTTCTTAATTTGATGCTGGGAATTGGCGTTTATGCTGTATCTGAACACCAGAAATCACAGTGGACTATCATCAATAACTTGTTATAAAGTAAAAGAAATTTGAGGTCACTTAAATACATACAATGCTTATACAGTTAATAACATATACAGAATTTTTTTTAAAGGGTCATAGGCATTAATACAATCAATCAAAAAGTCATAGACAAACTTTGACGAAGAGGAGAATATAAGAACTGGACACACACAAGATTCCAACGCTCAGTCCTGGAGGCGTGAGGTATCAGTGTGGGCTGGAACTGGTGGGGGTTTGAATCGTGTGTGTGTTGAATTCTTATTTTCTCCTTGTGTAGTGTAGGTCTGCTCTAGGTACACCAGTTTCCTGTAATCCAAAGTGATTCTGTGTCTCTGAATTGCCCGTAGTACGTCTGTGCCGTGTGATGGACCGGTCTGTGGTTGTGATAAACCCTTTGAGAAGATTCCCCTCCCTGGTGCCCTCTCTAGGATCTGGATGGTGGATCCTTCTTCCCTAAGTCCCAGAGCCCATTCAGGTCCTTGAACACTTAAGTATCTGTTTTGACTTTATCTGTGGGCTAGCACACCGAACTGTAATATCACTTATCTGTCACACCTCACACACTGACAGCCTTTTTAATGTTTGCATTTCCTCAGGGGTGATTCTAGGGTTTTTTTAAGGTGGGAGGTATAAGTGGGGACAAGCTTATAATTAGCCAAAGATATGTTTTGAATTGGTGAGTGACAGGGGAGTGGGGGGGGGGGACTGTGAAGGCCAATCAGCTTTCAGCACTGTGGCTCCACCCCTGTATACCTCCCTGCATTTCCTTCTACTAGAATAGAACAATTTTTGAACTTTATTACTAATTCTCTTTCCGCCTACCCCATCTTCTTCTCAGTGAGACACAAAGACAGATATGCAAGTAACAGTAAGCTTGGCCATCACAGCACAAGGTCAGCCAGTGTGCAGTTGTCCTGGAGCTGGGGGTAAAGAGCCTTGCTCAAGGGGCTGTGGACATGTGACCATTCTGCTGAGGCTTGGTTGAAGTGGTGACCTTCTGATCACAAACACAGGGGTGTAGCCCACTGAGCCACACACCGGCCCGCACTGTCTTGAAGGACATAAACAAAACAATGTACGATTTAAGGCTATTCTTTTCCATATCTTAAAAAAATAAATTGATTCCTTAGGAGGACAATTACAAGCTGGCTCTGTAAACTAATCTCACAAACCCAGTGGAGTCTGTGATATTGTTTAGTAATCTGCTGTATTTTAATGCATAAAATGAGAATATGGTGTATGCGCCTTGTACCCTAAGTGTTCTGGATTCTTTGTGACCCGGTCATGGATAAGCGGTTGGAAGCTGAATGGACAGATCATATGTGGAATGTAGGATGCAGCCTGGTCGCTGGTCCGTGAAGTAAAGGCATGTGCTCCCCATGGAAGGCAGAAGTTAGTCCTAGAACTGTCAGAGGTCCATCTGCATGAGCCCGCTTCCGCCTCGTCCTTCCCCCTCGCAGCGATGGCACAAACCCAGCCCGCGTGCCGGCACAGGGAAGTGGCCTCAAATTAAATTTACCCAAAGTCTGTATGTCTCTGCTATTTGCAAACACGCCACTTAATTAGTTTGTGCTCCCGTGAGCCATTTGCAGAACTGAAGTTTTGAGAAAAAAAAATAAATTAATCATACTAGTGTCAAGGAAAGAAGCTGTACTGATTAAAAGCATAAAATATAGAAAACCCCACAGCTACGTCCATGTTTGGATACCAATACATTTGGGAGGTAAAATAAACTAAACAAACTGTGTGTGTGTGTATATATATATAAAAAGGATGTCCTCTATGATTGCCTAATTCAAATAAAAACATGTTTCTTTTGCTGTTTTTCTTTTTTTATTTAATAATGCACAGTTCCTCGGTGTAAAGGAATAAATAGGTCAAGATATCCGAAGAATACGCTGAAAGACAGTCATAGATGTTCTTGAGCGCTTAAAAAACGGCGCGGTATCAGACAACGTGAGGATATCTCAAAATGCCTTCAGAATTAGCACCTCCGTTGGGCCCCTGATGGATGCCGGGTGTTTCTGGTGAGAGATATGTAAGGGTCCAAATTAGCACTGTGTCCCTAGTGCATGCAAAGTGGTGGTTGAAGAGTGCAAGGTGTGAATCAGAGGGATGCGCACGCAGAGCCTAACATGCTTGCTGTTGCAGAGGGGTGTTGTAAACTGTCAAATGCAGTGTACATTGCACTAGGCTTACAGACAGATCAAGTAGCATCTAGTTTATCCTGTTACTGAGAAGTTCAATCAATTTCACGTGATTTGACTTTATTGTCTTTTGCATTTCTTAATGTTTTTGAAACAGGGTCTCTAAAAAATTGACTTGAACAAACACTTTTGTTTTGCAATTAAGGAACAAATTTCCAAAATCCACTCAGTCCACCGGATACGTTTTTGAGAAAATTTCTGCAGATGTAGTGAATTTTGGAAATTTAACAAAAGTTCCTCATTGGATTTCAGGAGGACTGAGTGAGATTTGGTTCCCAGTACTGCAACACACAGTGCCAGACAAAAGTCTGGACACACCTGCTTTTAATGCCTTTGTTAGCTATGTCATTCACTTTACAGTTAAAGGCCTCAAGGCAATAAATGAATACATATCAAATATTTCAACAACTAAGAAAAGTGTTCAGTGTCTCACAATTTTCTTAAATTATGGACTCTTCAGATTGGCCCTTTGTGCTTTGATGACAGCGTTACAGATTCTTGGCATTCTTTCAACGAGCTCCCAGATGTAGCCACCTGGAATACTTCAGTCCTGAAGGAGTTTCTAAAAGTTCTGGGCACAAGTTGGCGCCTTGCTCTTACTCTTCGATCCAACTCATCCCAAACCAGCTGCATAGGGTTTAGGTCGGGGGGATTGTGGGGGGCAGGTCATCTGCCTCGGCATTCCATCTCTTTCCTTATTCACAAGATAATACTGTACTTACATAACCTCAAGGGTGCATATGGGGATTATCTTGTTGAAAAACAAATGATTTTCAGTTGGTGTGTTCAGACTTTTGACTGGTATTCTCTGACGACAGAGCCTGACTTTAGGTCACTGGATCATCTCAAAAATAACAAAAAAAACGCACAGAGAAAGTTATGCAAATTTGATCTTCAATTAAGTAAGGAGATCGTCTATCCTTTCTTGGTGTAGTTACCTCATCTTGGCTGTGATAACACCACGCTGTTTCACTTGCTTTGGGATTCGACCTTGAAGGTTAATCATTAATTAAAGAAACCAGGAAATCAGCAGCGATAATCATTGTTTTGTTAGCTGGCTATTTGTTAGTTAGTCAGTGAGAGCATCTTCCTGGGTTTTAATGTCTCTGTTGCCAACAAGTATTCCTTTCATCCTAATGTAGTCTTCGTCATAAGAAATAGCGATGTGTCCATTTGGCTGCTTGTAATTTTGACATTTGACAAAGTCTTGCTTTGATCTCATTAAATAGACCTTTCAAAAACTGCGAGGGGCGGTACTGCAGCAAATGCATGCATCACGTCCGTTCCCAGTTACATGGTATAGCTCACATGGCACAGCTCACAAGGTGGGTCTGCTGCACCACCACGCCCCCAAATCAGTAGACCCAGAAACTGCTTATCAAGTGAGTTTCCAGTGCCTTAATAGATATGGATAAGGTTTAAGGCAGCTGATCTCAACTAGGTTAGCCTCGGCACCCATAATTTTCCTAAGTCATTAAGTCACAATTTTAAAAAGTTGTGCATCGGGGGGTTAGTGGAGTGGCTGGGAGAAAGGTTATAGCTAGATGGTAAAAGAGTAAGAATATTTCTGTTAAAGTGGTGGAATGACACTCCATATCCACCATCAAGAAACACCTCAAGAGCTGTCTATTCCATGAATTCTTCTACTAACCCGATATTTACGTTTCCTGAATGTTCTTATGTTGCACTCCTAGTCCTTGAATAGTCGAATTAGGTTCTTGCTTTGTTGTTTGAGTTGTTGTGTAGCGCCTGTTCCAATAACTGCTTACTCTAGTACCTGAACATTCACTGGAAGCTCAGCCTAGCCGCACTTATGCCTACTCAACTCCATGGCAGAATGTATTCTCACAATGTGCTGTTTGCCTCATTTGTACATCCCTTTGGACAAAAGCATCTGCTAAATATGTAAATGTAATGTAAAATGTAAATGTAATGTAAAATGTTAATGTAATGTAAAATGTAA
Source organism: Mormyrops attenuatus (assembly GCA_026777985.1). Taxonomy (NCBI): domain Eukaryota; kingdom Metazoa; phylum Chordata; class Actinopteri; order Osteoglossiformes; family Mormyridae; genus Mormyrops; species Mormyrops attenuatus. The sequence goes on from JAODKC010000137.1 coordinate 15,313,102, forward strand.
ATGTAAAGTCAAATGTAAATGTAAACCCCAAGAGTACCTGTAGGGAGACCAGAGCTTTGTGTGTCAGGATCCATTAATCAGAGTAGCCTGGGGATGTCATGGCTGAAACCGCCTTATACACAATATATGTGAAATACAAAATGTACGCAAAGATAAGGACATTTTATGCCTTATGCTAGTAGCATTTATTGGTGATTTTCCGTGCTTTGCTATGGCTTTACTTTGATCTACTACGCTTTTTTTTAAAGTGATTTTCCATTAAAAGAATGAACTAGAACTCTTGCTCGCAAAAGAGCCTGGGAAGACCAAGCTTTCAGACTAATCTGTAACCGTATAGTGAAATCCCAGTATGAGAGTACAGTTACCAGTGTTTTTAAGGCAGAGGGGAAGGTGCTCTTTGTCAACTCCCTGACAACTTAATCAGATCCTCCATCGTTCCCTCGCTTGGTGGCCTGCTGGTGACTCTATCACGTCCAAAGTCTGTTTTCAATGCATATACAATAAGGAGCCTTTGTGTGTGCTTCGGAGATAAAAAGTCATTTTTCTATATGTAGTGGGGCTGACTCGTGCCCAGGGCTGGGAAGAACATCCACTGAAGCACAGGTCGGCATCATTAAGGCAGCCATACTAGGTGTGTGTGCGGGGGGGGGGATTGAATTTGAAAGGTGGGATGAGGGTAGGGTGTTTGTATCCCTGATTGTTAATAAACCGATGGCAGTTTAATCAAGATCTGCTGGCAAAAATCCATAAACATCTTGAGTAAATCTTTCATATTCAAATAATCACAAGTCCTGTCAAAAAGCATGGCTATTTTATTTCTCTCTCTCTCTCTCTCACACACACACACACACACACACACACACACACATACGGACACACAGACACATGCACACACACACACACAGAGCACAATATATAATTTGATATTCCTTCACTGAAGGTGTTCACGTCTGTCAGGCAAAACTCACAGGGTTAATGTTCCAACAACACGTTTTGCATCTAATATGCAGTTTATTTATTACCACCTGCTGTTTGACAATCAAATAAACAAGAGGCAAGACCAGGCAAGGGGGCTGATTTTATTCACGACAGTTATTGAAACACTGAATTTGCATTCTGGGCTTCTGGGTGACTATGTATGAAAGACTCTGGAACGCTCTTAGATAAGCCTTTGGCTTTCTAATGGAGGGACTGTGACACAAATGTGGCTGAAACCCAGGCCAGGTCATGACATAGGACTGCATGGTGAAAAAGGTCAAAATGACACAAGGACAAAATACATTTTAAGTAAACTCTCATACTAAAGCATTCTCAAAGCTCATGAAATCTGTTGATAGATTCCGAACAACCAGAAAGATTCTGAGTGTTATCAAAGAAGCTCATATTTAGGAGTATTTTAATCTATGAGGGATGATGTTTAAATTACAAATAAAGACAAATATTTTGCTCATGATTGCCAACTTTTATTTAGTGACTTTTTGTGCTTCTTTAATATGAACCTAACTATGGAGATGTGGCTTCATCTTCTGGTGACATAAAAAAAAAATGACAAGGTTCAGCTACTTTTCTAAATGGGTTTTACAGAGAAAAATTACTGCAACAACAGCAGCAAATAAATTCTAACAAAATATAATGTGGCTAAATGAGTGGCAAGGAATTTTTACGTGATCTTGACTAAGGAGCCAAACAAATTCAAAGACTAATTTCTGAGGAAGGTACAAAATGGACAGCATCCAAAACATTAGCTTTTGGCTCTACCATCCTTATGAAATTAATGCTTTTGGGAGGCTTGGGTGTTGTTCCAGCAAGGAAACTGCAGAATGTATTTGCAGTCACTGTTTGTGCTTGAAATAGGTATACATTCTTACCCATATTTATTCTGTATGTCTTATAACAAGTATTCAAAGGGGGCTTCACTTCCATATACAAGAAAATATTCGAGAAAAGTGGATCTGTAATAAATCAATATCCTTGAGTGTTATTTTGCTTTCTGGTAACAAGAAGCACCGCTCTCAAAGAAATTGTGTTTCCCTTTGCCATGTAATTTTTATCTTTCATATTAAATAAAGGTCTGCTGACCTTTTAACATTTATGCACCTAAATCGCGAACATAAATGCCTGTTTTCCATCGGTGTGACATTGCATTGTGAACATAGCTAGCTCCAAACATACAAATGGAATAGATATCGAATATCACATTGAAAACATTAATGAAACATGCATGTATGTACTACAGGCCTTATTGGTTGCTGACATGTGTTCTCTAGTACATTAACTGCATTTTATGCTCAGGGATTATATCGCTGCTGTCCAATGAAAAACATGTATCTCCAAAAATTCATCATTTCAGGAATGTGAAAACCTTTTTTTCTCGGAAACTACTTTACAAAATAAACTTAAAACAACATTTTGAGACACTCTTAGCACTGCAAATAAAAAGCTATGTATGCACAGCCGTCAGAGAACAATTTAATGTTTTAAATGGACATACTGTATATGGTTGTTGTCAGTTTGGCAAATATATCAGTGTCCACAAGATACCTTCGTATTCACAATTAACAATGACATTAGTTAGGTAGCTGTCTAGCTATCAATGTTAAGTTCTAAAAATTAGCATTGGACAGTAATCCACACAAACGACCCTCATGAATATGAATATTAACTACTCTAGTACATACACAAAACATTGGTCAATTAGATGTCAAATGCTATTGGGAGACAGAGGAGAATGGATGTTTTCCATCTACAGTAAAAAGTCACAATCATCAAAAAGTGGGCAAGTTTGGTTTTCATCAGACAGCGAGGACAGGCTATGACTGTGTGGCTTAAGGAGCTGTAGGTTCCAATGCCCTGTGTACAGGACATCTTAGGGATTTAGTTCTAAAGTTGGCTTATCCAGTAGCAGAAGGAGTTTTTTAACCAAAACTTTGGGCACTGATTGTACTGGGCAGATCAGGGTGAGGACCACTCGGTGTGACGAGGTGAAAGGGGGCCTCGGACAAAGGAAGGAATTTAACGAACACGAAGGCGAGAAGAGAAAGACAACGGGGAGGCAGCGAGGAAGTGGCAGGCGAAAAGACAGAGCGTGACAGAGGAGCGAAAAAGAGGAGGGTGCGAGTGACAGAAACTGCGAGAGGAAGGGAAAGAGAGGTGGTGGTGGCGGTGAGCGATGGTGTATGAGGGAGGGAAAGATGGGCTGGATGCAGAGGCAGTATATTAAATGTCAAACTGAGGCACCCCCCACCCCCCGCCTCCCCACACACACATGCACATGGACTCAGACACTCACGTAGCGTCAAAGCTCAGCTCACGGCCTGAAGAGGTCACTAATTGAAACACCTGTTGACCTTTGACATTTAGTGGCTGAGACAGACAGGCCCCGGCTCTGTCCTTCAAATGCCCACTAGCTGATCAAAGGAATTATGGAATTTAGTATGTCTGCATTCACAGCTAAAGGCAGAAAGAAATCAAGGAACCTGAAATAAAGACAAGATGCACAGAACTGCTGCTATAATACTGAAGATGCTGTGCGGTTACAATAATAAAAATGATGTTTCAGCAAAGAAGCACTCCTCGTAGAAAATCCCTTTAACAAGTTATCTTACGAACATCTGTTGTACTGTCACCTGGCTTCCATGGAAAGAACATTTTGCCGCACATAATGCTCCCTCATTCCAGTTTTAAAGCTAAAACAAAAAGTTCTATTTCAGAAAATTTCCCAGCTGCTTGTCATCTGTACGGCGCATGCAAACAACAAGACTATTGAAAATGTCAGGTAATATCGTAATATAAAAATATAATGTAAAATCAACAGAAACTGCCAAACTGACACAATGCAGCTGATTAAAGGACACAGGTTTTGACAAAGGACTCACAGAGACATTTTATGACTCACGTAAAGGTGACCGGCGACAAATAAAGTTTTAAAAGGAACTTTTATACATATTGGAATGGTGATTCTCACCTTCCTTCTCAAAGACCACAGTTAAAAACTCCATCTTGTCCACTTGTTTTGTGGGAATAAGCAGACTGTATGTTGATCAGTGGGTTTGGACGCTGTGCTTGCAATCAGAAGATCACATCCTAGAATGGGCAGAGTGATGTCACCATTGGGCTCCTTAGCCCTCAGTCGCTCCAGGGACTGGCTGGCCCTGCTTTATCAATTAAACGTCCCTTTGGATAAAAGCATCTGCTAAATAAAATGTAACGAATAGGAATAGCTGGCTTTGACAGCTCGCCTTAAAATTTGCCCCCCCCACCCCACCCCACCCACACCCCTCGGTTCTGTTACCCAAGAAACACGACAGAGCAGAGCGTTTATGTGATAACTCGGCTGCTTGGCAACCTGACAACGGCAGTTCTGATGGAGTGATCTCTCAATGCGGGGGCCCCTTTCACCACGGCGCGGCCGCCTAACAAGCGTGCGTCCGTCCAGATCAATTAGCACTGAATCACTGACGCCATAACAGAGGCAGTGGACCAACCACAGAGACGACCAGAGCGGAGTCGCCCGTTTGTCAGGATAATGGGGAGAAGGATGAATCGCCCCATTGTGTCTGCAGGCCGAGACGAGGACAATCGGCTGCTTGAGAAACCAGCCACCTCTCAGATCTGCCACAAAGCACTAATAGGAGCTAAACAGCATCAAACATGTAGCGTGGCATTAAATAGCTAGCTAGCTGCTGGCTCATCAAATCGGCGGATAGCATCCAGGTTTCAGGCTAAAGGAGCACACAGTTTCTGGAAAAGTGAAACCGGTCTGAGGGACATTCCTGAAAATTAACTTCCACTGGAGTGTTAGGGTTGGGCTTTATTGGCGCCACCAGTGAGTTGTTACATTAATCCATTTTTCGAGAAAGTAAACATGCCTTCAGCATTCGGTATCAATTGTGTTTTATAAAAGGCTTTGAATTTCATTCTGCCCAAAACCATTGACATAATCTGTTTACTGAAATACAAATACAAATTAAGGCCTGTTATGCTTCTGAAATTGTATTTTGGCTCTCCGCTCAATGTATTTTGCCGCAGGGCAGGACAGCGTGCGGGAATTTAAACTCTTGACCCATGTTCCCCACATTTTAATGAAGTCATCATCTACAAATGCACAGTTAACAATAAATACCATGAAAATAAATAAATGAATGAAATCACCCCGAATTCCACCCTTGAATTGATTTAATTTTAGTGGAGCATGCAATATTTCAGTTTTGAAGTGCAGTCCCATTTCAGTAGAAACCCAGCCGTTTTTTTAAATTAATCAGAGGGGGGCAACATGTTAACCTGATGGACGGAAAGATTTAAAAGAAACATTTATGGGTTTAGATTATCAGCTGTTGACACGTAGACCGTGAGAAGCGTGTGACTTTCCAAACAGTCATGTGACTTTCCAAACGGTCATGTGACTTTCACAAATGAAATCCCCTGGTGATGAACCTGCCTGACAGGAGATGATAATCCAAATACAGAGTCCACATGTGCCAAGTGTATTCAATAAAATGCTAATGTGTCTTTTATGGATGAACTTTAAATGGCATCCAGACACATCAAACTCTGGTTTAAAAAAAAAAACTTGTTCATTAAGTGCATTAAGTTCAGGTTGCAAAGTTTTATTAATGGCCTTCCTGCCCCGAAAGAGTATATATTAAGGATGATGTAGTAAATATAAGGTATATTCATTCCTAGCAGCACTAAATTTCTCTCTGGCCTTGCTCCGTTCTAGATAAATCCAAACCAAATGGCACAACGGTTTCCACTGTCTGCCAGAAGGACCTTAAGTTATAACTCAGCTAGTGGACAAAGAGCAGGGAGGAATGGGATCATTTTAGTTATTCACAGGCACTGATAAAAAAATAAAGTAAGCTTTATTTATTAACGGAACTGAAGGCCATTAAAGTGGATGGGTTAAGGGGGCATTCTGTGCAGGTAATACAATGTTTAGTGTACGCATTCAGCTAATGCACGTAGATAAAAAAAACTGACATTAGGAAGTATCTGTCTAATTGTTAACTGCTTGACAATAAGTCCGTAATTAGTATTCTTGGTGCATAATACCATAAACTGGTTGTATAAATAGCAGAACACGATCAAGTGATTTTGTAAGAGTAGATGGAAATGTTCGGTGGACTAGGTATCTCACATGGAGTAGGAGCACAGCGGTGGCGCAGTTTGACAGACTCCCCTGGAGCCGCTGATCGACTGTTTAGGAGCCACTGCTGGGCAGCTCAGAGGCGTGGAGCCACATGTTGAGACTGCGAAGCGGTTTGGTGCCACAGCCGGGGGGGCATCACTGGGACGCGTTAGTATAGCGAACCTGGGGGATCCGGAGAGGTAGACGCCTTCCCTGGAGTCAAAAATTTTAAGATCTCTCTTGAATCTGTCTGGTAGGAAGAAGGATCTGTCTGCTACAAAGAACCGCCGTCTGTCGCGGAAACCAAGTCTGAGAAACTGAGTGTGACCACAAACTGAGGAAGTCGCTCTCCGTCACTCCCTGAATCTGTGAACAAATGTGAAGAAGAGACGATGCCTTGAGTGTAGAATCTCCCCACATACTACATGCATATGTTTGGACGCTGGCTGGAATGTGTCATATTGGCCTGGATGTAAACTGTGAATTGAACAGGACTCAGTCAGTGTATCCATACTGGCAAAATAGCCCATAAGCTCCAGTTTCTACATCAGTGTTTTCATTGAATATTCTTACTTGATATTGATATATCACTTTTGGATTCGGCTTCGTGCGTTAAATTTACTTGATAGCTTTTTGTTGTTGTTTTTCTGAGGTGGAATTTATTTGGCACTCCTTTAGTTAAATTAATTAGCGGTTTTAAGGCAAAAAATGGCAAACTCCCCAAGTAAAGGATCCACCATAAAATTATAAATATATATTTTAGGAAGCCTAATGTTTTTGTTGTGAAGCATTACTTGGGGCCCGTTGGGTGTAAATGGCATGGACTGGGATAGAAAAATTGAAAAAATTTGCACATCTTGGACACAGAGAGGTAAATTAGATTATTGGGAAATGTCCTTCAGTGGCTGTAACTCAATTGCTGCTCTTGGTTGATACAATTTTTCTGAACTCTCATTTGATTAACCATAACAAAGTGTAATCCTTTGTCATCTGCTGACAAAATTATTGATCTGTTTGGCTTATACATGTATTTGGGCAGTGTCCTGAGGGTTGTTTAGTCTCTTTCAAGGACAGAACTTCATTTACTATGCTGTAGCATTTAATTTATGTTCATATGTGTCAAATCACTCACTCCGACACAAACTACCATTTGACTGACCTGCCCCGTCCCCCACTTCTCGCTTGACTCATGCTGCATTGACTGCCAGAATGCTCCGTTTGCATCTGTTTCGCACGGTTTTGATGTTTAATTTTTACAATGAATGTTCCAGAACATCTGAGACTACTCTGAGGTAGATGACAAATTCTGAGAGCCATATAGCTCCGTGTACACCGAGAGGCAGGAGGTGACAAAAATTCCTCTATTTGGGAAACACAGCGAAGGTCGTTTTCACTCGAAATGCATCCTCTGTTATGTTTCTGAAAATTACATTTCCTAAAAAATACCATTGCATGCAAACAATATAAAATAATGGACAAGAAGAAGAAAGTGAAAGAGATTAGAAAAATGTGCCTGTATTTCCATAATTTGTACCTACAGCCTGTACTTTGAAATCTTGGTATGAGTCACAATGAAGTTACATTAAAAAAGAGCATTTATCATCATAGATGATAACAATGGAATGAGAATCAGAAGTGCTCTGATTCACCAAGCACAGTGACAAGAATGTACAAGGAGATGTCCCTGCTAGCACTGTCACATGACGAAACTTGCAGACACACACAAAACATGACAATTAAGGGTAAATAAACAAGAAAGAAAGAAAGAAAGAAAGAAACAGAATGCAGCCCCAGTGCTGGTTAGCAATACCTGTGGCGTTGGCCTGATAATGGTCACTGGACCAATTAAGGGAACATAACATATTAAACAAAAATCATGTACAAGGGTGAGAAATGATTTACGCTTTTATGGACACCTTATAGACTTCTAATGGTAATGAAAGGTTGGTTTGGTTTTGCCTTCCACTATGGTCTCCTTTATCCTGTTCTGCTAACCACGGTAAATACTACCTTTTTTGCTGTCATTTTTGCCCTTACGCCTGATCTCCTGTTGGATGTTGACAATGAAGTGTCATCACAAACAAACACACATCTCCTACTTCACTCCAATTTTCATCTTTTTGTCCGTTGGCTGGTTAAAGTTTATTTATTGAGCACCTCATTGTTTAAAAACGTAGCACAAACATGTACTTAAGTTATTGAATCATGCAAGGGACACGTCAACCTCATTTAGACGAATCATAATAATATGGAAATCTTGTCTATCTCAATGTAAGGCAAGAAACAGCTAAATATTGACAGTGATGGATTACAGAAAAGCTGTTTTCCATTTAATTAAAATATACATTTGAGATTAGAATAGTAATTATCAAATTACGCTGAAATTTTATAATTATTGTGCTCCGGAAGCAAATCGGATATTATTGTCAAACAACAGCGATTGAAGAAGGGAAAATAATCCAGGGAATAATGAGTCTAATAACGATTCTAGGAAATCTAGGCTGGATATTTTGGGTTGACCATCTGTTTTCTTTGACATTTTTCAAAACATGGATGATAGCAATGGGATCAATATTAATTTCTGCAGTTTGTCACTATAATCGATCTGTCAGAAAACCCATCAAATAAAATACATAGTCAACAATATCCAAATCAATTTCAGATTCAGGTGAGATTCTTAATTTATTTTAAAATGATTTTTGTAATATGAACAAGTATAGCTGAATTGGCATTAGAAACTAGATTTTTATATCTTATTTACAATGTAATTTGATCAGACTAGCGTATTTTCCCTGGTAAACATGGTAGCTGCCCCACTATTCAAAGACTGCAGAAAAATGCTATTCTAACTAACAATTTAGACAATTTTTAAAACAAAATGACATGAAGACAAAACACAAGAAGCATTTTATAGCCGCTGCACTGTAACATAAACAGGGATTCTTTAGCAAGAAAGGTCCGTGACTGAAGCAATGACTTAATGTGCACTCGGAAATTAACTTCTTCACACGTTTATCTAAAATGCAGAGGAAATACTACATTTACACACTTTAGTGCACCATTCTCCACTGGAATAATAGATTTGCTGACTCACATGAACTTAATATATTGAAGCCTAAATCTTTCTGGAAAAGTTTCTCTGGATGGATATGCGTATACATGTCCATTTGTTTTTGTAACATGAAATGTTAATGTAACAGTCGGATGCAGTGTGAATTAAATGAATTAAAAATATGACTTGTGCAATTATTTGGTACAATATTAGTCTTATCTGTTTTTATATATATTATTATACAGTATTAAATATTACATTGTTATTACACATTATATTTTAATATATAATATATTATTATATAATATTGTGTATTATTATTATTATTATTGTTATTATTATTATCTGGGTTTTATTTATAGTTTGGGGGTGTGGTTTAGTGGGTCAGGAGTTGCCTTTTGTGTTTGGAAGATCACCAGTTTGAATCTCACCCTCAGCAGAAATGTTCCTTTGGGTGAGTGCCCGGAAGCCTTCTTAACACTACGTTGTTCACAAGGTCTATACTAAAAGATAGTAGTGTAGCGTTAAGAAGGCTTCGGGAAGCTCATAACCCAGAAGATATGGCATTGTGTACACCATTTTCACAACTATTCTTCATATTAACATATACTTTACACTGTGTATGTGGCTAGACCCAAATCCAAGGCTCAATGAACTGCCCCCATTTTGGAATGAAATGCTCTGTTCATGCGAAAAAAAAAGCATCACGTTAAGTCACTTAACAATGACATAAGCAGTTAAGCACCACAAGTTGCTTCAAGAGGTTGGTGTCTGTATTCAAATTAATGGGCGCCCCCCCCCCCCACCACACAATGGCCAGCAGTCGGAAACCGATTACCCACTAAGAGTACCAAATTGATAGGGGGGTGACCCACGCAAAGCAGGAAGGGGGGGGGGGGGGGTAACGGCGGCT
>JAODKC010000137.1:15323293-15367756 GCA_026777985.1 Mormyrops attenuatus
AGGAAGGGGGGGGGGGGGGGTAACGGAGGCTCGTGAACAGAAAAACACTGGCTCCCATGATTATGGTGACCGGACGGATGTGCTGGTCCTGTTGCTGGGTGGCTTATGGGATGTGTGGAGGGGCGCTTACCGCCATCAATACCATTCTGGTGGATGTGACGCTTTCCACTTTGATCATCCGTTTACCTTCCGTCAAAACTGCAAGGCAAATTAGAAAATGTTAGCGGCGGAAAGCCACGCTGAGTCAGATCATTTGTGGATTTCAGCTTAATTCATTACTTTCAATCGATCAGTGCTTATTTCAAATCAGTGCTTAATTGCAAACATAAAAGCATCTTCTGGCAGAGCAACTGAAACTAAAGAAAATCTCTGTATTAAGTTTTCATTGTGAACTTTTTTTCCAATTTAGACAGCATAGCTAATGCAGATGTCATTCTAGCCATGACAAAAACCAAAGCTTGTAAGCTAAATCGTGAAATAAGTTATTCAAAAAGTAAAAGGCTTTTAGTAGCCCTGATAAATTGATTTATGGGAATCTTATAGCATTATGCTGAATTAAAAGATTAAAGGAATTCCTTCATATTATCAGCAGCTGAAATGATAAAAAGGCATTGTTGTATAGTACAAAAAGGTTACATAGGGAATAATTAGTCACCTACTTTGAATGACAGCGATATAGAGCCTTGGTTATGGAATATTCATCGATATCTGCATGTATTTTGTTATATATTTAATTGTAAAATGTTTTAGTATTTACGCTGAATTCCTGAGTCCTGTACTAATGTCTTGTAGTTGCTACTGTATAAAACCTCATGCTAAATGGATTTTAAGGAGGATTCCAAGTAGCAAATAGACATCATAGCAGTGATTGATATTTTGCCCTTAGCTGTGATTATTTGTTGGAATGTTTGAGTGTATGTGATGAATTGGCATAGCCGGTATCCCGAGTGCTGCCCTGCATTGTGCATTATGTCGCCGGGGACCCTGCACTGGTTATCAAGGTGGGAGCTAGATGGGTACATGGATAGACAATTCATTTCCAAATTCTAGAAAAGAAAACTTTTTTATTTTATTTACAACATATGTATGTTATATGTGGCCAGGCAATAATTTCTGCAAGTTTACTGTTTTGAAGGATTTTTATGCATATTTTACAAAACAACCATGTTCTGTGACATCTACAGTGAAATTTTAGCATCCCCGCGGAAACTCAGGGTTCAGCGCAGGTGATACCCTGTGTGCAATTTACGCCCAACACACACATTCATACAGCACACACACACACACACACAACAGCGCACATTAACACACTTTAGGGATTCAAGGGCCACATTTTTGGACTGCAGGAAGTACTGTAGTCCAAAAAAGTGGGGGAAATAAATCAAACACCACATCTCGAGCCAGGGCTGGGATTCCGACCTGCGACACTGAAGGTGTGCTGTCCACTAGCCTACTGTACCACACTATCAAATACTCTAGGGATAAGCTATATACGCCGCATTCCTCAAAACGAACCAAAAAGATATATACTGAATTAAACTGTGTCTAGCTGATTGTTGACCAGGACACAGCTGGCTATTCTATAACCCAGTATTTCAATCCCAAAGCCCATTAAATAGCATGCGGCGCACATTTCATGCAGTACAAGTTTCTGTTTGCTGCCTATCATGTCTGGGTAAGATTTCTGCGTGGGATGTGTGTGATACTGGGTTGCAGTCAAGGCCTGTGATGTTCATCCCGCTGTGAGTGCTGTTTTGTACCGCAGTGCCTGAATTATGCTGAATATAGAGCAGAAATTCCATATTATACAAGGTTTTTTGTATTATCATTACCCTGACACTGCCTCTACTATATTGGTTTTTATTTAATTTTCCCTTTGCCTGTGTTTCCTTTCAAAGTGGAAAGATATTGCCAGGAGTTATGAGAAACAATGAACTCAATAAATAGGATTCTCTAAGATGTCACAGATTCCGCTACTGCCCCAAATGAGAAAACAAATTTGGGCAGCAATTTGATCCGTCTTTTTATGGCACCTCTATTATAGCGTAAAAATAAAGGACATTGTTTTTTTTTACTCTTTTCACATTTGTATTTCTACTTTTACAATGAGATTCCTTAATTTATTAGTCTTTTATGTTTGTATCCAAGTGTTTTTGTATCTCAGAGTAATCTACTGTAATATGTACATAATAATAATTTGCAAAACTGTCATAATAGCCAATTTATTCCATGGATCATTGTGAATTTTACCACTGAGATTTAACGCAATGAGTTCATGGCTTAGGGGCTTAAGATTATGCATGAAAGTAATATATATATTTAGATTATTAATTAAATCTAAAATCCAATTGTAATGTGATAAAAACCATAAAGGAGGCCATTTGTAACTGACCATGTCTCTAGAGCAGGGGTGGGCTATCCAGAAGGGCCGTTGGATATGCGGGTTTTCACTGCAACTCCCTACAGTAATTAGATCACTAATTAGAGGACTGATTGGCTGAAGAGTCCTCACCACTGGGTTTGAACAGCTGGCCTAAAGGTTACCCCAAAAACCAGCACGCACTGGCCCTTTGCGGATAAGATTGCCCACCCCTGCTCTAGAGTCTATGATGACCAGCTACAGCACTATGAAGTCTGAGATTCCCAAATGTAGAAATGCAATGTGTGATGATCCTTCTAGGCATTTTGGGATGAAAAGCTAAGCTTGATGCTTCAAGCAGTGCAGTCGCCACAGAAGATATAATCATACTGTTCATAACCTTAACAGAATTTATACGGCGTGTATCTTATGCCTAGTCGACCCCTTGATGACTGTATGTTTCAAACATGCTATTAGCGTCACTTGCATGTGGCTTTGGACAAAAATGCATCTACTAAAAAAATAAATGTAAATGTTCATATGTGTAAGATCACTGCAAACATGAACAGGCTTCAAAGCATAAACAATGATAAAATCATTCGATAAATCATCATCATTTGTCAAATATAAATCAAATCAAACAGAAGCACATTTTCAGAGCGTGCTGCAGAGAGAAGGCAGGATTTCAGAGCTGTCCAGCTCAGCAGAGCTGGCTCCGTAACTTTATCAGCAGTGCCGTGTGAGAGTTCCACCGCCAATCCCTATACCTCGCTGTTAGAAGAGTACCGATGGAGGCCTCGCCGCTACCCCCGTGAAAATACTAAAGCAGGAGCAGGCTAATGGTGACACAATGAACTGTCTGGAAATGCAGATGTGCATGAACAAATCCATAAAAGATGGAAATTCAGGAAATCACTCTAAGCCGACAGGCCTCCCTGTTGATGAAATGGAGGGTATTACTGCTCATGATATTGAGGTATGGGACCACATAACCAAGGCGGGTCGCCGTGACACATTACGTATGACTGGGGACAATTTTCTCATAGTAGGAAGCACTAGAGTTGATGCCATTAGCAGGAATGAGCGGAGTGTCATGGTGCCTCTTAATATTAATGCCATAGAAAGGGCAATTTATCTCAACAGATATTCAGGTTCATATCTAAGCAATATTGCATAGAATGTACTGTGAAACTCTCAAATAGGCTGAATTCAAATTAAGTATAAATGAGAGAAATCTTTTGCATCCTTAATTATGTCTGTACATGCGTACGACATTTTATTTGCTAGGGGGGGTCTAATAAATTTTATATTTTAACTTTGCTAGTTATTTACTTTTCTTTTCTGTAACATACACAGTAATAAGTAATATGCGTTAACCATCAGGAGAGAAGAGAACTGTGACAAGGCAAAATATGCATAATTTCCAAAAAAGCCTCGATACAAATTATCTTATTGTCATTGTAGAGAAGTAGGCTGTTAAATCTTGAATAAAATTTAAAGAAGACTAAGTAGAGTGGGCACAGTGCGCCTGAAGTTTTCTGCATCCGTCAGTCTCATTCAAGCGAGCCAAGGCATAGCGAGGCCTTACATCATGCGTGGCACCCCAAGCCGTCTTTCACTGCAGAGTGCGGTCATCCATCTCCTTACCAACAATGTGTCTCTGAGCTGTTGACAGATGGACAAATGGGGGCTTTGCTCTGTGAAAGGTCAAGATAGTGCCCATGATCCACATACGTGAGAAATCGAGGTCTAAGACAATCGATATCATGCGGCATCACGGTTCCTAATATTCGGCGTTTTTCTGAATTTCGGTGCCACATTGAGGTCTGCCAATAGCTAAGCATCACAAGTCCTTCAAATCAAGAAGGTTTTCAAGATTCTCTAACAAATTTAACTAGGCTTCCTGTGTGTTAGGTGGCATCTGTAATTTTGTTCTGTATTCAATCATCCATCCATCCATCCATCTATCCACCTACAAGAACTACTGTACTTATCCAGCACAGGGTCAGGGGGAGCACAGGATACAATTTATAATTTATATTTCAGAGTTGGATAATTTTATGCTAAAAGAAACTTGTTAAATTATGGGACTTGCTTATGTGGCAAACAGCAATATCACAGGAGAGATGTAGATTGTGCCCGTGAGGTGGGATTTGAAAACACAACCATTTCTCAGAGTTTCCTTGGTAAGGATGCATCTGCTTGGGGTTTGTGTACATGCCCGCTGCACTGCAGGCCACCATCTACCAAGGCATGTCCAAAGAATTCATGTAGGCCAGTGTTTCCCAGTCCAGGCCTCGGGGACCCCTGAACACTGAAGAAGACGGTTACGATTAAGAACAGGGAATGAGAATGCCGTCACATCGCAAGCGGAACAATCAAAAATGTACCAAACCTCATTCCATTACATTACAGCCCTCCTCGCCATAATGTTGACAATGTGGCACTAATGGTTTTCTCTCTCATTGCGTTAGCTTTGTTTATAATTTTTTTTTTCTTCAGGGAAGCTAATGACAGGGAAGTCATGGCCATCTGTGTTCAAGGTGTGGATTCCTGATGCGCTATAATTAAAAAAAGAAAAAAAATCTAATTTTATATGCAAATATAATACCGGTACAAATAGGATCCTGTCTAAGGGTGCTAACCAGCTGAAGAATGACTTTTTGAAATCTTGATTGCAAAGCATGTATGAATTATTAGTGTTTAGGAGGGACACAGCAAGGGCCCCCATTTCACAGTAGCAATTATATTACAGTAGTAATCAATATAAGACTTGAGATTAATGGTTCTGTACTGTAATTACTAGGAGGGATGCATGCCAATAGGAGGCAATTTGCATGTGTGTCCAAAAGCAAATGGAAATACGAAATCTCTCTTACCTCTCCTGGCTCTAGACTACCAGCAACGACTCAGGGCAATGTGACTGTAATGTTTGCCCTAACTGGAAATGGTATTAATGCCCTTGAAAAAGGCTCTTAAGGGAGGCAAAAGACCTGAAATATCAAGTAGAACCAAAACCCTCAAAAGCAGAGGATCTTTACTGTCATTTCATCTCCATGATGTCATACAGTAAGATGAAATTCTGTTTCTCTTGGTCATAGCGCAATAATAATAATAATAATAATAATAAATGTCTTGGTCTGCACCTGACATAGGAGATCAATCCCAGAATTAAACAAACAAACAAATAAATGACAAGTGGTGCAACAGGTTCTGAAATCGAGTCAGAAACTGCGATACAATAAACATTTATGATCCTGTGTTGCGATTCTGGAAGATGGAATCACGATTTACACCCCCACCAAACCCCAACCTCCAGGAGTCTGCAGTTGATCATTTGATTAACTGATTAATACCAGTAAAAATAGGATTTTTATCAAAATGGATAGATGCAGAGAACAAATCACAGTTTTGCCTTTACATGTATTTTGTTAAGCCCCCCCCAATATAAAACTCTATATTCTACGCCCTTGTCTCCAGGTACCATCAATTTCCCCCTGCATCCTAATACACGGTTTTGTGAGCTTTTCTGGTGTGGAGACTGTTCTAGTGTGGAAATCCAACATCAAAGATGGGTTTTTTTGTGAAAAGAAATTTCTGCGCAAGATGTGAGTGAAGTTGACTTAACGTCACAAGGCAGCATTCCTCCTGTGGAAAGAATAAGCTGACGGATCATAAAAAGCAAGAAATTTTGAAGTTCTGGGGCATCTGCAGCCAAGGGATTCAAAACTAATAAATGAAATAATAATGAGGGATTTGAATCCCCCGAAGGCATTTTCTTTTGGTTGAAAATGTTGTCTCGTTTGAGATGAACACTGGTGGACTCTGGGGGGACACCGCTGCTCTGTCGCCGTTCCCCTTCCATAAAGAAGGACAGTGCTGCTAGCACTGCAAGCCTTGACAACAGCCTACTGTGACAACGGCATTAACACTGTCAGTATGTGGGCAGTCTGAGGGAGCGACATCTCTGAACAAAGACTCCAAGTTTTATTGCACAGGTGCTCTTTGCTTCTCTCTTGAAAGTGAGCTTAGAAAGAATGTAATTAAAAGTCTGTGGTCTTCGCTGAAGCTGAGTACTCGGTATGGCGATTGTTAAGGCAGATAGATAGCTCTGTGCCAGGGTGTGTGTATGTCCTTGGCTCTCTCATTGACAACAACAAAATGATGGCACACACTCCGAGCCTGTGATGAGCTGCAGCTACTGCTGATCCATTTCGTGATATTGGAAGATGAGTGCTTGCATAAAACGGGCAACAATAAGATCGCTGACCACTTTCCATTCTTAAAAAGGGACTGCATGGATGAATTGAATCTCCTGTTTTGTTGAGGTTAACCACATAGTACTCAAAGACTGGTATGTTTATTACAACAAAAATGCTCTTTTTAAACCTTATTTCAATTTTCCTTATCAATACACATCACTTCCCCTGCTAAATGACAACACAGGCCTTGAAAATAACAAATACCTGAATATATATGAAAATGATTGCTGTAATTAGGCCTAATTAACTTGAGAACAAAAAATTGTTAATGTACACTACAAATAAATATCAGCATATCAATATCAGTGTACAATAACAACATTTAGCATTTATCATCCAGATTACAATAAAACCTTGTCCTTTTAGAATGAGCTTCAGCCAATTACACACCAAAAATTTGTGTTTGCATAACAGAAAATAATATTTTAGACAGTGTGGTAGCTTGTCTGGTCCCAGCCAGGTATGGAGGCTGGCAAGTCCCCCTCCACAGGACCCTCTGCCCAACTGCAGATTTCATGCTGAGTAAATGTCTGTGGTTTGAGGAAGTGGCAACAACACCATCACAAAACCTGTATTTTACAAGGCAGATGTTACTTGAAGATAAAAGTGAAAGGAAGAAATCCCATTTCACATACTCTTATTAAAAAATTTTTACGTTATGAATCAGTGTATTATCTAGGACTCCTGATAGTGCTGATTAGCACACTGTTAATCTGAGTGAGGATCAAGGCGGGTTTGAGGTGTGACCTGCTCTGCACGATCCGGATCAAAAACCCCATAATGTGTCGCTTAAGATGCAGCTAAGATTCTGTCTCTGGCTCTCTCCGCGTCTGACGTGTTGGACTGATGCCATTCTCCCGTGAATCTTAATATCTTTCTTTCAGGACTGAAAGCATTAGGTCAGTTGTAAAAAAAAATCTAATTTTCCCCATTTTGGCTGTATGAAAATGCTGGAAGAAATCTTTAATGTATTTTCACATCAGTATGAAACAAACAAACCAAACACTAAAAATAAAACAGGGTATGTGAGTGTGTAAGGCATCAGAAACTCATGGAGTGTAGCACAACTGGAGTTTCAGCAGGGGAGGTAAAACGAAGTACCACTGTATGCCAGTCAAACACCGACACAGGGGGTAGACAAAGCTTCTTACCAGTGCTTTTATAAATACTTGAAGTTGTCACTATAGAATTCTGTGCTTACCTCGCTGGATCTCAAGTGACAGTCTTTTAAGAGCAATGGCCTCAATCTGCATGACGTTAGTACAATAAGCAAGAGAAGGCATTTTCTTGACTTTGCAATCTGGTTCAAAATGAATGAACAAGGCATTTGAAGGATAATCTTTGATGCTATCTATCTATCTATCTATCTATCTATCTATTAAAATTATTACAATTACAAGACATTCGTTTTTGGTCAATTTCCACCCTTCTCAGTAAGATTACTCGTGTCAGCAGGAGATTGAATTATGTATTTGATCTGAAAATTTCTGGGAAAGCAATAACTGTCTCTTTGTGCTAAGGGTGGGGTCAAATATCAGATCTTGACCTTTCCTTATATAAGCTGAGGCCCCCAGAGAGTGATGTGGCTGGGAAGAGAGAAAGGCTGTGTGCACAATCAGAAAGGATGGCGTGCATGTTTTGTGTGCACCCCCATCAGGGACCCTGCCTGACCGCTCCGGGTCGGGACCCCTGACCATGTGTCCGCAGGCTCGCCTCTGCAGCCGCTCTCAAACGCGCTGCAGCCTTTTCTCAGCTCCCTCTTATTGTCCGCTTTTCAAATATAACTGGCAGTTTTCTGCCAAATTTCATACAACTGAATACAAATGTGGTATTTTAATACCATACAAGACTGTCTATCCACAGAGCTATGTATGATTACTCAGTTTGATTTGCTGGGTGGAACGTATTCAAGAGTTTAAACTGATCTTCAAAATTATAAAAAAATAAATATTGTAAATGCATTTAAAAAGAGTTTGGATATGGCTTGGGGAACATTTGTAATTTCTTAATTTAATAACGGAAGTCTAGTGGTTATGACCAAGCCACTGCATGAAATTAAACAGTGAGTTAGTGTTGAATGTCATTAATTGCGTTTATTGGTTCTCATTACATGTCATCCTTGTCATGGTTCAGGATCATACCATCTGCATATCGGGAGGTATCCACAAAGCCAGATTTTCTAAAGAGAGTCAAATTGCTTTAGCGAAAAAAAATTGCCAAAGGTCAGGGTTGTCTAATAGGGATAATTTAAACCTTATTTCCTATTGGGCAAAGCTGACTTTTACCAGGATGTTGACATAAGTCATCATTGAAGCTGAACGTACTACTTGAAATCATTGAGCTGTTTTCTAATTTCTTAGCTGGCAGACAGACAGTGATGGATTATCGAGGTTCAGTGTGGACTACAGGTAGTTCAAAGCCAAGGAAGACTCAATCGTCTTCTCACACACCAATGGCGTTTCTCAAAAGATCGCCAAAGCTGAGCCACGGTCCGTTGAAATCACAAGTGCTTTGTGAGAGTGTTGCTAGGCACACAGTCAGTGCTGGATCATAGCAACAGAGGGAGCAACAGACAGGAGACCTGGTGCTCATTGCAGTCCAAGGCTGCCTGGAGGACAGTCAGCACCCTGCTCAGGGAACCAGCCCGTGTATGTAAGCCTGAAGCTTGTCACTTCTAATGGGATTGCCTCCAGAGTGTCCAGTACTCCTGGTGGAATAGTCTGGAGGTCTTGGCTATGCATCCCTGGCTTTCCCAAGCTTTGCTCAGATCACAGAAAAGCACAGCTCTATATACAGAGAGACGGAGAGGCCTGCTTTTCTCAGCACACTGTCACATTGCCCCCCCCCCCCAGGGACACACTAGAAACCTTGATGCACCACTCTGCTAAAACCAGATGGGTGCCCGGATGGAGGACTGGGGTCCAAGCTCATCTCTGCAATCCCATTAAATTAACGTATAGTAGGTGTCCCCTTCAGAACCTCTGGTAGCGCTACTTGAAGAAGTAACTTTATAACTCAGTTACTACTCAAGTACAAATCATGAACAGATATAGTAACTACATGAATTACACAAACCGTTATGATTGATTAATGACGAATGCACGTCAGATAAGTACGTAACTAACACTTTCTGGTTAACAGTTTCTGTTTAATTACATACATTAAGTAAGAGTGTAGTACAACTGTACATTATTTGTGCCCCCTCATGTAAAGTGTTACCAAATCTATTGGCTGACATAACAGTGTTTAAAATTAGGACTCAGAAAGGAAACGTTAGAACAGAAGGAGGGAAAACAAAAACAAATAAGTGATTCAAAGCCGGTCTTGTTAAGTATTTAAGCTGGCATTTGTTAATGTTCTGGAATACAGCTGTCTATAAAAGTTCCTTGTCCCTCAGGACAGCCTCTGATACCTACAGCCTTCAGTGTTTGTATGGCTAAAAGGCTATAAAAATATTTGAAAATGAACCATGATTGAAGAGATAAAAATCTGTGCTGCAAACATTAAGGAGACATAAAATATTAACAAAATGTTAATTAGTTCCTCATACAAAAATGGCCATGCATCATAATATAAAATTTTATTGATCACTAAATGCATGATTAAGTATCGCTTTGCTAATAGCTGGGTAGTGTGACATTTTACAGTGTATAAATACCACATACTGCGGTAAAAAACTGCCGTGGCTTTTTAGTATATAAACTGACGAGTCGTGGAATGTTTTTAATGCCAATGTTTTATCATGTGCAGATGAACTGTAATTTTAAAGAATCACATATCTGGGATCTGCCTGAAAGGGAAGAATTGTATGATTCATATCCGAAACACCAATTTCTAAACTAAGCTGTGCTGGTGGAGTGAATTTTGGTTGCAAGGGCTATGCAGGGTATATGTTATAGGTATTGATGTTTTATGTTTGCCATTATGTAATATGTTTTAGGCTGATAATCTCCTGTATCAGACCCTGTAGCCTGTTCACCAGGCGTGAGGATAGTTGCATTGGACTCTTTTAGGTTTAGCTGCACGTTACAGTTTTTCTCAACTGCTTTGGCTCATTTCATGCAGCATACGTAACATTCTCAGGACTATTAGAGCATTTCTCCAAACAGTTCATGCATATAGCACAATACTATGATTTAGCTGCAAAAGCCTGTAACTGACCCCAAAACTCTCAAAATGTCTCAAAAAGCTAATGATTCCACCAATGAATTAGTCAGTGTCCCCAAAATGACCAGTACAATCAGCATCGTTTAAACTAAGAGAGTCAAAATGCTTAGGGTTATTGTCAGAATGTTAGTGCCAAATGATGACAATTGTACAAAACCATTTGCTTATATGTACTAAAACATTTGGAAATCTGTTTGAAGCAATGACAAATGATGTCCTGCTGTGCAGAAGTGACATTATGGTGTGGAGATTACATTTGTTGTTTTGCAAATGTTAATTGTCATTTGAGAAATGCGCTAAATCAATCAAGAAAAACTGTAGTATATTTATGCAAACTGTATATTTATGCAAACTGTAGTATATTTATGCAAATGGTTTTGTACAATTGTCATTATTTGGCACAATTTTCAGTTGCTTTAGTCTTCTCATAAAATAGATTATGTAGTTTCCATTGTAATACTTTTACACCCAAAACTATATATGTATGTGATCATCGTGTCAGCCACCACATGCAGAACAGTTAACCAACCTTTCAAAAAGATCTAAAAATATATTCCATAAATTGCACTGATGTGGCATTGTTGTATATGATTGTATATGATTTAGTTGTTATTTCGACTGCCATTTTGCTGCTTTTGTTTTGTACAGTGCTGTGTGACGTTTTTGTTTGCTGTTGTACAGTGTCATGAAATCTGAAAAATATACGTGAGTGTTGTCTTTCAACAGTGAACTGTACGTATAGTAATGTATATAGTAATATAGTAGCTTAGCAAAGCTGAAACGGGTGTCTTTGACATGAATAAGTATCAGTTTGCTAAAGAAGAACGACCGGTCAGTGACAATGACAAAGTGGGAATGAACTTTCATTCAAAATCATGGAGCTCAGGAGCATGATTACACTGACATACTGACAGTATATCTAAGCATTTTGACTCTCAGGGTTAAAACGATGCTGATTGTACTTTTCATTTTAGAGGCACTGACTAATTCATTGGTGGAATTATTTGCTTTTCAGACATGGGTTAAATGTTTTGGGTACGCTACAAGCTTTTGAGAAATACTCTTATAGCCTTGAGAATGCTAAGTATGTTTCATGAAATGTGCCAATGCAATTGAGACAAACTGTATTGAATTAACATGCTAATGTCAACATCCCCGGTTTATCTATACACATAGACTTCGCTTCCGATTTTTGTGAACAGTCCTAGTTTGCACAAGCCGCCATTACTATCATGTGTATTTAGCTAACATTTGCAAATTTGATGCCTCTTCCTCCCCAATTCACAACTCGAGGCTGAACATCTATTTTGATTACAAATTAAGCACTGATGAAGATCTTCTGTGGTAGTAAAGATATTAACGTGTCTTTGCAACTCCCAAAATAGGGAATTCATGACAGAAATGACATTTTTATAATACAGCTGCGGATGTTATCGAAACTGGAAAAAGCCTGGGGCCAGACATATTGAGGGGATAATACCGGAAATGGGTCTTATTTGGTCCGCTGTACTGACTCTTTGAACTGTCATTGAGAAATTCTTGGCAACAGTTCACTTAAAAACGTGCAAAAAGCACTTATGATGCAGCATAGGTCATTTAGTCCTTTATGCACACCATGGCAATAGGGTCGCCGCAAAGGGGCCGAAGGTTAGGGCAATTCCAAGCTCAGGGGTCCTAAAAAAATTGTAATATAATTGGACTGGTCTGGGTTGGCGGCCCAATATGATACACTTTCATGGAGTCCAACATCTCTATGGCTATGTATGGCATAAGGCTATGTATGACAGCCGTGTGATGTGTTATTGCACATCACGTATGCATTATTTTTTTTTTACGAGTACATGCAATGTGTGATGGCTTATGTGGCGAGTACACATGAAGTGTTACACAATCATTAACGTTAACATAGCTAGGGCTCTGTCTTGGACGAGAAAATCGACATGGAATTAGAAGTGCAGAGGGCCTGCTCTCTCACGCCTGTCGAGTCAACACTTCTTTATTAGACACACTATAGTAACCGTACAACAAAGCACTTCCTCCGATAACCCTTTTCCTTAATCTCATTAGCTATTTCCTGAGTGCCCGTTTGTAAAATCCCTTCATGTTTTAGTTGCTTTTGCTCGAAGAGTAATGAAAAATAATGGCTCCAAAGCTAATTCACCAACAGCAGATCCCACTGTTCTAGTCAACTTATAACATTATATAGTACGAAACGACTGTAGCTATAAGTATGAACCAATCATTAACATATGAGTAGAACAAGCACAGTTGTGTCATACTTATTGTTTCACGAGTTTCTGCACAAGAACAACTCAGACAAGAGTGCTGTAAACTTCATTGTGTGGTGTTGGGCTGTGCTTTGAAAATGCCAAAAGAAAAGTTCCAGTAGGGAATGTGAATGATATTGACATTCACTGGTATTTTTCGAACCATGATTTGTTAGTAGTTTCGAGAGACCTAGTATGGGCACGGCAGTGTCTTTATTCACTTTGTGCAATAGGTCGCAAATTGCCATCATTCCGCTTCTGATTGGCTCCTGTTATCCAATCGAATGACTGTAATAGCAGCAAGGTTCACACAATTATGGCTGCCTTCTTACCCTCCTGACTCCTTGGGGGGGGGGGGGGGCAATACCGGAGGGCGAGTTAATGAAGAGCAAGCTCTGGCTGGCTCTTGTGTGTGTGTCAACTCAGCTGCACATTAGCTCAGAGATAGCTTCATTTGGCAGGAGCGGGGATCAATTGCGCCCTGTAACATGGATTAATGAGGGAGTCAGTGGCCACATGGAAGGGTCAAATGCTCACGAGAACCCATCAGCATACATCTTAATTTGAGATAATAAGAGCATATGGTGAAATGCAGACATTATTACAAGGTCTAGTGCTATTACGTTAGAGGCAAGCAGAGGGACAGATATTGTCCTGCTCCAAATTATAGCTGTCTAGCTTAACTTAAAAGTCCTTAAAATAGTCCCTCTTTGTCACTGACACTTCCATTCTCCCAGTATCAGCTGACTCAACCTGTAAAATCACCCTCCATCAAGAGACACCTCTTCTAGTTTAGGTGTGTATGTGTGTGTGTGTGTGTGTGTGTGTGTGTGTGTGTGGGTGTGCATGGTCTCCCTGTGTTTGCACAGGTGTGCTTAGGTTTTTCTCAAGGCCTGACATGCTGTATTTCCCTTGGGACCAATAAGCTATATCATCCATTCATCCATCCATCCATCTGTCTGTCCGTCTGTCCATCCATCTGTCCGTCCATCCGTCCAGATAGATTTGTGTCTCTGCACTTCCCATATTGTGTGCTTGTTCATTACTATGTGCTCTCAGTATATGATGACAAAACCAAGAAAATCGATGTGTTTTCAGTACTGGGGGACAGGGTCAGATTCATCAGGTGTCTGAATTACATCCAATGTATAGGCTACCCTTCCATTTTACAGTTTTTCTCGATCGCTTTGGCACATTACATGAAACATACTTAACATTCTCAAGACTATGAGGACATTTATCAAAACAGGTCATGCATATAGCACAACTATATGGTTTAGCCCCAAAACCTGTTACTTACCCAGAACAATTAGCTCATGTCTCAAAAGCAAATAATTTAGCCACGTAAATCAAAATGCTTGTCAGTAAGTCGGTGTAATTATGCTCCTGAGCTCCACCATTCTAAATGATCGTCGATTCCCACTTTCTTATTGTCACTGATTGATAATTTTTCATTAGCAAACAGATACTTCTTCATGTGAAAGACAACAGTTTCAACCTTGCAAGGCTCAACATTACAGTGTGTAAGGTTCACTGGTAAGAGAAAGCATGCACATGTAACTTCTTCAGATCTCAAGACACAGTACAATAGCAAACAAAAAAGTCACACAGCACTGTATAACACAAAAACAGCAAAATGGCAATGCGAGAACAAAAAAGGGGCAAAAAATCGTGTACTGTGGGAAAAAAACACAAAAATGCTGTATCATTGCAATTTATGGAATATGTTGTAAAATCTTTTTGAAAGCTTGGTTATCTATTTGGTATGTGGTGGCTAAAATAACGATCAAATACTTATATAGTTTTGGCTGTGAAATTTCTACAAAGGGAAGCTACATACAGTATTCTATTTTGGCCAACAAGGTCAAAGAATCTGAAAATTGTGCCAAATGATGACAGTTGTACAAAACCATTTGCAAATATGTACTAAAACATTTGGAAATTTGCGTGAAGCAATGAGAAATGATGTTCTGCTGTGCAGAAGTGACATTATGGTGTGGGGATTACACTTGTTTTGCACATTTTAATTGACATTTGAGAAATGCTCCAAAGCAACTGAGAACAACTGTAATATTAACTGTATACTTTTGTATGTAACTGAAATCGTCTGCAAAAAAGGGTTTTACCCTTGGTCAGTAGGTTAGATGAGAACCAAATTCTCCTGACAAGTTCATTCATATTTTTACAAGCAAAATTCTGGAAAATATTGGGTGGAACAAACACCACTGTTTTAAATGTTGAATGGGATGTCTAAATATACAAAAACCCTTTGGTCCTTGAGACACACACACACACACGCACGCACACACACACACAGACACACGCACACACACACAGACACACACACACACACACAGCGGTTTGTAATTATATCTAGGACTATCCATTCATTTCTATTGGGAAAACAATAATTCCAACATGACACCCTTAGCCCCTACCCAGCCCAAACCTTAACCATAAGTAACCGAACAAAATTCAAGACTAGTGGCTTTTTTACATTTTTGATTGCATTCACAGATTTTTATAAAATTGAGGTTATCCCAATGGGGACCTACAAAAAAGAAATTTCATGTTTTAGCACATTTTTGGGACATTTTGGCCCCCAAATGTGATCTGTGCAACCCACCCCCCCACACACAAACACACACACAAAAGCAGAGTTCATCAGTACCCAAAGACCAAAGATTTAGATATCAATTTTAGATAAAATGTTAATAGCGTATTGGAGTTGGAGAATTGAAGTTTATAATGCATCAGCATTCACCAAGACTCTCTGATAAAACACAAACAGTGATAATGAGCCATAACCCATTATGAACTGCAACAACAGGGGGCAGTCTCAAGAGGCTTTGTAATAAATGCATTTGCATTGATTAGCCTAGTGGAGAGAATATTATTAGTCCCATACAAGCACTGGGGACACTAAACGCCCGTCAAGTACACTGTAAAGTGCCGTCTCAGGATTCCTGTGTGCTTCTCTTGTTTTATTTAAGTTTGATCCTCTGCCTATGGGTCACAACAGTTGCTGCATGTAAGAAAGATAAATAACACGCTCTGAAAGATTTATTAATATTAGAGAAACGTTTTGGATTCTCAGCCCAGAGAGCTAATCTCAACACACATAAGCATTCCTTCAGGTATCTTGAGGATTACATTTCCATAGAAACAAGTCCGGCTCTTTACCAAGCAATTCTCTGAACATGACAGCAGCAACGCCAGGCAGGCGAATGCAAACTTAAACCGGACTGTTTCCGCCAAGGGGGCTTATACAGAGTAAAGAAACAGAACGTGCTGCCAGTTGGATTGGAGACATCAGTTTGGGCTTCTGGCATGCGCAAGATTTTTTTTTTCAACACCTTTGCAGTGCAATTTTGTGAAAGTGGACTGAATGCCACACGCAGGCCAGACTTTGCGATTAGTAGATCACACCATAGCCGCTAACATACGTGCTCACTGTTGATCCTCTGCGATTATGCATTGGAAGACCATCACTTAGCATGATGGTGGATACAAAGAAATTCTCAGAATCTGCTAATAGTGAAAGCCGTATTGCCTTGTTCCACCAATAAAAGAAGATTAACAACGATGGTGGCAGTGTTATTCTGACATTAACACTGTATATTTATTCATAACAAAAAACAAAAACACTGATGAGATCCACCATGGAACACATAGGAATCTGCATTCTCATACTTTAGCATTTTTCCTTGCCGCAAGGGGTGATTAAGGGTGACAGCATTATTATGTTTAATTTGCATATAGATGTAAATTGGCTAACATGCAGACTGGTAGGCTGTAGGGACACTGGTTATGAGGAAAAACTGCCTCTTTCACCTGGCCGGTTCTACTCGTGGCCACCCATTCTCTAGCTACCCTCCTGTTCATTAAGCAATCTAAAATTAGCCTGTGTTCAGACTGTGAATTTTCTGATCTTGACACTTCAAAAATCTTGGTAAATTATTTCATTAAAATTATATTTAGAGTGGTGAATTTTCACCATGTCCCTTAGAGAAGAATAAAAAAATATACTTTGCATACTTAGTCAAATAAACCTTATTGTTGGCAGCCTATTCTTATTCTTAAAAATTTCAACATTTCCTGAAATATTGATTAAATTGCATTAATCAATCTACATATTAAAATAAAATAAATTATTTAAGGGGCAAAAAATAACTGAAATAGTTTAATACAAAATGACCATTATACTTTAAAGGAACCATGATTTATTTACCAGTTCCAAACCACAGCAGATCCACGGCATGCCGACTGAATAACCTTGATGGGAAGTATTAAGTTAATTGCAAGTGGCCATATTTTCAAGGTTCTTCAAAAAACTGTAGTCATGTCTCTGGAAGGTTCCAGAACCCCTGAGAGACCACCAGCCCATGGTAAACGTAGTGAGTAACTATAATGACTGATTTTGAGTGATTCTTGCTACAGTACTTACTCTTGCTGCTAATATACGCCTGGTCCCTTCATCCACTCCAGTTCTTTGCCGATCCCGTCACTGCAGTCCAGTCCATCTGTGCCACTTCAGATTCTCCCTCCGCATCCCTGCTTCTGGTTTTCTCCCTTCCACCAGTTCAAAAGCTGCTGTACCTGCAGCACCAGAGCTCTGCCCATCATCGAGATCTACTGTGTTGTTACTGACTTAATTTCTTAGTTGCGTTTGACTTTGGCTTTGATCTCGTAGTTATATTTAACTCTGGATAAAACATGAACTAATCTACTGCATCCAGCATACATTTACCACTGCTTTATAGATAACAACTGTAGTCAGTTCTTCATGCATCCTTGGACATGACATCCAGATTATACACAGGTCTGCAGCTTCACATTTAGGTATTCCCTTTTATGATGTACACTATGGCCCGCATTCATTGACAAAGTTAATAGAGTTATTAATCTGTGTTTCTGTTAATTGCGGAATATGATAAACTCTGTGTCACAACATTCAGAAATAATAAATGAAGGTGTTCAGATGATGTAATGGCTAAAGAGAAATGTCACAGAAATGCCAAGCAAAGTTAATCATAAATGGCGCAGCAACAAATCGCAAATATCTCATACCTAACACAACTCTTCTAATCTTTTCTTTGCTCCTTAGTATGCTTTATTCTGTACCAATCAAGACCCTCAGCTTCACAGAGGCACTGAAGAGATATGAGTGACCAGTTATAGAGCTAATATGTATGTAATAATACTCTGAAACATCATGACCTTTTCACCCACTTTTTGCCTTACTGTTTTTCATGATGATAAAATGTCAAAGCCAATAAACTGTCCTTATCTGTTGACTGCAAGCATTAGACCACAATAGTGCCGCGTGTCTGTGAATCATCATTGAACGGTGTTGGAGTTCTTAAGCCTCCTTAACTAGCATTTTACCTTATTTTTTACATTTCATTACATCCTTTTGTATCTAGAAACGTTACCAAATTTGCTAATTTATGTATCAGCAAGGCTACTAAATGAAACACCTGAAATCCTGTGACCCTAGAATACATGTAGAATACAGGTGGTCACTGTCTGGACTAGAAGCATACGTAAAATGTAAATACCCCTGTGCTTCTGGAGGAAACATACTCATATTAAAAAAGCAAAACACTGCCCAGTATCTTGTTCAAGCCGCATCAATGAACCATCTTGAATAGATTTAAACAGAAGTAGAGTGTTGCCAACGCTGCCACCACAATTCTGGGTCTATAGGTGGTTCTTTGTGGTGTAAAACAATTCAACACGCAATTTAAAAAGGCAGAAAATAAAGCAGGTTGTGTTTCATCAAAAACAGAAGAAGGGCACTTGCTTGTTATAAAACCCGCTGAAAATGATGAGAAGGGAATTTAGCTTACTGAAAGCGAACCTTAGAAGTGCAGCCAGTGACAGAGTAGCAGTTCGGCTGACAGTCTTACTGAGAGAAGGTGGTTCTGTTTGCTGTGCTTTGTTATGCAGGGCATGTGGGTGGTAGGCCCACCTCGGTCATTTGCCTTGCTCCACAATTACAAGCATTCATTTATGGATAATCTTAGCTAATGAATTCTCTTTCATGGCAAAAGCGCTTAGGCATCAGTAACACGATTATATATGGAGGGGACTGTACCTGAGGGAAATGATGAAGAGAAAACTCTAGAATATGGAGGGACCCGGAACACAGCATTTTCAGCAGCCAGTGGCGTCCCTCAAGCAAAGTGGCCAACAATGAAAGGCCTCAGCCTTAACATCTGCCCTAACATATTCACTCCCATGCACCCCGTCCTGTTTGCAGCGGCATCTATTTTTTTATTTTTATTTTTTCAGATTTCATAGGTATTAAAGAACCCGTTTTTTGTGGAGGTGTCAGGTAGTTACATTTTCATTGAAACTATAATGGCATTTTCTCTCTATCACACCAGGCAGGAACAAGGCTGGATTCATTTCTTTTTTCATTACAAGCTGAAAGGTGGTGATGTCGTACAAAAAGAAGCAATAGTCAGAGAGGCGGCCTATTTAAGATGCTAGATTAGCTACTGTAGCAGCAACAAGCCTTGTGGTGTAGAATTCAAATACGTAAAAGCATCTATAAACAATCGTGCTTATTCTAAGTGCACAAATTCCAGATACATTTGGAAGTATCTAAAATATAAGTAGCCCAATGAGCCTGTTCTGGGGGCTTACCTCAATTGAAAAGCACTGGATAAATTTAATATTTGTACAGCCTTGGGGTTAGGAAATATTAAGGGCCGTACACTGAGTATTTTTTCAAAGTATTTTTTCAATTCAAAGAGTTGACTCTAGGTCCTTCTGGACAATTCTTCTCTGAAAAAGGGACAAATAATCTGAATTTATGGAACTTAATTTCAGTATTACATTATGGAGTGCAGATGCGAGGATGAAAGTTAAACAGTCCTGTGCAAAAGGCACATGGTCTTGCAAGACTGACAGCGCTACATTAAAGCAGTCATGCGGTGCAATCAGAGCACTCCTCATAGTGCCTCATGAGGGGCACCACTGAAAATTTCATGGTCTGGCGCAACTTGCCTACATTTGACAGGAAAAAGAATGAAATAAAGGCAACTGAGAACCAATCACAGGGATATCATAGTATAATAATGTAAAAACACACACACACACACACGCAAACAAACAAATGCACAAACTAATGCCTTGATGTTTTTGATTTGGAGAAAATGCTGCATGGAGGACTTAAGATGCCCCCACATCTTCCTCCATCTCCAGATTCGGACACACCCCAGTGTTCACAAATCCCTCCGACATCCCCAATAAACCCCCTGTGTTTTACTGGAATCTATTCCTGGATGATAATTGGCAGTAGAGATATGTGTGACAGCGACAGAATTACGACAATACATTTGCTGCGCACGATCGGCAAATTCTTTCCATTGCGAAAAACACTGGCTCTGACGCATTAATTATATTTGATTTTACATGATGTAATTTGCCAATAAGTATGAGGGAAATTGCTCCGTTCAATTTTTGTGTCACTGTAACTTGAACTGCGGAGAATTGGACGGTATATTTCTTGTGAGTCAGGACCTGACACAAACCCTTATTACATGTTATTAAGCTGCAATGAAATGAGGTGTGGGTGGTGCTGTTCGAGAGGGCAGAGAGGATTCTGGGACATGGGTGAAAAGAATGGCAGCAACAGTTGGGCTTCTGAAATGCACATATTCCTTTGAGGGCATTTTCCTATTGGATGTCTGACTAGGCCCATGACCCTGGACTGGACAATCAGTTGGAAGATGGATGGATGGGAAGACATTTGACAAGGGAAAATGCAAAAATAAGAGTAGATATACACATTTATAATAAACATTATTAGACCTGTAAAGGATTTCATTAAAAATTGCACATAAACTCAAATCTTCAGTTCACAGGAGTCAAAACAACAGAAAATGAGAAGTTAGCAGAATGAAAAAAGAAAATGGGGACAAGCATACTTTAGACATTTTTAGATTTAAGGCCACTCATCCACATTCTTGCCAAAAGCTCCATAATGCTATATTCATCTCGGGGAAAAAAAGCTTTCTGTTTTCAATTATAAAAGTACAAAAGTGTCAGCGACTAGACAGACATTGTGGGAGCATCTGAGAACATCATTTCCAATGAAAAATCCCCTGGTGGTCTTAGCCAAAAGTCAAAGGACTGTATTCATGTCTCTGGAAGGGTCCAGGACACCTGACAGGCGGGCAGTGCATGACTAACATCCCGAGTGTGACTTGAATAGAGTTGCTGAATAGAGAAGACAGCGAAATGCGTACATGTGGGCATGTGCATCTGTATCTATGGGGGGTGACAGCCTGTCACTCTTCTAAATCAGGAACAAGGATGTATCTGTGCCCAGCTGGGGCACAAGACAGAATTAGTGCAGAATTTCACTATGGTGACACCACAGTTATCCATCATGAGATGCACTCTTGGCTGCAGGTTGGACAACCAGACAGTATTGATCTTTGAGAAGATCCAGCTGTATACTGGTGTAACATAACAGGAAGTTATAACTAGTAATAGTAGGGATCTTCATGTATTTTTAGCACATCTTTACCTGTTTCAATTTTCACATTGATTTGAGAAGAGGCTTGGCACCACTGGAGACACTGGAGACACCACTGGAGTTTTTAGTGCCTTGACTATTTGAACCAATTAGGTTAAAATGTTTCTTAGTGTCACACTTCATGGGGAGCACGGACCAGGGGACCAGGAGGAGCCGCAGGATCGGAGAATGAGGGATTTATTAGGCAAACAATACAGGACAGCAAGGCACACGAGGCAAAACCGGTAATAACGTCAATGACAGGACTAGGGAAAGACTAACAGGGAAGCACTTACAAGTACAGGAACTCAATTAAACAAGGCTAGGAACAGCTGGTAACATGGGGACTACACATGTGGTTAACAAGGGGGCGTGGCACACAGGAGAAGCGGTCCAATAGGGACCTGACCGAGGGGGCGGGCCCCCCCCCGCCGGGGGGGGGGGCAGCCTCGGGAGGACCTCATGGCGTGGGAGACAGGCATGCAAGTCCATGGCCCGAAAACCGTGACCTAAAATGGATGCCAGCTGCGGCAGGGGGGGGCCGGCGGCAGGTGGAGGGAGGCACAGCCGAGGCTGGGCGGGGCCACGGCTTGTGGCCATTTGGGGGTGGGGCACATGGAGGCGACAGGGAAGTCTGCCTGGGGGCCGATGCCGTTGCCTAGGAAACGGAGCATCTGGGGCTAGAATGGTAGCCGGTTGCAGGAGACGATAACAAACTGGAGCTATTACAGCAAACGACAAAGGGGGGCTATTTCAACAATAACGCTGCTGACTCACCATAGCCATTAATACCCCAGGAGAAGCTTCTTCGAGTTCAGGAGACGTCTGTTTAGCAAGATGAGCAAATAAGTGAACGTAGACGTGGTAAATATGGCCCGAAATCCTAAAAAAAGGCAAAGGCTTTCAGGCAGAGCTGGATAGTTCAGGTCCAGAAAGTAAAAATCCAGACCAAGATTTTGTCTCAACCAAAAACTTCAGAATAAAGTATCACAGTCACAGAGTGCTCAACTAATGAAGCAAAATCTTGGTCTGGATTTGTACTCTATGGACGTGATCTATCCTCTTCTGGTTTCAGGAAGCCTCAGGGTAGAATGTGACAAATGCTATGGTACATTGTTCATTAAGGGTGTCTGACGGACCAGCTCAGAAGAAGCTGAGAAGGTCGTCAGGTAGGAAGGGAGGTCAGGTGAACAAAATAAGGGGCGGGTGTTAGGAAAGGGCAAGTGAGGGGCCTTCTGAGCAAAAGAGTGATCACAGTACAACTTTGATCGTCTTACATAGTGTGGTTATCAAAAAAATAACCTGTAAATGATTTTGTCCATTACAAAGCCTGACAGTAGACAGAATCCTGTGATCAGAGATAATGAAAAATCGCATCTCACTCCCCCTTCCTCTGATTATGGCCATGCCCAAAGTGTTCCAAAAACAATAAAGGAAAAAACACATTAGTCGGGTGTTCATTCATCCTTTAAGGCTCTGTGTTACAGACACCTAAAGGCTCTTCTTAAATTTTTTTTTGAAGTATCTGAGCGTATATTTCAGTACCCACTGGTTCCTGTTTTTCTGCTATGAAACAGTTTCAAGAGCTCCTCCTCCTCGGTGAGTATTAAAAGACAGATGACCGTAGCGCTGTCAGGGCGAATGACGACGTGAGCGGCGTATCTGCTCTCCCCTCCGCATACCGGGCAGTGTCTTCCTGGTTGGTTCTCCATCCACGACTGCCGGTAAGGCTTCTGATGAGCTTGTCTCCTTTAATAATAACAATAGAGTGTATTTATATAGCACCGTTCACAAAATAAATGTTGCTTGACAAGTAGGAGAAAAACCATCCAAGCATTTAAGGGAATGTTCAGGAAGTGGTTTAAGGAAGTGGACAGTGAAGAGCTATTGTGTTTGATTATGGGTGTCTGTCAGATGTCTGTTTTTGTGGAGAGTTCTTTGGGCTCATGTGTTCTCTTTTCCTGGATGGTATGATGGCTTAATGGATAATATCGCTGTCCCGCACTTTGGGGGTTGTGCAGGTTTAAAGCTGGCTCTGGGTCTGGGGGAGGTTGTCATATGTTCGCCCATTTCCTTCGGGTGTTCATAGCAAAATTTGTGTCTCCCCCATGTGAATGACCCTGGAGATGGATTGGCACCCCACCAGGGAATAACCCACTCCATCTCATATGGTTCCCATGGCCACAAAAGTGGTTACTAAAAACAGATGAATGGGAAATGTCTTCCACTTTGGTGTTCGAGATACCTTTTGCGGGTGCCTCCACAATAGTGCTCAATCTCTGTTTATATTTGCCCTGAAAAATGCGTTTCCTTCAGCATATTGCACAAGAATTACCATGCATACCCTGAGCTTGCATGTATGTTCATGAAACATGTTACCAGTTGGTACCAGCTGATGGTCCGTGAACGTTCCTCTAACCAATGACCTGTTTCGCCCAGGCCTCACGTTTGCCCCAGCTGAGTTATGCTGAGTGAGGGCTTCCTGTCTGTGCTCAGGTATAAGAAGGAGGCGGTGGACAGGACACCCCCAAGCCCTGGCACCAGAGGTACCCACACCTGCACTCACCCTGTCGAGGTCACCCCTGACCTCGTAAGGCTAAAATGTGTCAAAGGTGAGGGAAAATTTTTTTGTAAGTTATGAAAAGCAATGAAGATAAACAGTGTAATTCAGTTTGATGCTAATCATTTTCCTTGCTTGGTTCTTGGTACTTCATGTAAAGGCCAAGACAAGCCACCAGGCATGTCAAAAGTTGTGGAGAACCTGAGCTCCGAGGCGTTGGCCCAGCCAAGCCCCGCCCTCTCCATCCCTGGCACCGAGGGTCACCCCTACTGGGGACTGGAGCTCTACCGCTCCTGGTGCTGCCCCAGCTTTTGCAAAGATTACCCCGATCTGCAACTGAGAGGGGACCTCATTGGGGTCAAGGCTTCTGAGAGCCCCGCTCTGGACGATAAGGCCTACGGGGGCCCATTTCTGAAGTCCGAGGATTTGGCCGAGATGGCGCCCCTGCTGCTGGAGCCAGTCTTCTTAGATCAACAGTGTGATGTGGCGCCTCTGGCTGGAGAGGCAGCAGACAGCAGTATCATCCTGGCAGGGGAGCCGCCATTTGATTCGATGCTCAACAGCTACCTTGAGAACAAGCAACTGGAGGTCTACTTGCAGCACCTACAGGACATGCTGGCCCGGGGGGGCTCTTCACCCAGCTGCATGCTCCCTCCCAGCCTGGCCTCCCCTAACCTGGCCCCGTCCACACCAGCCCTGTCCAGCCCTCTCCAGTTCAACCAGCATCAATCCACAGAGCCTAGTGCAGTGGGTCGCCCGGCCACCCAGTCCAACACCGCTGTCAGCTCCCACTTCAGCTCTCCTGTGCTACGTATCTCCAACTCTGACCCGGGGAAGAGGCAGGCTACTCTCTGCCACTACCACCTGCAGGCGCCGTGCTCTACGAAGCCAGGTCAAAATCCAAACCCTCGGTGAGAACCATGCTTCATTTGGCTGGTAACTCTGGAAACATCCCAGATAAGTTCAGGTTTCATTCATATAGTTGCTGACAGTAACTAGAAGTAGCTAACTAGATCACAGGTACACAGACACAGGCCTTCCTTAAGGAGGAACAGTCCAGATCATAATAGACCAGTATTACTCTAAACCAGTGTTTCTCAAACCAGTCCTCGGGGACCCCAAGACGGTCCACATTTTTGCTCCTTCCCAACTCCCAGGGTATTGTGAGAGAGCAAAAACGTGGACTGTCTGGGGGGTCCCCGAGGACTGGTTTGAGAAACACTGCTCTAAATGGTTCTTTGAGGCTTGAAAAGGCCCCCCACATTTGAACATGATGTTACTTCCTGTCTACTCAGAATTCTGCACTATTTCCTGTTTCTTTTGTGTGACTTGTAAGTGGGCAAGAAGTTAAACATAGTTGTGTGACACATGACATGTCGTTTGTGATGTCTGGGGAACTGCATGTGCAGGAAGTCATATTTCTGGAACAGTAGAACATTAACCATGAACAGTAGAACACGCAAAGCGGGAAGAGAAATCGATACCGTTTCGTATGAATGGTTCATCCTCCCTACAGCTGGAACCGCGTATTCTTCCCTGAATTAAACAAATTTAATCGTGACGGAGAGATGGGAAAAACGGGAACCTGTACAAGAAAGAAGAAGCTTGCTGAATCTCATGCTTTGTAAAACAAGATGCCTGTGGTTTACAAGATTATAACAGCCCTGTATTTTAAGAAATGTGACACTATCCCATTAATTTAGTCATTGTGATTTAAATGTTATATATAGTGTACATAGATATGTAGCCTATGTGTTTTACAAAATAAATACAATTGTCTTGATGTAAAATATCTATTGTCTTTTCATTTATTCCTGTCATTGCCTGTAAAGATATTATTAATTGAGGAAGATTCTATATGAAGTGCTGCATCTCATCTCTGGGACTAGGGTTCGAGTCTCCGCCAGGATTCCATGTGTGTGGAGATTTCATGTTCTCCCCATGTCGTTGTGGGGTTTCCTCAAGGTACTCTGGTTCACACCCAAGTCCAAAAACATGCTGAAGTTAATTGGAGTTACCATTTTGCCCACAGGTGTGCATGTGTGAGTCTGCCCTGTGATTGGTTGGTACCCCATCCTGGCTTATTCCCTGCCTGTAGCCTCTAGGATAGACTGTGGACCCCCCACCCACCCATTAGACAAGCAGATACAGAAAATAGATGGATGTAAACATTTAATCTGTGCCGATAAATGGCCAAAACAGCATTTCAAAGGCGTACGGCATAAAGTAAGCATATCTTTTTGTAAACGCCTGCCATCTTCTGTCTCATTTTGGTATTGCGTCATTTAAAAAAACCCCAATTACTGAATCAGCCTCGATTTGAATACACTGCGAATAGAACAAAGTTTAGTAACTCAGAATTTTCGGGCCAAAAAGGACAGAACAGTTTTCCTGAGTTGGCTATAACCAGCGAAATAAATTGCCGTGTAAAAAGGTTGTTTTTAGTATATCATTTATTATTTTCATATTTACTGATTCAGAGCACCATATGCTAACAGGGATGGTACACAGCCAATCTCTACCAGTGATCCTGCTATCCAAATATTTTCTGATGCTCACATCCTCATGTTGTTTAAGTCTACGTAAGGACTTCAAGTCAAGTCAAGTGGGGCTTTATTGTTAAGGCAACCATATCCAGTACACTGCATACGGTGACACAAGATTTCCCCGGACCGCAGTACTAGCCTACATACACAAGGCTACAGTTGAGCAATGCAATAAACGCCCGGTGGTGAAGTTTGTAGGGGGAAATCCTCCGCTAAAATGAGCCACGACAGTGTTCCTGAGTAAAACCAATGGAATAGATTGTCATGTAAAAAATAATTTTCAGTATGTAATTTATTAATCGCAAGAAACAATTTCATCCGGAGCAACATGTGGTAACGTGGTCGGTGCAATCCACACTGGTCAGTCAACTATCAAAACACTGTACGAATCTCAAATATTAGGATGGGGGCGCTGGTGGCAAAGTTTGCCGGGCTGAGGGCGGGGGCATCGCTTCGTAATTCGGCACCCCCCTCAGAAGACGACGCCCCCTAGGCGGCCGCCCATGTCATCTAAAGGGTTCACGGGCGCCAGGGGTGGACTCGCAACAAAAAGTAGCCCCCGTTGGATATTTTCTCGGCTACTGGGCCGTATATTTTTTCCTGTCGTGATCATGTATGATATATAATGCTGGGGCATCGGGGAAGAACTTCCAGAATTTCTCACTTGCCGGTCTGCGCCCAACTGGTACTGCTCTATGACTATGTAAGGGATATTATTGGTCTGATGGCTTTGAATGAGTACGCATTTGATACCCGCTTCAGCGTCACAAAGTAACAATGTGCAAACTCAATATCTCAATATGAAAGATCGGATGTTTACGCTAGCAACTATTTCCAAGTCCACACATCCTCATATTTTAAGTCTACATTAGGATGCTTCAGATATGCATTAAGTATAGTTAGTCTTTTCTATTTCTTTTTGATCCAGTTTGCCAGTACTGCAGGTCTCTATTGAAAATCTTCGCTTATCATATTCTTCTGTTGGGGCATGAAAATTAACGCTTGCAGTGACGTTAAGAAAGTATAAAGCGTTAGGCGCTAAAACTTTAAAATTAAAGCGAATGGATTAACTTTGATAAGCAATTTTTCACAACCCAATGTTTAGTTTTTTTGTACTAGCTTTCATCTAAATTACTCAAGATCTTTATTTCCAGCCCTGAATATAACAATCTTCAAACCAAGGACATGGTGGAGGGGTCCTGGGGTAGTTGGTTATTTTAGCCTCCCCCTCAGCTCTGGCCTGTGGTGTTCACACTGCTATAGTGTGAACGGTGCCAGTGGTCTTTAAATGCCTTTTGCTGCCGGTTATGTCCCACTGCTAGCTAAGTGATTCCTGCGCTTATTACCATCTGGGTGCTTCTAATATGGGATGTACAGCTAGGGGGACAGGTTCGCTATGGGAACCCCTGGGCATGCTCCTGGCCCCCTCCTCTCTACCTGGCTGCTTCCTTTGCTCCACCCTCCACCTTGCCCCAAATTCTGAGTCTTCAGGCCACCCCTGTGGGTCTCCCCACCAGGCTGACCCTCCTGAGCATCGACTCCCAGCCTGCATGGGGCTTGGTGGAGGCTTTTCTCATCACTGGGCATGAATACCAGTGAGGCAGCTATAGGGATATCATGGAACGCTCCTCTGCCACACCATATCAGTTGTCGTTAAAGGATAGCTGGCCTCTTGTACATTAAACGGTAATGTGACAATATTTGCAGGAAAATCTTCAAACTCGGGAAACAGGCCTGTCCTATTTGTGGCACTAAGGTGCTGCAAACATTTCCGCAGGATCGGTAACAAGCAGCTAAATTAGCATGAGATATTAAATATCAGCTCGTTGCTACTTTGAAAAATGATGAATGAAAGTTAGTGTGGGAGCTTAGCCATCTTAGGAAGGACTGTCTGATGTGAGATCTTTGAGATCTTCCTGTATAAATCCTCCCCCCGATCTCCTGGCTCGTCTGGAGCTTCCTCTTCCTCCTCACCTCCACAGCATAGCACTTCTGCAGCTCAGGGGGGCGACCACTTTAGGTCCACTTTACGATTCTGCATGTCCTGGCACATCTGTTGATGCAGCGGAACGGCCTGCAGCCTTTAAAGGAGAAATGAATCCCAAAGAGGTATGAGAACACTTTTCGGCATGCAGTCCAAATGTATTTAAAGCTGCAGGTTTTACCGCTGCATCTCAGATCTCAGGCTACACTTCCGTCCTGAGAGCGGTGAGGACCCCGGACTTTTTTCAGGTGTCCCTCTTCATCCTGCATGGACTTATTAATATACCTGTAACTCAGTGAGACTCCTTTCTCTGTCCTTTTTGCTGTCCAGCCACATTATTCTGGTGGGGGGGTTGATCACTTACCTCCTCAAAAATCTCTACATGGCACTGCTGCTGTAAACAGCATTTTCTCTAAAACCCCTGTGTACTTGGAGATGTACGTGCCCCCCTGCCTGCCCCAGAGGGTCGCAGTTGGGGGGGGGGGGGGGGGTCAGTATAGTCACTACAGCTGCCAGGTACAGGCATGGATATCATATCCCCTCACCCCCTCTACTCAACGTGGTGGGGGAAACATCCAAGCAAATCCATACATTTATGTAAACCATAATTCTTACCTATCTATTAAATAATTGAAATTGAATTAAATTTTGTGGGATAATTTATGTCGACATCTGCACTTTCGTACTTTTTTACTTTTGCAGTTCTGTGATGTCAGTTAGCGCCGTGAGCGTTGCCTTCTTACTGAGACCGTGAAGAAGTACGTGGGGGCCAACATATCCCAGAAGTCCACCACCATCGACTACTTCCTGAAGATGGGGAGCAGTGTCAGTGAGACTCTGATCATTCAGGATGTCTGTGTGCTGGAGCTGGTTATCTGTCTGTTTCACAATCCTCCTCTGCCTCTTCTGAAGGGCCCACGGTAGGTGGACTGCGTCCGTCCGACAGCTAAGCTAATACGGCCTGCTTACTCCGCCTTGGCTTCCTCTTCCTTAGAGCCCATTATCATCTACAGGGATCTTCTGCAGATAGTCTTTTTCCTGGTCTTCTTTGATGTGCTGCATCAGAAAGGCCTCCTGTATTGTGCTGGACTCCTCCCAGCCCTAACACGGACTCTTTGCACTGCTCCCATCTGGCAGACGCTACTGCAGCATCAAAACCCGATCGACCACACTGCGAGAGAGCTTTATCCGACAAGCCGTCAGACTCCTCAACATGCTGCCTGCCCTCCCACCCCCACCCTCACACACACCTGAACCGTGAACTATGACTTTACTTACACCTCTGCACTTTACACATCACTGTTCTGCACATGCTGCTACATGCACAAGAACTGTGCAAAACTGCTCTTTTCTAAAAATACTGTCCTTGTAACTTATTAAACTGCTGCTAATCATTTGCACACATATGCACACAAAATTACATTACAGTATTCAAATATAATGTTTCTCTGCTGCTGAAATACTTGCGCATATTCTGAATACCATCTTAAATAATTGCATAATTTCCATGTTAGCTCAGAGTTTATGTTTATAGTTTGTTAATGTATGTTTATTCTCTGCGCCTATTTGTACTGTAAGAACTGAAGCCACGTCGACTCATCTCACTGTATACATGTAAATAGCTGAGATGACAATAAAATTCACTTTGACTTTGACTTCATCTCAGATTTCCCTGAGAGGTACTTCTTGTCGTGCTCTTTTCAGTCTTTGTGCAGGTACAGAAGGCCGCCACTCAAGATCTCTTCTGCACTGCAGTAGCATTTTAGCATTTTAGCATTTTAGCATAGCCATAAAGGAATCATGATCAGAAGCAGCAACAGGTTTCACCACACTTAGCAGGACTTTTGGAAGTGAAAATAATAAACATGGCGCCCCCTAGAGTCAGTCAATAAATGCGTACAGATGAGTATGAAGGTAAAAATAGCCTGATTTTGGAAAATGCTCAATACATTATATCATATTTATGGGTGGCTTTGTTGGTAATACTGTGACTGGTGATTCAATTCCTACACACCAATGAAGTGTGTGTGTGTGTGTGTGTGTGTGTGGGAGTCATGTATGTATTATATTGTGGGGACCAACTATTCCCATAACGTGATTAAAAACCTGTTATTTTGATGTTGTGGGGATCACTTTTTTGGTCCCTATATTTTATAAAAATCTGTGACTGCAATCAGGAAACTAAGCCTGCCGAAAAAATCTTTTGTTATGTTTGGTTACAGTTGGTTTAGGTTAGGGCTTAATTAAAGGCTGTCATACCTAATCTGTGTGTTCCTCTGAGTACTGCAGTTACTGCAGTGTAAAATTATGATGTTAGGTGAACTGGCATCACTAGCCCATGCCTGAATCCGGCACTGCACCAGTGCATCAGCAGCTGGGTAATATGGGGGAACTGGCCAGCAGGGCATGGTAATAACCCATAATGCAACTCTGCCACGGTGATGCAGACCTCAGCTGCTGTACTGTAACGTGATGTTTTGATGTGTTAAAAGCAAAATTATACATGCATACAAATATCTAAAATTAGTATGCTAAGTATCTGTAAATTGCTCTGGATCACATTAGTAATAGACAAACTAATTAATATTAGACAAATTAATGTTATGACATCTCATCCTATTACTAATAATACCCAGTCTCACTTCATTTTACAGCGTGTTAAGAACTTGGCATAGATGTAGATTTCAGGATTCCTTGGAAGTTCAGAAGTTCATAATGTCCAGCAGGGGGCGCCGTTTTACTGTGCCACTAAACGCGGTCGAACATTCCTAAGTGCGGCTCTTAGAGGATGAGACCGGGCGGTCTGTTTTCTTCTTGGAATCGGTTTGAAAATGTAAAAAATCTGAGTCGACATTAATGACACAGGCTACGTTAGTATAACCCGGTAGTTCAGTTTAAATTACACAAACTAAGGAATGCTGACAGGTAGCAGTAATTCCCATGTACACAAAAGGCACAGCGGGGGCTTAGACTTGAAAGTCTGGGTTGTCATTCATGGGAAGGGGGGTTGTACCTTAGCATGTCTCTGTCCTCATGGTCCAAACTGATATAGAAAAAATCTTGCAGACTCTCTTTGTCAAACCCATGTCTACGCTGGAATGTTTAGCAGATCCAAAGCTGACCCCTGTTTCCAGAGGAACTGGACAGCATAGGGCAAATCCTCTCTGGGTACCATTAAGAGTAAGAGGGCGGTGTGACGGCCATCTCAGTGGCATCTTAACAAAAAGGGATCTCCAGATTTTAGGACGTTTCTCATCAAATGAAACTAGATATTTTTAGCAGGGTGCTAAGGTTTTTTCACCATTTTATTTATTATTATTTTTTAAAAATGTACTCCATTTCCATTTCCTTTGAATTTGAGATCCAAACCAATAGAAGTCTGAAGAACAAGCATTTCTTTTCCATTTCTATTTATTTTTAGAAGATAGGAGAAAAGTCTCATAGGTGCTGATAAACATAGCCTCAGGTGTATATGCCTGACTATGATACAGTGACGGGTGCAGTGACAGGCTCACCAACCGCAGACAGGTACAGACCGAGACTCACTCAATGTGGACAGGTACAGACAGACTCACTCACCGCAGACAGGTACAGACAGAGACTCATTCACTGCAGGCAGGTACAGACAGACTCACTCACTGCAGGAAGATAAAGACAGAGACTCACTCACTGCAGACAGGTACACTGAGAGACTCAGTCACTACAGGCAGGTACAGACAGAGACTCACAAACTTCAAGGCAGGTAAAGACAGAGACTCACTCACTGCAGACAGGTACAGAGACTCACTGCAGACAGATACAGACAGAGACTCACTGCACACAGGTTGGCTACAGAGAAGACTACAGATTCATGTGTGGATATTTTGCATTGTGCGACTGCAGGAAGTGTAAAAGTGAGAAGTGAGGGAGGACTCGTCCGCAGGTAACAGCGCTCATGGTTGGCTGACAGTGCAGCAAGCTTGCAGTGGGAGTGAGCCAGGAGTGCAGTGGGAGTGTGCCGGGAGTGCAGTGGGAGTGTGCTGGGAGTGCAGTGGGAGTGTGCTGGGAGTGCACAATGTGGCCTGGGGGATTTAAGCAGATTTGTTCTGCTCAACAAAGCAAAGTGCTACATGTCACTGGCGTTCACCGTAACCACTTATTAAATGGACGCTGAATTATAACTGTCCTCCTCCAGTAACCCACCTAATTAGTTGTAATTTTGCTCAAATTACAGGGAAGCCTGAGACCTTTCCTTCATTTTTTGCGGCACCTTGTCAGTCGCGATGCGCATCGTGGTTGCAAATTACGGAACACCGGGTGAATGTGTTGGTACACTGATATCGACTGGGTGTTATTGTTGTACTCTCAGCTCTCCCACGACACCACACCTCACCACCATCCGTGTAATTTAACGGCACCTCTCAGCGTTGATGAGGATCAGCACTTCCTGCCCCCACTGTTTTAAATACGCTCATCTCATCCGCGGTCTTCGTCTACAGACGTCGTCCATCCCAGGGAAACGTTAAACAGTAAACGCCGCTGTGCTCTTCTATTAATGAGCCGTACATAATCACCAAATAGTCTCCTCTGGTTGTCAATGTGCAATTTTGTGTTTGTTTAGCACATGCCAGCTAACGTCTAGCCCTTCAGCCATTAGCCGTATTAGCATCTTGAACATTTACAAGTGAATGTTTGCCAAAGCGATCTTGTCGGTTCAGCAGTCCTACCCCTCAGTGGAATTGAACCCAGAACCCAAAACGTCCTGGTTACTGAACATCCTTGTCATAGCAAGGCGAAATTATTCACTGTTCTTTATACAGCATCCTCAGACCCTGGTCTCAACC
This sequence comes from Mormyrops attenuatus, assembly GCA_026777985.1. NCBI lineage: Eukaryota > Metazoa > Chordata > Actinopteri > Osteoglossiformes > Mormyridae > Mormyrops > Mormyrops attenuatus. The sequence goes on from JAODKC010000137.1 coordinate 15,356,795, forward strand.
TAAACCCCCCACCCCATCAAAAACTGGTGTTGGGTGAGGGCAGATCCAGCAGATCTCAGTTCTAGTGTGGACACATAATGAAAGGAACCCCCCCCATCTCCCCAAACCCCAGCTTCTCCCTAAAGTCTATCTGTGAAGGCTCTCCCTGTACTTCAGTAGACAGTGGTCTTTTCCAGTGTTGTTGATTAACTGTGGCTGGTCTGCTCTGCATAGCTCGGTCTTTGTCATACTCTTACCGAACCTGTAAGAATATTTATAGTTGCCATTCTACATTTTGGGTAAAGGATTTATTTTCTTGTGATGCCTCTTTGCTTCAACAGATTCTTCTTATGAAGCAACCCGATCTGCACCTGACCCGCGTGGCTGCCGGTCTGAAGGCATCGGCATACAGACAGTTAAATACGTTGAGCTGAAGCCGGGAGAGAAGGTTAAATGCTGGACATGGCTGACAGCTTCAGGAGGCCAACAAGTCAATGTCAAACCATTAACACCAGGAAAAACAGTTTTGTTTTGTTATCAGAAAAGTTTTGTTTCTTGACGAACGCCTTGAAGAGACCTTCTCTTTAGGACTGTGAAATGAGCGGTTGGACCCAGACTGTTTGCCAAGTTGTTTCCGCATAATGGGGGCCGTGTGTCCCGAAACCGTTGTCAGCTTCCATTAAAGGCGAAAGGCATGTGGAGCACTTCAAACCAGCTTTCAGAACAAACACTCCTTTCATAAATCAAAACCCGATTTCTATCCCCGGCACTGGATTCCACAGTGACATATACGATGATGACAGCTGTGATTTTCGAAGCATGTGAAACTGCAAGAAGAGTCATTGGAGTGGCTTATTCATGTGCCGTGGGACGGCAGAGTAAACAGGGGAGGCCCCTGGCCCTCATATGGTGTTGATCTGTAGGCTGTGGAAGGTGAGATCTTTGGTGGCGCCGAAGGTGGCTGTTAAAAGGCCGCAATCAGCTGTTATATCTTGGGGCTTAAGCTTCAGGATCATGGCGCAGATCTGAAAAAATTGTAACACTAGTGCTTTGAGGAAACCTTGATGTCTATCTGAGATGAGATGGGTGGGCTTCCTTCACAGAGTGGTGTTTAGACACTTGTAAAACGGAAAAGACATCTTGGGTTTTACCCAATGAGACCTCGGCACTGGAGGTTACATGTGGAACATGTGTGGAACCAGCGACATACATGAAGATAAGACCTTAAACAAGCATGAGGTTTGACTGCTAAGTTTGATTCCATGCTCGGGTCTAAGATGGGGCTGAGGGGGTCATCATCCACACAGAATCTTTTTGTGCCCCTCCTGGAAGTGTTTGGCCAATCAAAAAACCTTTTTTTAGTACTATCTCAATTTTGGCCGGTTTTGTCATATAGAATTCTATTCTATACGAAAACCATAAGCTTGTATCAATGCTTTTCCCATGAATGAGAAAGTATCAGATAAGACTGGGTCAATGCCAGAGCCAAATGTCTCGTTGCCCCCGGTCATGTCAGCTGTGTAACAGGCTTCATATATCAGTTATGATACTTCAGCTGTGTCATTGTTTGACTGTTGGCTCATTAGGTCCTAGCAAATGATTATTGTGTGAGGGAATTTTAAATTGATCACTTTTATTTCTATACTTTGGCTTCTAATAGTAATAATTACTATTATTATAATAGTAGTCAAAGTCAAGAGTCAAGTGAAGCATCCTTATTGTCATCTTCAGCTACATGACCCATGCGTCATGCCTCAAGTGCTGAAATTAAATTAGTGTCATTGGTCATAATGCAAGAAAACAGCGATAAAGTATAAAATTCAATAGGAAAGACATTCAAACATTGACTATCGTGCAATTTATCATGACATACGGAGACTTGGACATACAATATCCAATGTCATACAAAATACAGTCAGAAATAAAGTTGAAAAATAGCCAGGTCACAGTGCCCATGCTAGCTGCTGTCCACTGCCAAAAGCACCTACACTGGGCATGTGAGCCTCAGAACTGGACCATGGAGCAACGGAAAATGGTGGCCTGGGCTGATGAGTCACGTTCCCACGGCTGGACATGTATGTCATTTACCTGGGGAAGGGATGGTACCTGGATGCACTTTGGGATGAAGGTAAGCCGACGGAGACAGTGTGATGCTCTGGGCAATGTTCTGCTGGAAAACTTGGGTAACCTGGCATTCATGTGGATGTTACTTAGACAAGAACCACTTACCTAAATATCGTTGCAGACCAAGTACACCCCAACATAGCAACGGTATTCCCCAATGGCAAGTGGCCTCTTTCAGCAGGATAATGTACCATGCCATGCTGGAAAAAATGTTCGGGAATGGTTTGAGGAACATGACAAAGGTATTTACTAGGCTTTCAAATTTTCCAGATCTCAATCTGATCAAGTATCTGTGGGATGTGCTGGACAAACAAGCCTGATCTATAAGGGCCCATTTCACAAGTTACAGGCCTTAAAGGATCTGCTGCTAATGTCTTGGTGCCAGATACCACAGGACACCTTCAGAGGTCTTGTGGAGTCCATGCCTCGATGGGACAGAGCTGTTTTGGAGCCACCAGGGAGACCTGCACAATATTAGGCAGGTGGTTTTAATGTTGTGGCTGATCAGTGTATATGTAGTTCTGTAAATGAGTAAAGAGTTGTATGGACAGGAATGCACGGTAATGGTTTTTTATAAAATGATGATAATATGCAGTACATATTTCAAAGTTTTTGTGGCTGTGGAAGATAGCCCTGGACGTTTGGGTTGGTTTTAAAACGGCATCAGTTCCTGCTGGTCACACGCAGGCCTGTGGCAGCAGTTTCACTGACGCCTATGTCAAAATGCCGAGTGACAGTCACTCTCCAGCTCTTGGAAATGACGGGCGCGCAGCTGTAAGGTGGAAACCCCATTATGGGAGCGGCAGTGACTCGGCTGACAAAACTGGCGGCAATCCCATAAAGCCGGCTGTCACTCAGCGCACTCATTTTCGGTGTGGGGGAGGCCACCCTCCCGTGTCTGAATGCTCCCACGCAAATACGACTGTTATTAGCGCTTGCCGTTTGACTGTCTCCCGCTGGTCTCGGCCTCTGGGCCGCACCGCTGTCAGGTCGGGTTCAGGTGCTTGAAGGGTTCTGCTTCTCCTCACAATCAGGTCTGGATGTCGGTGGCGCTCAAATGGAAGCAGTAGTTGGATCCGTGAATAATTGTTATGTAAGCAAAGTAGTTGGAAAGTTAGCAGAGGACCATATATACCCCAGTTAATACTTAGTTCACTTATTGTGCTAAAGGCAGTATTTGACAGTGAAAGAAAATGTCTAAAGCTAATTATATGGGTAGTAAGTGTATATGTGCTCAGAAAACAAACTCAATTTAACATATGCAAATTAGCAGTGACAATAAAAACTAAGAATTTCTTCTGTTCTTCAAAATTAACTGTTAACTACTTGGATAACTAGATGAACACCATTTTGCTTGTCAAATCTCTCCTCAAGGGCACCCCAGCCATTCCATGTGTTAAATTTCACCACCAACTAAACTAGTTAGTTAAATAACTCGATGAGGTATTGATTAGCCAAACAACGTGAGGTACTGGCAGACACAATACATACATTGGACAGTTTTTGGACCGTGCGGTTCCAAAAAGGGGCATTTCTGTGCTTTAGGACACAGGGATGCGGCACCCCATACATGAAATCCCCCCCACCTCCTGAGCTGGGTTTTACATTCAGCCCTGTAAGTAAACATGTGGGGGGATTTGAGCAGGTGGGGAACATGAACTGCCTGATGCTTTTTTTGTCGTCAGAGGGGTGCCGTTAATAGACTGAGTCACAGAAGCTTCTGGATTCAAAGCAGTGTGACCACACAGCTTTATGAGTTTAGGTCTCGGCCTGTCGCACTTTCGTGACACGCCTGATCACTCATTCTCCTGTGTGTGACGCCCCCAGTCTTCAGTAAAGCCCTCCTCCTTGCCCCCTCTTGCCAGCAAACCCACAGTACGGATAATTCTCCCACCCAAAATAGAAGGCGAGCCTCAGTGCTACCCTGCCACCCCATTCTTTGGAGGACTGCTGTCACCGTCCCATCCTGCTCCTCCAGGACTCCTTGCATGGGGCTCATGATGAAGGCGAAGCTCGTGGCCCTGATCGGGGCTGTCCTGGGGCTTGTTGGGGTGCTCTGCTTCCTGGTGGCATTCACCACGGATTACTGGCTGCTGGCAAGCGACAACTGCAGGCCGCGGGCCTCGGCCACCGGCGGCTTGGCAGCGCAGGGGAACACCTCAGAGGTGAGTCACATTCGCTCGGATCCCCCTGCACAGCCTTCTCAGGGCACCTCTGTGGTAACTAAATGTTACTCCTGCTGCACTGTCAATGTAGTGTTACATCTTACCATCTTGCCAAACTACATTAGTGAAAATTTTGCCTAATTCTTTACTGCAGTAGCATTATATTAAACTTTATCAGTAGAAAGTGAATCAGTGATTCAAATCCTTTTTGCCACATGCTTTACTGTAGTACCACTATACAATACTATACTATACTATACTATACTATACTATACTAGTATGTATAGGGTCTTCAACATCTTAAGGGTAGAAAGATCTTTAGAAAGATTTTTTGCCACATGCATCACTGTAGTGCCGCTATATTATACTGCCTCATACTATACCTTACCATACCATACCATACTATTATGCAAAGGCTCTTTAACATTTCAAAAAAGGGTACAGACATCTTTTGCTACATTCTACACCAATCTGGGGCTTAGACCTGTTTTTATGGAGGCTGACAGCTGCAGTATTTTCATCCACAAAAATTTCACGTTGAAAAGTAAAATTTTTAAATAGAATGTTTGGCTGCCATTGATAATAGAGTGTCTATTCTATTGCGTTCTGAATTTTGGTCATAATCACTGGTCAGTCATATGATGTACACACATTTTCATCATTTTTAGTTTAATTAGAAAATCAAAATGGCTACATCAAATAGATATCTATGTTCAGGTCCGTAATCAGTTAAAATTGCCCTTCTTGAGCGTGCACGTGTTCGTAAGAAACACTACGCATGAAGCACCAGCACTTCAGAAATGGTTTCTATAGGTGGGTCATAAAGCCACGCAGAAGCCAGTAGTTATGAGATGTGAGGGCAGCAGAGATTAAATCCCGCTCTCTCTCATTCGCCGTACCACTGCTACTTTTGTCTTACTTCTATGTTGTCACCGCTGTCTGCTTCTGCTACTCGTTGTTACTCCCTGTTAGTGGTACCACTTCTGTCCTAGACTGGTGGCTCAGTGGGTTAGAATACTGTGCCTATGATTAGCAGGTCGCTGGTTTAAATCCTTCACTCGGCAGTGTAATTTTACCATTGGGCCCTTGAGCAAGGGCCCTAAGCCAGGGACTGGCTGACTCTGGTTTCTCTCAGAACAAAATGTACATCACTTCGAATAAAAGCGTACTCTAAATAAATGTAATGTACTGATGAACTGAACTGCATCTAAATCTAAACTGTAATGAACTGATGTACTGAACTGATGGCCTGTACAGTAGGTGCCATGTGAGAAACCATCCTGTTGGGCTACATATGTTTGTCAATAAGCTTGATGTTGAACTTGAGATTGCTGGGGTTTCGGAGAGAAGAGAGTGGACATGGAAGAATCTGTGTGTTCTGACAGAGATGAGAGTTTCTGGCCCTCGGGAACCATGTGGACTGCATACTTGAGTACATCTTGGGCTGATCCAGAGCCAACACAAAACTCGCATGCCATGAAGAGACCAACAGGATACATTACCCCACCCGCACACTGATGGCATCTGTGCCCCCTTATAAGTCTTGTCAGAGGCCAACCCCTGCGCACCCCCCCTCCACCCATCCCTGGCCTCCAGTGGGTGATGTCCGACTTGGCGCTCCTGACCTGAAATACCATTGGTAGCCCATTCCTTACTCCATGTTTTGAAAGTCCCCTCATCCAAAGGATAAATAACAAATCACTTTAATATGTATCTTTTTTTGTCCAGGCAGATGGCAATTAGGATATGAATCTAATGGCGGAAAATCAATTTTTATGGCTAAAAGCATTGATGCAGACATTAAAAAAAAACCTTTTTCCAATGCTGAGTCATGAGTCAATCTCTCGTTGTCCCTTCTGGGAGACTTGGGGCCAGGTCCTTAAGTGCACCAGTTTGGAAAGACACTTGACCGTTCTTCAAAATACATAAAGAGGAAACACACAATTTTCCGATGGCTGGAAGTTCTTTCAAACCTAAAGTGCAAAAAGGGATTAAGAGAAACTAATGAGCTTCAGAATGCAGTAATGAGGATAGCCCCTGTCTGTCATGTATTAAATATGAAAACAGTATTATTTACATATAATTATTTTCATTGGCTATCATTTTAGAGCCTCTGGCTGTCATGTCACTGGTCATAGTCTTCGAGTCACTGGCCATTATGTCAGAATCACTGGTTATCATGTCAGAGTCCTTTGTCTTCATGTCAGAGTCACTGGTCATTGCGTCAGAGTCAATGGCCATTATATCAGTGTCATTAGTCATTGTGTCAGAGTCCCTGATCTTTGTGTCAGAGTCACTGGCCGTTATATTAGAGTCACGATTCATCGTGTCAGTGTGACTGGCCATTTTGTCACTGTCCTTGGCCTTCATGTTGGAGTCCTTGGTCATTGTGTCATAGTCACTGGCCATTATGTCTGAGTCACTAGTCATCATGCCGGAGTCCCTGCTCTTTCTGCCATAGTCACCGGCAATTATGTCTGAGTCACTAGTCATCGTGTCTGAGTTCCTGATGATTGTGTCAGAGTCCTTGGCCTTCATGTTGGAGTCATTAGTCATTGTGCCAGTCTCTGGTCATTGTGTAAGAGTCACTAGTCATCGTGTCAGAGTCCATGGCCTTCATATTGGAGTCACTAGTAATTGTGTTAGTGTCACTGGCCTTCATGTTGGAGCCACTGGTCATTGTGTCAGAGTCACTGGCCATTATGTCAGAGTCACTAGTCATGCCAGAGTTACTGGCCATTATGTCAGAATCACTAGTCATCATGCCGGAGTCCCTGCTCTTTCTGCCATAGTCACCGGCCATTATGTCTGAGTCACTAGTCATCGTGTCAGAGTCCCTGATCATTGTGTCAGAGTAACTAGTCATCCTGTTAGAGTTCCAGATGATTGGGTCAGAATCACTGGCCATTATGTTAGAGCCATTAATCTTCATGTCAGAGTCCCTGACCTTCATGTTGGAGTCACTAGTTATCATGTCAGAGTCCCTGGTCATTGTGTCAGTGTCACAGGCCATTATGTCAGAGTCGCTAGTCATAGTGTCAGAGTCCCTGACCATGGTGTCAGAGTCCCTGCTCATTATGTCAGAGTCCTTGATCATTGTGCTGCCCTCAGTCTAACAGCTATGAATGAAACTGATCTTGTGACAGCAGCATAAAGCACTTCCCCTAGACTGTGTTAAAGGTGTGTTATTTTTGATGAGCACACCCCATGTGCTGGCCAGACGCACACACCTCCATCCGACATCTGAGGTTTTCCTCGTTGTTAAACCCATTTATATGCTCAACGTGTTACACGTGTCACAAACTACCACAAACTGATTATCTGCCATTCTGGAACCCGATTACAAGGATCGTAAACGCCGCACATTCTGACCCACCCCACCGTGAGAGTGTAAACCCTTAATGCTGGAACTGTGAAATCAGGTGCAGCTGAACATGACACCATTTGTGCAAGTGACCATATACCACCACCATGTGGTTAGTTTTCCCAGTGACCGCAAACACTGGGGCTCCCTATCAATGGGGTGCCAGCTGGGGGGGGGTTCCATTAAATTGCCCCACACTCATGTTAAAATGGGACAGTTAGAGTCAGTCGAGGAATGGGATTGAAAGAGTGATGCTCGAGGTCCTGGGGGGACATTTAATGCTGACAGACTGGGGCTGGGGAGACATGTAATTGAGTTGGGCGATAAGAGTCTGATTTTTAACCCCATCACAGAAAACAGAAAGAGACGCTGGACACTGTGACAGCCGCCGAAATCTGTGAGTGCCAGCGAGGGGCCGTGCGGCGGTCTGGGAAGGCGGGATCCGAGGGTAGGGTGGAGGGGGGGTTTACGGGGGCTGTTGTTTATTAGCAGCCAGGTCAGCAGCCAGGGGCTGCAGGGACCTGGGTGGTAAATGACCAGAAGGGGCCAGAATGGAAGGGCTTTGAGCAGAGCTGTCAACTTAGTTACCCAAATTCCTTTGGTGAAACACTATGGGGGATTGTGGGAAATAGAAAGCAACAAACAAATAATAGTAATAATAATAAAATTAATAATAATAATAATACGAATAATAAACAGGAGTGTTTTTCCTGACCAGGAAGTAAGAGCAGGAGATGGACGTGCGAATTAGCAGGGGAACTGAAAAGCCCCTTAACCCTTCTGCTTGCCTACCGTGACCGTGATGTTCGATCTGCCCCCTTTGGGGCTTTCCCTCCTGGCTATCATCTGCAGCCACAGTGAGCAGAACGTGTGATAACGGCGACTCTAGCCGGTAGCAGAATGGCACCACCATTCATTTGGCACCATCAATCACGCTGTGACAGCCCTGGTGAGGAGGCGGCGTGTAGCGTGCGCTTCATACACCGCTGGCCAGATCCACTTTATATTCAAAGCGTGTGCTTGGCTCCAGTTTTCACTGCCGCAAGGTAGAGAAGCACTGCTGGTGTTTAACCTCCTTCCCCTGTGCTCTCTCTCGTGGGTACCAGGTGTCGATGCTCACTGGAGGTTTGCAGCAGCCAGGCATTGACGACACACTGGGATAGTTTAACCACCCCCCGCTCTGTTTCAGACACTGCCAGTGACTGCCGGCCCCATCCCACCTCCCTTCGTCGTACATCACGAGGGTTTCTTCCGCTGGTGCAGGTTTGAGGGAGATGGTTCCACCCACATCCTCTGGGCAGTCCTGTTCAGTGAGTGACTGTGACATGACCATCAAGAATAATAGCGTGTAATAACGTGTGGACTCAGACTGGCAGGTAGACGGACAGACAGACAGGACACTAGAAACAGGCAGTGTGTGGAGTAGTCACTCCCGATCTTTTAATGTTTGTGGCCCGATCAGTATCATACTAAAATAAAATTCCATTGATGGGTGGGGGGGGGGCAGATCGATTGATGATTCTATTAAGTCCTAAAATTTTAAGTTTAACCATTTACATTTTATTTACATGCAAACAGATCATGTGAACGTGCAGGGTCATAAAAAACTGAAAATGCTACTCTTAACCAATACCTCCACAACACCCCCATCTTCCCACTGCATGGTGGACAGACCTGGGACCGGCGACAGATCCATACCAGTCTGCGGACCCAGGATTGGGAACCCCTACTCTACAGCATACAGACAGACAGACGGACAGACAGACAGATAAATGGACAGTCAGATGGACAGAGACAGAGAGACAGATGGATGGACAGACAGACAGACAGATGGATGGACAGTCAGACGGATAGAGACAGAGAGACAAATGGACAGACAGATGGAGAAACAGATGGACAGAGAGACAGGCAGAAGGATGTACAGTAACATAGTGGGGACACACAACACAAATACTGAAGCAGAAATAGGCCGACTAACTATTAAGAATAGTCACAGCAAATAAAAGAAATAAAGGTCACACAGAGAATTGTCAACAGCTAATCTGTTGTGATAAATGTGCTTTCAGCCAGGCAGCCGGCCCCCAAAGTCTGTGTCACCGGCTATCTCTTTCCTCTGCCTGTCACGGTGGGACCGGTTCCTCACCCAAATTATGACACCACGGCAGGTGAGTGTCACGCCCCGGGCCGCTGGCTCCGTGCTGCAGCGGCACGTTACAGATCTGATGCTCATCTGCCCCCTCCACTCTGCAGTGTTCCGTGGGTTCTGGACTGTGCTCATGGTCCTCGCCATCTCCATGAGCCTTTCGGGGGGGTTCCTGCTCGTGTGTGCGGTGCCCTTTACCAGTGCCCGGCTCTACAGGGCAGCAGGAATCCTGCTGCTTACCAGTGGTGAGTCACCACCCCAGCGAAGGAGCCTCCGTCGGCCTTCGGTGGCACTGCTTCTCATATCATCAGCTTCCCCAAGCTAGTTTAATACCAAAACAGGCAGTCCATCCTACTACCCATCCGTCCATCCATCCATCCATCCATCCGTCCGTCCGTCCATCCATCCATCCATCCATGCATGCATCCATCCATCCGTCTGTCCATCTAGGCAGAAAGCAATCTCAGAAAAATCAAAAAATGTAGGATGTTGATTTCCTGCTTGTGATCGGGATGGTTGCCATGGCCGCGATACACACACAATGCTGTCAACTGAAGCCATGTTGAGTACAGACAGATACATACAGTCTACTTTTCCTGGAACATCTGCGTAGTTCTCGTAGAGCCCAGGAGGTCTTCAAAGTGAAGCAGTGACACATGGGAACAGTGATGGGAATTACTGACCTGTCTGGAGAAGTCAGGCCTAGCGCCAGACTCTGATCCAACACTCTTACTTCTCACACTGCCGTGGGCTGCAGAGACGTGTGCGTCGGGCTGGTACCCGCCGAGGAAATGATGACACTGTTCAAGGCGCGCAATCATGTGACACGTCAGAGCCGAGTGGTCCCGGGAGAAATGCAGAATCCAGGGAATGATTTGGGGTGGAATGAGAGGGAGAGGAAGGGCTGGGGACTGCTTTACAGCCAAAGCAGTGAGAGGCTGCTTGTCATGGGCCCCATAGCCCCCCCCCCCCCCACCGGAGAAGCCCGCGCTCTGGCCTGATCAATTTTCACCATTGAGAGCTGTTGCATGCATGTGTTGGCACCCAGGCCTAGTCTGCACCTGTATTTCTCTGCCGTCTCGCAAGCCCCAAATGCCACGGGTGGGCCCCTTCTTTACTTGGGCATGTGCAGACCATGGCAGGGGGGGGGGGGGGGGGGGGGGGGGCGGCAAGCAAAGCCCAGCAAA
>JAODKC010000137.1:15367856-15393855 GCA_026777985.1 Mormyrops attenuatus
ACTTGTGGTTAACATGGGGGCGTGGCACACAGGATAAGGGGTACAATAGGGACATGACAGAACCCCCCCCCCCCCCCCCAAAGGCGCGTACACCAGGCGCACCTAAGGGGAGCGAAGGAACGAGACCAGGGACACAAAAGCAAGAACATTAACGGGGTACTGGGAACAGGACCGACACACAGAACAGGCACAACTGCAACAACCAGGACAACAACTGACAAACCACAGGGAATGCAGACAGACACAGAGGAACCAAAGAAGGAAACACAGGACTCGGGGACACCAAAGGAAATGACACGGGGGGAACATCAACCGGAGGAATGAAGGGACCAGGAGTGAACAACGGTGAAACAAAGGGACGAGGAGCAAACACAGGGGGCCGGAGCAGGAACCACGGAGTTGATGTGGACCCCGTTCTTATGCAGAACTTGGAGATCCACGGGATGGTGTCCTGGCACCTTTTCGGGCTAGCTGTGTGCCCAGGAAATTATGAGCCTCAGACGCCGATTTGGGCGAGGCGGCAGCAATGCAGGCTTCGGGTGTGAACACCTCCGAGTTGAGAATCGGGTGGGGTTCCTCCCGACACGCAGCAGCGCAGGCAGCGGAGACCGATACGGCCCCTAGGAAGACCTCCGGTGTGTCCTCCTATCTTTGGTTTTTCCACCTTTTCCTTACAGCTCTCGGCGGAGTACTTCCAGCAACTCTGAAAGTGGGCCGTAGTGCAGTCCGCTAGTTAGGGCTACCTGCCGCATCTTCGACTTTGCCACCCCTCTTCTAGCTGCCGCAAGTTGTCCCACACCTCCCTAGTGAGGTGCGAGTCCTCAAAGAGGGACATCATCTCTAGGGTGTCCCTCGTCCGAAACGTGAGAGGTTGAGCTGCGAGGGTCGCTCCGAACCTTGGGCTGATCAAGCCAATAAATTACCTAGTTAACGAGACCAAGGCACTGCTCCTCGGTCAGAGGAGGTGTCTTTTCTTTGAATCTTGTCATTCTGTTATGAACGAATGGCACGGAACGGGGAAGCAGGAGCAGGAGTCATGAAATTGGGCAAACAAGGGGTTTAATTGAAGAACACACACTGGAACACATCACAACGTCAATGGCAGGACTCGGGAAAGACTAACAGGGAAACACTTAAATACAAGAACTCAATTAGACAAGACTAGGAACAGCTGGTAACATGGGGATTCCATACGTGGTTAATGAGGGGGCGTGGCACACAGGAAGAGCGGGATGATTGGGACGTGACACTTAGAGCTTTGGACAGAAACATTTGTTTGAATCCAGTTTTTGAGGGGTGACTTCTGGGATTGAGATGTGCCAACACTGCCACATTAGGTTAGCTTCGCAATTGTGCTGCCTTCGAAGCTTTGCGCTAATCAGTGTAAAATCAATTCCTTGGATATTTCTGATTGGACAAACACTCGAGCTGATTATGAAGAGGCCTAACTGATTAAGTCCCAAATTAAATGACAGCGGTAGCCTTGCAAAACCTCAGTGATTGTGGCTGTTGATGGGTCACAAACCATCAGGGGCAGCATACTTTAAGAAAACAGCTCTTATTCTGATGACCCGTCCTGTTCTCATCATACATGCTCCAGTGAGATTTCCTGTCAGTTAATAATAGTCTGACAAATTTGGTTTTTGAAATGTTTCCTCTCACAATGACATAAGATCAAAATGTATGTTTGAACCAAATATCAGACGAAGACAATGTAATTGTTGAGTACATCATAATGAAATAGTGGAAAGCCATACACATTCTCTCCTTTTTTCAGAAGCTTTCCCTGTCCTTGTTTTAAACATTTAGATAAACTTTACATATATTCTGATATCTTCTCTTCTGCTATATCCCTTTCTCCATATCCAGGAATGTTGGGGTGGCCTCAATTCAAACCTGAAGCCCAGGACTTGATAAATATTGAGCAGCAATCATGTTGATATCTGAGCTATCCTCTCTTGTCTAAGAGTGTCTCGTTTCCATGTTGGCAGTCTTGGTTCATGCCTTTAGATTTGGTTCTAGAACTTCTAGACTTGTTCCCCTGGTTGATCTGTACTTGGGTCCTTCTCAAGTTCGCCTCATTCTGAAACTGCCTGTTCAATCAGCAGCCCTACGCTCTTGACGATTGCCTGTTTCCTGCAATGTTCTGCCCAATGGGTTCAGGGACCTTCAAGCAGAAAATATGGCAGTGTGTGGGTGGAATAGTCAGTTTAGAGTGCTTTGCATCTGTTTCTTCAGTTGTATGTACCCCTATCCCATAAATGCTTGAATAAAATTAAATTTTTATGTCATCGTATAAAAGAAAAGGAAAAAGTAAAACTTAAATCTCATTTTTAATATTTTAATGAATGTATGGGATTTATTTGATTTGGAGAATAACACTTATTTCACAGGAAGCCACAAAAACAATTATCATTGCGATCTGCTGATGCATTTTGTTTTCATCTGTTGAAGTTAAACGAGACAGATATTATTTTCATGCCCTGGTGGAAGCAAATACTGCTTTATTTAAATATTTCATTTGTGGGTGCTGCTTATTCATCACTTTATAGGAAAATAAATCACTCAAATGAGGTCAAAATAGCCTATTCAGCATATTGAGGTATGTCTTGTTCTATTCCATATTTATTGTCCTATTTGATTTGAAAAAAAAAGGAATTTCCGTTTCTGAGAAATAAATTAAGTAACTGAAAACTGCAAAGATGTGACGATGGGAAACAGACAGGTGTCTTTGAGTTTTATTGAGAGCTCTTGGGTCTCTGTCTTTTGCTGGAGAGGATAAAACTGTCAAAGCAATAAACAGAGGAGCTTCTGAGAGATTCTCAGCAGGGGTGCCATGCACCATATTTCTTTGAGGGGCGATGGGGGGAGCGCACAGCATCATATGCATTATATGTATAATCGCTGAAACACACTTGTAAATCGAACACATGGAAACCGATGTTATTTAAATACCGTAAATAAAATAATGTATGGCTAGCAATGATAATTATATGCAGGAGTGTAGCTAGAAATTTTGGGACCCTGCTAGGGTCGGCACTTTCAATCTGGAGTCCTCCCCCCCACACGCAATAAATTTTGTTGAGTGGGGTGGGTCCTGCCAGTAGATTTTGGGGCCCCTATAAAGTGCTGGGCCCCCTGAATCTGCCAGAGTATCCATGCCCTTCTGACACCTGATTAGATGCACTATCACTCACTAATAAAAGTGTGAAATAGACAAAAAAAATCTAGAACCTATATCTTAAAAACCTAACGGGGCCCCGTGGCTCCTCAATCATTATAAGCACGATGAATTGCATCCTCCGGTCTGCTACCTAATTTCTCATGTTGAGGCAGTGTTTCTGAAAGGCTAGATAGACTGTGAAGCATCTACAATTGATTAAGTCACAACAAATAGTAGAATAATCAATGTATATCAATATGCAGCATGCAGGACAAGGACACATTTCATTATATTCATCATTTAGTACATTTTAATAATCTCTCTAATAATATTAAGGGCTTTTCTCTAAAACCGTTCCCCTTTAATTCGTTTTGTGTGCCTGTTTGATCTTTTGTGCTGGTTAAATGGTAGGTGATATCGTTCCTGCAGTGTTTATAGTGGTACCGCCACCGCCTGGTAATTGAGGAAATACAGAGAGCGGAGAATCACATTGTCTTCTCGTTTGCTGTCAGACTTCCCATCATAACTAATTTCCTTTTTAACCAATGCATTAATTGATTCACTTATGCACTCATTATCACATTATCACGGCTTTAGAATGCGATATAAGAATTTGTTTGTGGGATTTGTTTGCCGTAATTAGTCGCTTATTCGTTAAGCCGGGGATTTACTGATTATAAGTTCTAGAGTGACTTCAGCATCCAGTTTGTAAAATGACAGCTCTGTGGAAATGAGTAAAGGATGACGTTTTACGAGTACATTCTACATAGATTAATTAACCTTCATTGTCTCGGATATCACATGGGAACTCCACTCATTGTGACAAGGGCACACTATTACATCTCTTTGGAAGTACATCCAGGGACCACTTTATTTTAGAAGGGGCAATAGGCATGATCTAAACAAATCTGAATGTGGAATGGTTGGTGCCAGACCTCATTGTTCCAGCATTTCACAAACAGCCACCATCTTGGAATTTTCCACACAGTAGTGTGACAAAAAAAAATATTGTTAATGAGAGCAGCCAGTGCGAAATGGCCAGATCCAACAAGAAGGCTACAATTGCAAAAATGCCCTGGACCGAACTCTGTGAAGAAAGTTCTCAGCACTGTGTTGACAAAGAGTTCAGGCTTGTCTGTTGGAAAAGGAGGCCGTAATCTGTATAAGCAGGTGGGTGTAATAAAGTGATCAATGAGTATAAATGCTAATTTTGGTGCCTTATTTACCTTTAATCTCTGCAGACACCTGGAGCAGTGAAATACAGATGGTGCTATGCAAGGCATTCTGATGTTTTCATCACTCTCAGGTTAAAGATATTATGTCAGGAATGTATGGAATGTATGATAGAAATAGAGGTCCCAAGGGGAAGTATCATTTGCCTACAATAACAAAAGAACATAAAATACTCAGACGCAAACACACAGTACAAAAATCCAAGATAATATACATAGACAATAACTGTAGTTCTATATATATATATGAATATCCATACATAGTAGATAGTTATGTAGGGCGTGACGTGTGTCCTGACATGTGTTATGCCTGAAGGTGAGAGCTGGCTAGGAGGGGGCATCATTGAACCTGATGTCAGCAGATTGGGCATTTACACGTAAACTGCGGTTTGTCTTCGTAGCATTAAAAATCTTTGCTGTATTCCTTTCATTTTTTCTTAAAAGTAGAAATGAATTTCAATGTTAATATGAACACTTTCTAATGTAGGATGTTGTGATGTGTGGACTGTAAACAGCTTAGCAATCCTAGTGCTGCCATGAAGCTATAATTATATATATCGTCACTGTATGATGAAAACTGCGCAAACTGTTCACTTTTTGGCAATTGTGACTTTCGCTTTAGATGGAATATGCTCAGTCACCCCTGTGTACTAGTAGCACTTGACATCTAATTGACTATATTCATGATGGTTGTTTGTATGGAATACTTGAAATTGCTAATTTTAACAACATAAGTGGCAAGCTAACTAATGTCACTGTTAATTGTGAATATGAAGCAAGATTAGTTTGTATGTTAACTCCGACGTATTTGCCTCGCTCATAAAAATCCATATTAGTCCATTTAAAACATTAAACCTTTCATTGATGGTTGTGTGAATACATGTTTGTTTCTGTGGCTTATTTGGTCGTTTCGGAGAAAACAGAAAATTCGGAGATACTGTACGCGTTTTGCAGCGGACAGCAACAGTATAATATATATGGATGAGTAGGAAGCATAGAGCCCAAGGAAACAATGTGTTATGATGCCCTATGTGACATTGCCATCAGGAAACTGTGGTTGGAGGGATATAACACATTAAAGATAAATTTAATTATCTTGTATTACATGTTTGACGAAAGTAATTGTGGTGCTAATTAAGTCTCATTTAAAGATGAAATTTATGGAATTCATTAAAGTCAAAGATGTCTCAGGAATAAATGTAAAATAATTTAATGTATTCTGAGCAGGAGAATTTGCATAAACAAATGAGGTGGCTTGTATGAATTAAATGTAAACGTGGTCAGATGTTGAATGACTTGGGCGACTGCTGTAAATGGTAGGTTGAAACCAGCTATGTTGACGAATGGCTCTGCTGTCACGGTGCTCTTTGCAGCTTTAATAATGCTACAGGCCAACGTGACATTTAAAAATTATAAACAACAGACATAATGACACCTACTTCATCTTTGGAATAAAAACATTTAAATGTTGGCTTGCAAGGGATAAGGGATAATCATATGGTAAACATTGCAATATTTTTTAAAATCAAAAGATAACCAAAAGAACCAAATATACAACATGTATCGTATAAGACTTTATAATGAAAGTTCATTTTTAACTGTGCTTGTGATCGGAAGGTCACCATTTCTCATTCTGTCCTCAGCAGCATAGTCACATGACCACTGGGCCCTTGAGCAAGACCCTTATAATCACAACAGTGAAAGTGCAGCTTGTCTCAGATATGTAGGATAGGTTTGTCTGGTTTTGGCCTTCCTATATGCTTAAGAAACCAACACAGATCACCAGACACTCTTTCCTATCACTACCGACCTCCACCCCTTTAAAAAAAACATTATAAGCAATACTTTTACAATACATTTAAAATGTAGACACTTTGCAGCATTACTTAAATTATCAGAATGCATAAATGATCACTATCCAATAAATTATCCAGTGTGTCCTCTAACTTGAGCATCTATGCTTCCCGTCATTGGCTCCAGGCTGGGGCTGGATAACCGGTTATGGAAAATGAATGAAATTAATAATATATTAATCATTATTGAAAGTATTAAACGGGTAATCACTAGGACTATTATTAAAGGCATGACATATTTTTCATAAAATGTCACGACAGCACAAACCAGTGTGACGGTTAATTAATCTTCTTGTATACAGCACAGGCCAGGAAAGAATTAATTATTCCCACAATAACTTAAGATGTACTCAAAAGGATTCTGACTTATATGAAAGCACTTTGTTTTGTTGTGTGGGAAATTACTGGAAGTAAGAGCCCTCATGCGGCTTGTACACATCCTATCCCATCCTTGCAAATGGCCAAAGCTCTACTGTATGGGTGAGGCCTTGACACACATCTCGGTATCCACCATCCTACCATCCCCATTCTCTATGAAGGACTCAGATATATTGTTCTTCTGTCCCATTAATCCTTTTGTCGACAGTGGATTTGCCGTCCCATTAAAAAATACCCTGAAGAATACTGTGGGGTTCTGGTAGAGAACCAGTTCACCCACCATTTACATTCTGCATCCTAGGCTGAGCTTTAGCGCCCCCCACTACACCCTAGTAAACACTGAACAATTAACAAAAAAAACCATATTAGATATATCAGATACAGCACTCCGTGTTTTTATCATCCATCCTTCAGATCTTGCACGGAGTCACGGTGGCCCTGGATCCCATCCCAGGAATCACAGCGCACCATGGGAAATTTACAGTTGCTAATTCGCCTAACTGCATCTTTCGGGACTGCATGAGGAGACCATAGTACCCAGAGGAAGCTGTCCTTGTGAGTGAGCGGGAGAGAGAGAGAGAGAGAGAGAGAGAGAGGGAGGGAGTGGAAACGCCACACAGACTCAGTCCCCCTTCCCTGTAGGTTTGAGGCCGCAGCGCTATCTACTGAGACAACAGGCAGTTCCACTTCCAGCCCTGAAAAAGATGGATTAAATAGACTGTGTGCCAATACCGTTGAGCTAGCTATAGCGAGCATACAGAAAGCATGCAAGCTATTAGCGACGGTGGAGCCGAATGATTGGCTGATGACAGCACGCACCAGTGCTTATTAGAGCTTTCGTTGCATAATTGGCCTCGGAGGCATTGTCCCATGGGGTGGCTTCGCTTTACTTCTCACACTTTCTGTATATAGCTCGATATTTATCGGGGCAGTTATGGAATGCTGCTCTCGGGAGGGGGGGATTCGCCTGCGTCCCACGACCCCCAGAAGTCCAAGACCCCCAAGAGTCCTAGACTTTGTCCGCTAGTCCTAACACAGCTGTTCCCTTTCTTTCGCTCCTCTGGGCCGCTGCTGCACTCAGCTACAAAGAATTGGGTAGCGTGCCAGCTTTTCATAGTAGTCATGTGAAGTTACTGTAATAAATTAAAGTGGCACTTTTATGTAATTCAACTCATCTATGGCATAACGTATTGCATCAATTAAGAGTTAATGAAACAAAAATGTTTCAGGAACAAACACAAACCATGTATTTATTTTATACATTTTTATTAAAAAAATATATATTTTCCTTCTATTTGCATTGAGAATGACTTTGCACTTACTTTGCACAAATCTTCACACCAGCTCAGTTGTTCCTTGGGTTCTGTGCTTCCGTTTGAAAAGCGACACACTCCAAATAACAGACTCTCCACGAAGCGCTGCGACAGGACTAGGAGGAACAGGGCCTGCCAAAGGTTGGCTCCTCCCCGGGGAAGTCAAATGGCGGACTTCACACGATGACGCCTGCAGGGCCAGCTGGGCCTGGGAAGTGGGACTGGAGGTCCAGAGGGTCAAGCGCTCTGCCGCATACTGTGATGGGAGCATTGAGAACCTTGCCAATGCTGCCTTCAAGAAGCCCGCTTGATTACAACCAGTGATAGGATTAGGGCTTTCCCACAGTGGGGGAATATGGAGTGTGAAAGTTAGCTTAGTATGCTTTTCTTTACAAATAAGTACTCAGAGCTGTTCAGTTGTACTCGTTGTGTGGACTAATTTGGCACAAAGGCTCTGTCTCATTGTCTGTAGTTACTTTGGATGAAAGTCTTCTGATTCAAACCAGCCAAGCCATAGTTATAATATCTGTTAGCAACATTTGGTACTTGCTTCCTACATTTGTCCCTAAACAAAAATCAAATGTGAATAAGAACAAATATTTTGAGTTATGTTATTTTAGATGCATATGTGCGTATTTTTTACTCAGTTTTGTGAAACCTTTTGAAATCCATCCATCCATCCATCCACCCATCCATCCATCCATCCATCCATCTTCCAGCTGTTTGTCCAGTACAGGGCCATGAAGAGCATCTCTCAGAAAGCAAAGTGGAAAAAGGGACATCCTGGAGTGTCACAACCCGCTCGTCCGATCCCCCTGTGTGCCACACCCCCCTTGTTAACCTCGTGGATTCCCTGTGTTTACTAGCTGTTTCGAACTGTCTTCATTAGTTCTGTGTATTTAAGTCCACGTCAGAGTATGTTTCCCTAGTCCTGTCATTGTATTGGTGTGCCTTTTGTTCCGTATGCCTCTTCGTCTCCCCTTAAATCCCTTTTCACCCCAGCTTTCACATCCTTTGCCTGTTTCCCCGGTTCGAGTTTGCCAGGTCATAACATGGAGTGGATACCAGTCCAACACAGGATACACACAAATCCTAACCCTAAAGTGCTTTGGATGTCTTGAAAAGCACTATATAAATGTAATATTCATTCATTTTTATCCAGCTCTTACATGACCCAAGTGAAACTAAAACTACCTGGGTTTGCAAGGCTCGAGGGGCCATAACATTGGATGACTAAAGGTGGACAGCTTATGTAGAAAACATAAGAGCAGCATGGCATTATATATATCTACACTGTAGAGATCACTGTCATGAACCATTGAGATGGAAGTGAGCCTTTGTACGCACTACCAAAAAAACAAAAATCCATTTAAAAACATCATGTAGTAAGAATGAATCTCACCCTAATCTCCATGTGCAAAAATTCACAGATAAAGAACAAATCTGGGAAACCAGATAATATCCCATAATCCATTGCATGCCATTTTTCAGACACACGCTTGGTCATTGCACCCAGCAAAATGTTCTCTTCCCTTCAGATCAAGTGAGAGCATCCCTCACATCAAGCAGGAGCAGCACTAACCCATTCTCATAGCTCTGACTACAGGAGCTAGCCCCTGTAAGTGTTTAAATGATTGGGTGGCCTTTCACCAAAATAAAGCGATCACTCATAGAAATGAACTGCACTCAGGGGTGAAAGAGAAGGGCAATCAATACAATCAATCAGGGGCAATCAGGGCCTCAGCAGATACATATCTTTTCTTAAATGGCTTTACCCCACCTTTCATTTTTATGGAAAATGGGGGTCGTTAAGTCTTAGTATGCTTTTTAAAAGATGCACTATATAAATGAAATGTAAGTACCGTAGCTGTCAGGAGCAAAACTTTAATGATGTGTCCTTGTTTCAGTGAAAAATATACAAAATACAAAGTACATTACACAGAAATTTACCCTCAGATTCCCTTTCTTGGATTTTCTTGATCACCATGATGCTGTACTAGATATGTGCTGAGTGGATGGATGGATGGGTGAATGGATGGATTTTGTTAATGTTCATGAAAGATGTGCTTGTGATTTGTGCGATATTTATTTATTTAAATTCTCCACATTCCCGAAATATGATGAAAGTACTAAAGCTGCCTTGGTATTTGAGAGGAGAAAGACAAAAAGAGAGTGAGCGACAGACCCGTCTCCTTGGAGCAGCAAACAAGTCAGTAATCTCCAGCCTGACCCAACTCAAACCCCAGGGGCTTGCTCTGCAGTTCCTTAATCCCAATAAAACCAGCTGTATCACCAGGCTGAGTGCAGATAAACAATCCACAACTGCCATTTCCCAGGATCCCTTTCAGCTGGAGGTCACATGTCAAGGGCATGGCTGCACATCAGTTCGCTCAGTGCAGACAGAACCCAGAACACAACAGGAAAACAAATAGCTGTTTAAGAAAAGGCTGCTCAATGGTAAAAAGGCAGCCCAGTGCCAAACTACTGTGCCCAGAAGTAAATGTGTCCCTCTCTGGTGATGTTGGAGAATATAGGCACTAGGCTAGCAGTTGACTGGTTTTGAGCACATCCCAGGGGTCAGGATTTGCCGGTGCACTTTGGGATTAAACCGGCCTCTTGGGTGTTAGAGGCCCCTTTTTATACTTGCCAATCTGCCAAATAAGGTATTCAGATGTGCACACAAAATGTTTTATCTTATTTTATACATGCATATTATGTCATATGATGAGGTGACATTAATATAACACATTCTTCACATAAAGTCACTGCACTGTCTCTCTCTCTCTCTCTCTCTCTCTCCCTCTCTCTCTATGTCCTCCCACGAATTTGGATTTCCCATCTTATATCGTGCCCTGGCTTCTTATCCTATTTCCATTGCTTAACAGTTGTTCAGATACTCTTGCTGTAATCTGATACAAACATTTTATCATTGTCTAAAGTGCTACATATCACAGACATTACTGAAGATGTGGTACACTTCTGTTCACTGCTTGAGGAGTAACAAATGCCTGTGGTCAGAATGGGTCATTATACTGTATCTACTACAGTCCTTATCCAATACACTGTGCTGTTTGGGTGATAGTAGCCTTAATGTTAAAAATCCTTTAATATCACAGAACTCCCAGCAATGACTTGCTGCTATACATGCTTTCCTCTGCTTGCACATTTTTCTTGTTTATCTTAAGTGAATCACAAACGGGGCAACCAAAGGGTGCGGTGGGTAGTTTTATAACATTCTTCCTGTTCAAAAATAAAAATGAAATTTCACGCTGCATTATTATGTATATAGTTGCAAAGTGATCAAAAAGACAGAATTTAAATATGCGATCAATGTAAATATATATATATATATAGCTGCTCATTTCTCCAGCAAAATGACAATGAAAAACTGAAATAATGCAGCAACTGATGCAATGTGTTTGCTAATATTAGTACGCTGACATCAAAGTTGCCGGTACCTTTAAGACACGTTTTATTTCAAATCCCAAAATAATTATGCTTCAGGATTAAATGTAAATACATTTAATCAAAGCATCACAAATCCAAGACAAAAAACTTTATCCTCAAATTATTATTGGTAACTGTCTGACAACTAAGCAAAAGTAAGTGACATTTACACATTTTTACAGTCCCATGAACAATATCTTTATATAACCACAAAAAGAGATGGACATATTCAACAAAAGTAAAGGAGGGAGTGGCTAGATAAAAACAAGAGAAATGAGAGAATGAAAACAAAGGCTTATAATATGTACAAAAAGCTTATTTTATATGAGGAAGCCATAGAAGGCATTTGCTCTGTAATTCAAATATGTAGACACTGACCAATAGGAATCAGCCACAGGGCGCCCCCTACAGGATTACAAAAAAATTAATTGCTGTTGTTGCATATATATTTCCACTACATTCATTGGAATGCATCAGAAACATCACTCAGGAATGAAACAAACTGTTACAAGGACATTATCTTGCACTAGCCCAAACGGGGAAGTCGACAATAACACATTTAGTTCTTGCTGCTGACAGGCTAACAACTGCATATAGCACAAACAACGGAAATATACCACTGCAGTCTTCCATTAATCCAAATATATAACCAAAAAAAGGGTGTGAGACTGAAAAAAGAACTTCACAGGCAAGCTCTGCCCACCCAGCCAAGGCTCAGCTGGACTACTGTCTAGCAGACGGAGCCAACTGCCGCCACTCTCTCCAAAAACAAAGCATGCGTCATGTGATTAGAAAACTATTCTGGGTTTGTCCTTCCTTTGTTACCTGACATTTGCATCTTCTTGGCTAACATGCACTTAAACAGTCAGTCTTTCCTGTAAAATGTAGTAATGTAAAATGTTAGGTGTTTCCACAATTTTGGCCACTAGTGTACCTCACTACTGCTCTTCAGTTCCAGTAAGATGAAATATTACACCAAGTGAAAACAAATTTAAATACACATTTAGAAAAAAAGTCAGTAATGTGTGGTCTGAAGCAATAAAATTTTTACTTGATCTAATTATATAATCTGTTGTTAATCTTGCTTTTATTTCAGAACATGCAGACAGCTTCACTCATTCATTCATTTATTTATTTTCATTATTATTTTGGACAATTCAAACATATTTGCCTTGAGCCTTCACCAGAATACATTTCCGTCCTGGAGTACCTTTAAGTACAACCTACTTTGCAAAATGAAACAATGAGACTATGACATTCTCATTGAGAATTTCTCTCTAGTAATGTGGCGGCATTAAATTTAATTCTACCTACGACTTCTCAGTTATCACTAAAGTGTTGTATAATTAGTTGAATGAACCCTACTACACGGATCGCTGTTCTATTGGACATTGTATTGACAAATTGCTAATAATCTTGTCAGCTCATTAAAGTACTCACTTTAAAAATAACGATGATTATATTCCATGGCCACTGTTGTACGACTTCCTTTTTTTCCATTACTGATATTTTCTCAGTGGCTGGAGAAGTCTGTGTCACCTGAGTAGCTACCTTTCTCCATGGAGAGAGACACATGAGTTAAAGACCTATAAAATCTGTTGAACAGCACTAGCCGGTGTTTCCTAAGCATTCTAGAAATCTGAGAAATGCTTCTATTTGTAGCTGTACTTGGGCATCTGTGCTGTGGGCGGGGGATAGGAGATCTGACGAGAAATCCGGCTTGAAGAAACAAAGCACAAATCGGAGATGCTAAATTGACCAACAGATAAGTAATCATGCTCCACGTCTCATTCCAATTGTAGGGTGAGCATATGTTCTATGAAACAAGCACCTAGAAGGCTTCTCAGGCCCCTTCAAGGACGCGGGAGAATGTTCCAAAGCAAGCAGCTGAGCAGCTGTGATTTCCTCGCGGAGTTGCCCATGAACGGCGGGCTCCAGCATCGCTTCCTGTCCCTTTCCAGTGTGAGCTGCCGTCTGAGAGGACGCACTGGGCTCTGGCAGTCGCTCTGCCTCGGCCGCCTCATGTCCCAGCAGAAACGACCATGAGAGATCCGCAGAAACCTCAGAAGAAGTAACACAATAAAGGCCCATATGGCTTCAGATTTGCACACAATGCACTGTTGTCTTTTAATTGTCGCTCTGGCTGCCTGTGGCGCTAGGCTAAAAGCCGCACTATCCAGCACAGCACCAGTGATGGTCCTCCACTGCTGCGTAAACAGATGGGGACATACAGCAAAAGCACTGTGACCAAGCATCCCTTTGAAAATTCTGCACTGAATCAGACTGAGCTCCTCAGCTCCTAATCTGGCTACTCGCATAGCAATGGTAAAGGTGCACACTGAAGCACTGTGAGGCAGTGCTGTGACCCTTAACAGGTTTGCCAACTCTAACTCATCTGGCGTGACATTCATAATTTCAGACTGTCATGCTCACGCAAGAAATCTTATGGCAAATCTATATTATTCCGTTATAAACCTCAGGTTAGCTACATCAAAAGCGTTAATAGTTCACTAGGGTAGTTTACAAACCCATCAGACTATTTACAAGGTAATAAAACTGTTATATACATGTAAATGTCTCAAATTGAAAATCTCACGCCAGCCAGCTGACCAAAGCTGCTCATACACTGCTCATAGGTTTACACTTAATTTTATATCATAATGAAGAAATCTGTAAAAGGTATTCGGCACCTGACACTGCTTATGATGTCATAGCTACATTAGTTACTATGATGTCATGTGAAACCCTTTAATTCCGATATTCTGGTATCGCAATTAAAAATAACTTGTGGGGGCACAAATAACTTATTCAGTTATTCAGTTAAGAACAAATCATGAACTAATATAGTTTCTGCATGAAGTACGATTTATTACCAATGAATGAACATGGGAGTATGTTACTTAGTTACTGGTTAATTAATGCATTAAGTAAGCATGTACTACTACATTATTTGTGCTGCCTCAAGTAAAATCTTACTAAACAGTCATATTGTTTTTCATTTTTTAATATTACATTTCTCTGAAACATATCTGTTACTCTATTTTTAACATGCAATTTTCCCAAACAAATTAATTACCAGTTGCTTCATTTTTTGTCTCTAGAATTAAAGGCCAGGGTGACTTTTAATGCAAGTCTGTTGAGAATATCTGGGAATCAGGGTTGTATTCACAGTTGTGAATACAAACAGAATGTTTACTTCCCGCTTAGAAGCCCATCAGCTAATTCTGCTGGCATAGGTTAAATTTATTCTCACGTCAGAAAAACCTCAAACTTGGCTATAGTGTATCTCAGGTGTGGCCTAGTTAGTTTTGGAACGGGGTTGTTCTAAGTTTCTCAGTTTCTGTTTTTACATTGCGGAATCTCTGAACTGCTAAGGTTCTGCAACTGTTATTGTCATCTGAGCTGTTCCAGGATCAGTAAGTATTGTGCCCTGTACTGCACATTAAAGATTCCTCAGAGGATCCTAAGTCTTGTTCCAAGAAATATTTGGCTGCACACAGCATGATTCTTGTCTTACCAAGGGTATTTTAGGCTACCCATCTAAAGTTGATGTGTATCATGGGTCCTTCAAAGTGTCTTGCGAAAATTGCTGCCAGCCTTCCTACTGTAGCAGCTGTTACCACCATAGGCTGATTTTCCATCTCAATATATCTCTGAAAATAACATTACCTGGGTTTTCTTAAATTCTGTGTAATGATAATGTTGCATTTGGCAAATCTGCAGCTTTATTGCTCCGCTCAGACTTTTCCACACACCAGATTGTAATCCCAGAGAATGCTCACCTGAAAATGGTCAGGTGCAGATAAAATCCCAAAGGCACTGAAAGGAATATCAGCTGAAGACCGTGATGAATGTTGTCGGTGATGCCTAGACCCTGCAGAGCGGAATCTGCCAGAAACCAGGTGTTACATCAAATTTAGAGACAACTGCCACTCCTGCTGAGCCAATGTCTTCTTGCCTACCATGAAAACGTGTCTATCTCTACAGACAATTACGTGGAATCTGTGAAAATCCTGACGTTGTAATTGGATTTCAGAATGATGGTCATCAAGGCATATGGCTCGTTGGGTTCCTAAGTTCTTTTGCTGGCCCTCTGCTGATAACATACATTGTAACTGCAGAATATGTCAATTTAATTCTGTAGCTACACTTCTGGGTACATTGCTTTATACTTCTTATCTGTATCTTACTCATCTAAACTTATACGACTTGAATACAGGTAAGAGAGTAATGGGATTGTTACAATATATACATTTGCTTAGCTTTTGTATCCCCTTAGCTATTTATAACATGGTATGTTCGTACCTGATGGGCAAATGTTTGTGCCTAAAATGTTCTTCTAAAGCTTTTCTAACAGAATCACACTGTTGTATTTTCTTGATCCCATAATACCGATGTGTTGAAATACTGCTTTGTTCCCATTTACATATACAAGTGGATTAACTCGGTCTTCTTCAGCTTCATCAGCTAAGACCGAATTTATGTTACACTTGAAAGAAGGGTTGGGGGTATTTTTTTTAAGTTACATTATCACCTGGAAAAGAAGAAGCAGACTGAAGGATTCTGCAAAGAGGAGTTCTTAGAGGTTCATGCTTTTCAGTTAAACAGAAATAGATCTGGACTTGGTGTCAAAAATTTCAAATGACACTAAAGACTGACTTAATGAGGGCCACCAGAGTCACTCACTTAAGATGTATTCCATCTAAATCTTTCCCAATTTCATTTCAAGTCAAGTGGCCTTTATTGTCATATCATCCGTATACAGGTATACGATGCCACAAAACAGCGTTCCCCCAAAACCACAGTGAAACATACAAACAAAATCGACAGGGGAGGGTTTCGCAGGACATAAAGTGCAAAAACTGGGGCAGGACGCAAGGGTTTATATATCTAGTGTAATGTGTATGTTTCTGAACAAGAAACAGGACAGCAGCAGTATATAGCGATGAAATATACACAATGGCTAAAAACAAACAATAAATAGATAAAAAGTTAAAGTGACCAATGCACGTGTAGGGGGGGGGTATTTAGGTGCCTTAAGAGTGGGTGGGGGTTAGATGGGTATTTCATGTCCTGACAGCCCCAGGAAAAAAGCTGTTGCTGAACCTGGCATTTCATTTTATTTTATTTCATTTTATTTCATTTCATCTCAATATTGTGCTGATCTACCATAGCTTAAAAAGAATTTTTTTAAAATTCCAATGCACACTTTGATTTAAATTTCTTCAAAGAGGAAGAACACAGTCTGTAAGACATGATTTTAAAGGTCAAAAGAAACAAAAATGATTGTCTGTGTCCATGAATCTGTACTTACTCTATTTCCTGTTTTGACCTTTCGATTTTGACTACTGTAATTTCCATACTTCTCTAACTTCTGTTGTGAATGATGTGTCAGATAATAAGACCCTGAGGGTAAACAGTTTATTCATTTTAAATTCAGCATACCCATTCCATTTATTTGTTTGTATTCCATGAATCTGAGACAATCTTTGCCGATATTGGAGTTGCTATTTCAAGTGAGAGATTCACAAGCAAAGCGCCCCAGACACAAAGACTCACACTGAACACACTACAGGCTGCGTACAGATGCTGATTCGCCTAACTGCATGATTTTGGACTGTGGAAGGAAACCAGAGAAGCTTGAGGAAATCCATAATATACAGAGAAGACATGCAAACTCCAAACCCGAAGAGAGGAGACAGGATTAAAACCTCCATCCCTGAAGATGTTAGGCAAGGGCAACTCACCAAGGCACCATGCCACCCATAAAAATAAAAAGACACAAAATATATACATCCTTCCGTGATTTGCTCTGTGATCCAAGGAGCTATGCTGTCAGGGAAATTGCCCCTGATAGAGTCTCCAAAGACAAATTGGTCCTAGATGGGCAGCCAGACTACGTGCAATTAACATAGAGCCCTATGACAATTAACACAAAGGGTCATGTGACCTGACCCAGTCAGGGAAGACCAGGGTCCTACCCTGGAGCCAGGCCTGGGCAGGAGGTCACAGGCAAGAACTGGGGAGGTGTCCAACTGGGAAGAGACCCAGGGCCAGACCCAGGACACACTGGAGAGATTATATCTCTCAGCTGACCTGGGAACGCCTTGGAATTACCCCGGAGAAACTGGAGAAGGTGACTGGGGAGAGGGAGGTCTGGGCCTCCCCAGGTAGACTGTTGCCCTGATGACCCGACCCCAGATAAGTGGCAGAAAATGGATGGATGGATGGACAATACATACAATAACGATGCTAGTATTGTAAGAAACAGAGTCACGATTCACTCAGCTTGAAATGACAAAAAGTAAGTTTATATTTTATTAAATGCTATCAACTCTTCCCCTGCCTGTGCAAAATAGGTTTGTCTTTTCTGGCGCACAAGTGAGCATACAGACCCACTGCCCTTTACCCACTGTTTTGCTGCCATTGTATCTGACGACACAGCATGTTGTCTGCATCTCTCTTTTTGTTCCCCTCTTCTCCCCTCCGCTGACATGCAGTGTTGTGCAGCAGGCCTTGGTGGCATGGTTCCCCCTGAAATTGGTTTGGCTGCCTGGGTACGAAGTGAGTGATGTTGATTACATAATGTGGAAAATAGTTAGTATCTTAGTGGCTTCCAGAATTGCTTGAACATACACAAATCATAGCCATATTTATTGTGGAATGTAAGAAAATATAGTGCTTTTTATTTCAATAGAAAGAAGTTGGTGACAGCCTTCAGTTTTCCTGTTTAGATGCCCCCCCCCCCATTTTAAAGTCACCCCCACATGCCATGAAAAGAATTGTGAGCTGCTACTGCTCACATCTATCGTGCTGTGAAAGAGCAGCCATCAGTGTTGGACATTACAAGGTGATGCAGTACTAACATGTTACTATTTTTGTTACTATATAAGTAAATATTGGTAAATTTTGGTCATTACCATGTCTCGATCACCAGCAGTAGGCCGATACCAAAGGGCAGGGAAACAGCTCGCTTGCTAAAGATTGTTTACACACATTGAATATCCTTGTTAAAAAATCATTATTTCAACTTGTGAATATTGACAGGTGACAGGCATTCATGATGGAAACTTCTAACTGCTTGTTGTCACTGTATATAAGGGCAGTAGCAGGGTTTTCTACAAGATGATACCATTATCACATGGTTGTGTTGTGATTTGAGATAGTTAATATATTGTTTTAGTAAGCAGTTTTTGTATACAGGATTGCTGTTCTCGGTATTATGTAATGACAGGGTGTCACATTGCAGAGGAGGACAAGAGGGCACAGAAGCAGAATTTTAGGAAATTTAGGGTCTTTATTGAAACCAAAAAAAACCAGGGCAAGAAACAAAGGGATCACACATGGATCTAAAACTAACACTGGGGAATAGGTCCAAACATGGCCACAGAAGGGAGCAACATCACTGACAGAACTAGGAAAGGCAAGACTGGCAGCCGCTTAAACACTGGGTTAATGAGGAGATAAACAGGAGGCAGCTGGAGTTAAGGGGGAGGAATCAAGAGGAGAGACAAACACAGAACAGGCATGGCTCGTTAGAGCCCTGCTAGGGAGAAACGGGAGGGGCAGGTAAATAGGATGTGACAGAGGGGACCGTTACTATAAATACTACTTAATGATTTTTTTTTCTAGCTTATTTTTCTGAGCCACACCCACAAACATTATTTGCAATACAATACAATATGATGCAAGATGAGTTTGGGAGATCAGACAGCAGCTTGGAATCAATCTTCATCCTAACTGGATTAAGCACAATGTTCACACCCATCACGCAGTACTCAATTGCACTTCTGTTCCTGGTTGTGGGTTACATGCTGGGTGATTTAGGTTCAAGGTATTTTATTGCATTGTTTACATGTTAAAATCTTGCAACATTCCAGCAATCTATGGTGCGAGATAAATGCCAGACAGTGAATACAAAACAAAATATGAACAATAAGAATAGCAGCCAATAACAGTACTGTTAAAAGACAAATTACACAAGACGGACATGGACAAATACTGGCTGCATACAAAAACAAACAGGCTTTGCCTGAACAAGAAAGACAGTAGGTCGAATATGGGGAATACACAGACACAGTGCATTTGGTTTGTGATTAGCATTTGTTGAGGAGCCTAATTGCATCTTGTGGTCTGAGTGCTTAATGTCCTGTACCATCTGCCAGAAGGGAGGAGGGAGAGACATGCCTGAGCAGGGTTACTGCATTCCCACTAATACGGATGGGAGTATGAGTCGTCTTTTGCTCCCTGAAGTCAATGACCAGCTCCTTAATCTTGCTGACATTTAGGGAGAAATTGTTTTCCTGGCACCACTCTGTCGGGAGCCTAATCTCATCCAAGTAGGCCATCTCATTCTCACTGGTGATTATGGTGATGGTAGTCATCTGAGAACCTGGTGATGGTTTTGGACCGGTGTCCGGCCACACAGATGTGAGTGAATGGTGAGTACAGCAGGGGGCTCAGTACACTGCCCTGTAGGGTGTCTGTATTGAGAATTAAGTTGGAAGAGGTGTTTTTAGCAATCCACATTAGCTGGCACTGAAATGTGAGGTGGTATGGAATCCAGGTACATGAGGAAGCTTCAAGCTCCAGATATACTTGGGGATGGGTATTAAATTCAGAGCTAAAGTCTATTAATCTTAGCCTTGTATCGCAATATTTATGACACAAGTGGGCTGGGCTGGTGTGGTGTACATATGACATGACGTCCTCCATGTTTTGAACGTATGCAAATTGAACGGGATCCAAGCTGTCTGAGAAGATGCTCTTCATGTGCTCTATTAACAGCTTCTCAAAGCACTTCATTATGATGGGAGTGAGCGCTGATAGTCGGGTGATAGTCATCGAGGAAACTGATATTGTTTTCCTTTGAAACCGGGGTAATTGTGGTGTTTTTAAAACAAGTGAGGGCATTGGACTTCCTTAGAAAGACCATGTGCTATTTCGCTGCTTTTGTTATTTATGGTTCTAACCAGGCTGGTTCTTCCCCATTTCAATTCCCTGAGCAGGCTCAGAGAAGTGAATCACGATTGTGATGCTTTCCCCCTTCCTAATATGTAGCTCCACGGGTTGAGGGAGCATGCTATCTCCAAGTCTTTGATGCTCAGACTCAGAGCAGCATCTTTATCCAAGTGTGAGCATCGGTTTGCGTGCAATCTGACCGAACATCTGCAGGCAAAAAGCTTCTTTCCAAATTTACCTGACTTGTTAGCCACATGCTGGGTGAAACAGCAGCATCATTTGCTTGGAAAGAGCCACCCACCCACATTTGTAGCATCTATTTTGTGTATTTTTTACTGCATAGAGTCATCTATGTGCAATTGGTAGATTTTTTTATAAGGGGTGGTGATGTAGTTGCAATTGTGAGGCCAAGGTGTATGGAAGTGTCTTTGCTGTATTAAGGGGACAGTAACATATCGTCTTACCCCATCGGTGAATTATTGTTTTTGCATTTTTCTCCCAGGTTATTTTGTTTGCAGGATCGGCGAGTGTGGAGGCGGACGGGTGCACACATGTTGTGGAAACCAGGCCGAGCCTTTTATTTATATTGTCTTCTTTTTTTGTGAATTGTTAGTTCTTACCTCTGTTGTAGTGTCCTGGTTGATAGGGAAGTGTGCCTCTGTTCCAGGATGGCTACAGGGAGGTGGGGGTGTATGCAAGGGCAGGAATGCTATCCTGAGGGGACTAATAAGGGTAGATGCTCGTTAAGGGGTTACGGGTGTTTGTTTGGATATCTGACATGGGCAAAAGACCAGTGGCCTGTACTATGAAGCGGGGTTACTGGCTTATCGGGGTAATGTGTCGGATTTAAGGTACCACAGTCTAAATGGACTTCATATTCGTTCACTTACATTTTGCCCAGCCTACCTTAAATTCGACAAGTGGGGACAAGGGTTTATAAGATGGTGGACTGATTGTTGCACGTGCTTCCTTTTGCTTGATAGTTATTTATATTAGTTCTCTTTTGAGTCAGAGCTTAAGATGGTGTTAAAATATATCACCAATCCCAAATTTTTTGGCCGACCCTGAGGCCTCTCGACACTTTACCTTACAACAGCAATACGCTCCGTAACCATAAATATAGCCCAAAAAAACGAGAAAACATTTATGGGACAGTTTGGCCCCTTTATAATAGTTTGAGGATTGAGGTATTTCACCCAAATGCAATGTTTAAGCTCAAAGCATTAAATATGGGAGTCACATGCAAATTTATAAAAAGGGGCATTTATATAACTTACACCATTTATTTATTAAGGCTGACATTTCATGTTACTTCTTTGACGCGGTACGTGCAAAGAACACCGAAATGAAAAAGAAACAGAAGTGAAACATACAAACTGGAACTGTAATTGGAGAAGAAAAGGAAAGAAAATCATTAAGTTAACATATACTACCTACATATTAGCCACTGAATTTATTGACATTGCAGTTGATGTATTGAACATGGTAGCAAAGATAAACCATCCCTAAAACCATTACAGGAAATTCTGAATTTAAAACAGTTATGTGCCATTGTGCCGCTGATGGGTAACAAGAATACAGCCCAACGAGGGACTGTTATGCTGTTGCAGGGTGAGGATTTACATAAGCTTAGTGTTTACTTTATAAAAGCTATGATAAATATATTTGTATTTGAGTATGTTTATGAGTTGAGAAATGAACCAAGAATTTGCATTGCATTTTGTTTTAATTAATGGTTAATTGTCTTTGGAATGAACAGGGCGGAGCCAGTGGAGTTCAGTTAGAGCAAAGTGGTGATTTTGAGAGTTGTGGTGATTTGGAGTGGCAGTCTGTACAATTCACATTCATAAGTAAAGATTTAACATTAGAGTTTGTTCCCCAGATAAACCAATATCTGTCCATTCGTCCATCTTCCAGCTGAATATGGAGTACAGGGTCATCACTAAATGAGCATCATGAAGAACTACAAGCTATTAAGTATTGTCATTCACTAATTCAGAACCAGTTTCTACCCTCAGGCTTTTTGAATTTTAAACGAGGGCCTCAAACAACAAATATGCCCCTTTTAAGCATTTTACGCTACTCCTGGCTTCTCGTTGTACATCTTCCCTACATTTACTGATATCATTGCATTTTAATTTTTTTCTTATTTTATTGTTTCTAAAAAAATTTCTATTGTTATTTTTAACATATTTTTATTTATTTATTTTTTATGTTATTTTTCTTTAGTATTATAGTAGTATGACATCCAGTAGATTCCAGGAAGCTTGTGGAAAAAACATTTCACATCACACAAGCACAGTGTATGTTGAAAAATAACACAAGTGAAGAAGATCCATTATTCATAAATGTTTAAATGCTAGTCACAGAATCACAATAGGACGGGGAAGGAAGCCAATACTGTCTCAGGGAGAACCTGTGCAAAGTCTGCACACAGACTAAAGGCAGGGTGTAACACCCAAGCCAGGAGATGCAAGGTCACAATGCTCCCTGCTGGCCTTCTCAGATAATCTGTCGACACCATAAAATTATCTAGCTAACACAGGCAAACTATGAAATAAAACTGAGAACTACCCAAACACTCCAAAAGTGTTGACTGGGTCAAGTATAGTACATTTATGGTAAAGTACAGTTTTGTTATATTATTATAGCTATGTGTCTTAACAACACTGCACATATATTTATAGTTTACACTTATTTTTTATTTAGCAGATGTTGTTCTCCAAAGCAATGTACTGTACAAGTTTGGCAAATAGTGCATTACAAATATACAGCTATCAAGGAGTCAGCCAGGCTTAAGTGCAGCTAAGCTGAGCTTCCGATGAGCAATCAGTAACAAGCTTAAGTGATAGAAGAGCAAGAGCTACACAACAGCTTCTTACAGATATATAATTTCTATTATTACTCCTGTTGCTGCTGTTGTGTGTCTTCTAAATGTATATTTAACTTTTGTATAGCTACTCTTTATCATTCCTGTTGACCTTTCCAAGTGTTTCCATCTCCTTGGTCCCTCTCTCCCAGTTGGGTACCTTTGTTACGCCTCTGACACCAGCGTTGTTTCAGCGGATGTCATGACTGGCACGTCGCCATCCATCTCTCTGAAAACCGTGTGCTGATGACCTTCACTCCGAGGCGTTGATTATCATTACACCACCTGTGCACCAGGTAATTAAAAATTAAGATGCCATAATTACTAATGAGTTCGTATGTAAGTCTTACCCTTTGTTTTCCATGTATTATTATTTCCAGGCCCAGCAGCTCAGATTACAGAAAGAAGGTTCTAGAAAGAGTGTAGTGGGTGGATTTAAAACATATTATTATGTATGTATCATGAAACTGTCAGAAGGGGCGTCAGAGGGGCCCTTAAATATGTAAAATTATATAATGTAAGGGGGATGGGGGCCCCAAGGTGTAATTTTGTCACAGAGCCCAGAATGTCTAGCTAGTCCCCTGACTGTCAGCATAGGACGGTGTGTTAAGTCAACATTCAGTAAGTCACATACAGCTTATTGCTGAACCTAGTCTTTGAATCCACGAGTCTTAATCCCAGTACCGATTATATTTTTATGTAAAACCAAGAAATGTGTGCCAATGCAGATGCATTTAATTATTTTCTGTGCATTTGTACATCTACATCATTCTTTATCAATATTTCTATATTTATGAAATATTAAAACCAAATGTTTGTCTTGATCCATCCTTCATTCTCAAAAATTTCTTATGACCTAATTTCATATTTGTTGAATTATTCTATATTATTTGGGCCATTACTCAGTTTTTTCAGTTATGAAGCCTTCAGTATCGAATCAGAAAATCTGAAAAAATCTATTGCATTGTCAGTGACATTACTGCAGTCCAAGCATATCTCACTGTAACTTACGTTAAAAACATTTTATTAGTTCTATCATTACCTGTATTTCATGAAATCATATCAATCAAGATTTAGTTCCACAAGCAGTTGGGGTGCAAATTATCCTGTGGAAAGAGTATTTACATATATTATAATTGCAAATTAATACTTAAATGCAAATGTAAATGAAATGAAGAAAAAAACAATACAAATTTTTCATCACATTATTGTCAATAACATACTCTCACGTTGGGTGCTATTACTACAATTGTTCTTATAGTCTGAGGACTGTGTATTCTGCTTTTCAGTATTGGCTATTAATGCTATATACCCTCTGTACTGTTGTATCTCTGTGCAATTGCTGTGTATCTTATGTAAATAAGCTGGTTGTAGAAATGATTAATGCTGTATGTAATTCACAATAAGTGGTAGAGTCACATTACACCGAGAAGGTTCCCTGCCACAGTCAGTATTTGCTTTGTAATTGGGCTGAGCCTAGTTTCCATTGTAATGTTTTATTTGGGTAATAAAAGCTTGCTCAATAATGGTGTAGAGTAAGGCTGCTCTGAAGAAATGGCTCGTCTATACTTAACGTGATTCTGGAGGCAGAAGCGGGTCCGACCCAGTACTAGCTAGGTGTGCCTAATAAAGTAGCACTGAATATATGTGCAGTTTGCATGACAGAACATGTCTAACAAAAAGAAGAATTTGGTATTTCATTTGCCGATCAGCTCCAGTATTAACATCGCTGGTGAAAAGAATGATATTGTGGCAGGGTCCGACATTTCAGGCTAGAATGTTTTATATATAACTAAGTGACAAGTTGGAAAAGATATTAGCATCATCTTTATGTCAAGTTCCTGCAAAAGGGAGATTCCAACCATTCTTATGACCTATTGTAGACTATTCAAAGTGAGCTTTTAATCTGAGCACACTTCTACCCTGCCACTTGGATGGTGCAAACAGAATATTTCACAGAATGTCAGTTTTATATCACATACACATGACCAGTGATCACTTCAGAAGGTGAAGGTTTTTCGCCTTTTTGTATGTTGAAATCTGAAGCAAAACTCTTTGTAAAGGGTGATAACATTTTAGGCTATGCATAACCAGTGTGAAATCTAGCAAGGCCGGACAATGTGTCTGCAATCCTGCAGAAATGTATAAAGAGAAATTCACCATCAAAGATTCCTGTGAAAGGCAAATTACACACCACGTTGAAAACATTTTAAAGGTGAATAAGGAAATAAGGAAAATCGGGGAAAGTGTTCAGGTTAAAGTTGGAAAAGCAGAAGGAAGGAAAGTAATAGATTTTTCAACAAATTGTACAAATTTTTATCTTACAATCGAACACTTCAAGCACTCCATAAGTTGTACAATGTTGCAATACTATGAATATGCAATATGTATTTTTTAAACTGATGTAGGAATATTTAGCTCAGGTAAATTTTAATATCTCCACCAATATGTTTGAAATTAATTAAATTAAATCAATTATTATTTAATGATAATTATTTACTAATTGTTATGCCGAATGGTTAGTTCCTCCAAACTCAATTGTGGAATCCCTGTGAGTCTGTTAATGTCTGACTTAACTGGGATTCATTAATTACCAGTATCGCTTAATAACCTGGGTTAGAAGGCTCGTCCAGCGAACTGCATCACCAGGTAATGTAAACGATTGGTAGCGAAACTCCCCTCACGGCCGTGGAGAGAGAGTCTCGTGATATTTCAGGCGAGTTTGAGGTTTCAGAGCTTAGTAGCCAGGATCGCACAGAGGCAGGGACCTATTGCGAGCACTC
>JAODKC010000137.1:15393955-15420305 GCA_026777985.1 Mormyrops attenuatus
GGCCTCCCTTGTTATCTGTGTGGAGGTGTGTGTACATGTGGGATCACTAACCCCCCTTTGGTGCCTAGGCAAACGAGCACCTCTCGTACCAGGCTGGGCCTCATCTCAGGCACTGGAATCTCAGCCTTGTCAAATGCGCATGTGTGATCCTACACTCACCATCACTATCCTACACTCACCATCACTATCCTACACTCACCATCACTTTCCAAAATCACCATCTAAACTTTCTCAGAAAAGCAAATCACACAGCATATTTAAAACCTTTTAAAGGCGTCCTGAATAAGGAAAAGCAGGGAAAATGTTCAAGTGAGACTTGGCAAAGTATCAGGAAAGAAAGTGATAGATTTTTCAACAAAACATAAGATAAAAATATGTACAATCAAAGAAGTACTCCATAATTTGTACAATGTTGCAGTACTATGAATATGCAATCTATATTTTTTAAAATAATCAGGAGACTCAGTAAACATAGGAATAGATGCTGACTTTACAAGCTGTATTGCCAGTCTAGGCTGTCATTATGTGTGTCTCTCAGTACCAAGAATGCAAAGATGGTAATTGTGTTCTTGGCAAGAGCAGTATCACTAACTTGCCTTTCAAGAACGATCTTGAGATGCAGTGAATCATGGGATTGTTCTCATTTAGCGAGGATGCAACCTTGATATTTGGGGCAGGGCAAAAACAACATCCAGGGATTTTTACCGTCCTCTTTACTTCCGTCCTTAGCATTGGAACTGGTCTTCGGAAGATGGCATAAAACGAGTATGCGAGCACAAAAGTACGGTCAAGTACACATATCGAGAAACACCCAATGGCAGCTTAGAGCAGATGTGATGACATCATCATCTCACATGCCCCTTTAAACTCCAATTATGACCAACATACATGGACCAGCATCTTTGTCGCTCAACTACATTAAACTCCTTTTCCATGACTACCACCATGGGAGAGATAACAGATAATAGAGATCCCTGCTTAGTTTTCATGGCCATTTGATAGACATTTCTGCAGCTTTAACTTAAAAATTTTGGCAGGTATTTTGACCACTGTTTCTGTTTTATACAGGGACACAGCTTCCAAGGACTCCCGATATAAACAGATGTCAGTGTTGCTTTTGCTCTCTGCTCCTGACTAGCGGAATATTATTCCAGCATCCTCGTTAACGTACATTATCACATGCACACATGGTGTCTGGAGCAGGGATAGGAACAGATGGCTACAAAGACCAGAGACCAGAAGAGTGATGACTGACAGAGGTGGAAATATGTGCAAATGGCTGTGATTCTTTACTCTAATATGTGAGCACTTGTAACATTAACTGAATGTGAGTGTTTGCCGTTGCCCAATTCTGCGGAGATTGTTCCAGTCACGTGGCACTATGTCTACAATAGGAAAACAGCCCTGCATTATTGACTTGCCATGTTTCTTGAAGTGCTCATTGATATGGTAAACATGCTTTTGGAAGCTTACCGATAAGTCTGCTGTTGAAGTTGCATGAAGGGTAGACAACAACCAAGATAACAAAGTAACATTTTACTTGAGGGGGGTACAAGTAACTTAGTTACTCAGTTACTATCTATCTATCTATCTATCTATCTATCTATCTATCTATATCTATATATCAACAAAGAACATTAGTGGTATTTTTTGCAAAAAAACATGAAACAATATGAATATAATTAGTATTACATAAAAGCAGCGGTCAAGCTAGTTACATTAGCGAATAATTTCAGTAAATATTCAGTATTTTCTTGCCTGTGAAGCAGAATGTGTACAGATATTGTTCTACCCATCCATTTTCTGTACGTGCTTGTCCTATTCAGGGTCACGGGAGACTAGAGCTTATGGGTGCAAGGCAGGGAACAATCCAGGATGGGGTGCCAACCCATCAGAGGGCACACTCTCACACCTGTCACTCACACATGCACACCTACAGGCAATTTGGTAACTCCAATTAATCTGTGTGATTTTGGACTGTGGGGGGAAAAATGGAGTACCTGGAGGAAACCCCACAATGACATGGGGGGAACATGCAAACTCCACACATATGAAGCCATGGCAGAAACTTGAACCATGGTCCCAGAAGTGTGAGGTAGCAGTGCTTACCACTGCACCACCACGCCATCCGGGTATTCTACCCTCCGTGGCAATAATCATTGTAATGGTACAAGTAAAGTCGTGTGTAAATCCTGTTATTTTACTTCATTATAACACCATTTTTCATTATTCATATTCACCACTTTGTTTGTCAAATGCTTAACAGAATGTTAAAGCTATGTCCTGAATGACACACAGAATATTATCAGTACTGCGCATGGCTGGCCGTCTGCTGACCTGCTCAGTTTCAAAATGTCATTCTGGTTGCTATACTCTGTGGTTGCTAGGCGACAGCTCAGTTTAACTTTCCAATAGAAGCCCTCCTGTCTGAGTTTTCCTCTCAAAAATCTGATTCAGAAGAGGAGCCATGAATGCAGAATGACCTGTCATCCTTTGAGGCTATTGGTTTGGATATCCAGCAAATCAACTCTTATAACATCGTGTGCACATATGTTATACATGTGTTTTAAATGTGTAGATTATATTGTAATCATGTTGAGAAATAGAGTTTATTTACATTTGGGGCCTCTATACTCATTTTCATTGTTTGCTGCGTTCCAAAGAGATTTGTCTCAACAATAAATAACCACATTTGTGGGCCACTTCCCTGGTAGCTGACTATTTGGTTGGTTCAGCTTCCCTGTAATCAACAGAGCTGATTTCCTTGCTTCAGATCACATGTATTCCCACATTAAAAAGGATGCCTCTGTAACGCTGTCTCCCATGTTAAAAAGTTCCAATTCCCAGCATGCACGGAATGGTTTTGCATCACTGTCCTCAAACCAGCAACCAGCAAAGTGACAATTCAGATTGATATTTCTGGAAGGTTATAGCACAATGTCTTCCATCCCTACAACTATAGATTTTCACACACACGAAGATAATCATATCTTTATGGGGACCGCTCATTCATTACTATGGGAAAAATGCTAATGCTAACTATGACAACCTTAACCCCCACCCAACCATAAGTAACCAAACAAAATACAAGTTTTTGCATGTTTACTTTTTTGATTATGGTCATGGAGTTTTAGAAAATTGAGTTTTCCCTTACGGGGATCGGGACCTTGTGCCCGTAAGGTGAAAAAAATGGGTATTCATCACTTTGTGGGAACATTTGGTCCACACAAGGTAAGATATATCTGGACCACACACACACAGACTTGTATGCATAGTTACATAGTCTGAGCACTGGGGTACCATGCCTGCATGCTTGAATAATGCGAGCACAACACAGTTCGGGGACTTCTTTCAATTTAACACCAACATGGGTAAACACAGCATTCTGTACTTCTTATTTCTCCCCAAGCTTTTTTCTCTTTCTCCTCCATCTCACTGTGAAAAAGGATGATGTTGCAAGATGCATTTCTTTCATGACATTTTGTGATTTGACTGAATAGCATTGCTGTCACAAATATTAATTTCCCGTTGTATATCCACCTGATAAGAAAGGGTCTGTGAATATTTTTCAGTTTTTTTTGCCTGCATTGATGCAAGTTTGATTTTTGTTTTGTTTTCCAGTCCCTCCAGAAAACGCACAAAGAGCATTGAGAAATCGACTGG
Source organism: Mormyrops attenuatus (assembly GCA_026777985.1). Taxonomy (NCBI): domain Eukaryota; kingdom Metazoa; phylum Chordata; class Actinopteri; order Osteoglossiformes; family Mormyridae; genus Mormyrops; species Mormyrops attenuatus. The sequence continues at coordinate 15,397,619 of JAODKC010000137.1, forward strand.
AAAAAAGAAAAAAAATCATTGTCATAAATCTAGCATTTCCCCACAGATTTGCAACAAATGCTGTGAGTCCTTAGCCTGCTCTTTCAGCTGAAGGATGTGCATAATTCCGCTTTACTCTTTTCTGTATGCTTGTGGCCCCATGATCTGTGTATTAAAGCTTAGTAGTCTGTATAAAGCTCTGAATTCCGTCAGAGCAGACTATGCCAGCATCCTCAGAATACACTGCTGTCAGTAAGCAGTACGATTTCTTTTTGGACATACTTGAGAGTAAGGTAAGGAAATATTTTTTCCTAAGTCTGTCATTTCAGCAACCACTGTGCCAGCCGTTCAGTCATAGGAGTCTAAGGGGTTTTGAAGGACATGTCCAAAATTTGTTCAGGGCCCTTGAGAATGAAGGGAGGAATTCTCTTAAAAATGCCAATGGGAAGGCCTTGACGATCACACAATAGTTTGGGAAAGGTTGGGGTGACTGCCAAGAAAAACCACTCGTGGATTTGAGATGTATGAAAGTGCATTAATGACTACGTGAACAAAGAGCAAGTCTCCTGCTTAAATTCGAAATGAGCGCCTTTCACTGGCAGGTGGTTTCTCTCTGCTAATGCTTTTATTTTCCCTTTGTAAGGAGCCTTTGTCATCCATCAAACTCAAAAAGTCCCATACATTGACTTAGTTGGAATGGCATGAAGTAGAAATGAGTGACTGAAGAATTGTTTTTGAAATAGCTTTAGTCTTTAGAAGGTTCCAGGTACTGTGTGTGTTTGATTAACAGGGAGGTAACATGTGCACTGAAAGATTCTAGTTTGCACTATGGATATTTAAACACAGTTCACATAGTGAAGTTTATTGACAGTGGGGAGCGTCACGTACTTGTGGTGACGACAATCTGGAGAGAAACTCGAAGAACAGGCTAAGAGTGAGCCCATACAAATTGCCCATAAGTCCTCGGCGTAGCAAGTGCTGGAAGGCAGACTGGAGATCGCTCGCTCGCTCACAGAGCGCCACCTGCTCACTGGCATGGCTCAGAGTGCCTGTCCATATGCCGACTGGGGTGGCAAGGCTGGGGGAAGCCAACCTTGTTACACAGCGCTAAATGGAAATCAATCGGCCAGTACGCACTGGACTTGTGACGAACAAACATAAGACCAGGGACATATGAAACTGCATATTGTAGCATTTTATTAGTGTCACTGTATTCTACTGGCAAAAAAAAAATACTGGGCGAACCACTGCATACTTGACTGAATGGTAAATTACAGTTCTATAGAAAATTATATGGCCATACATATCAACACCATACATATGATTTAGTATAATTTATAAAACAGTTTTCTCTCGGGGTGTCCTGCCACAGAGCCGCATATCATGCATGTATATGGTTATTTTAACACAACCTTGGCTCAGTCGCCGAGGATGCCTGAAAACAGCAACAAATGTTGGAAATAAGGCCAATAAATAAAACTGATTCTCCTCTGGTTATAACAACAGAAGTATCCCTGAACAATGTACGCTAATTACTCCATCAGTTTTCGTTACGCGGCCACACTAAAGTTGTCATGGCATTGTTTTCTTTGATCTGAGACAGTTATTTTATTTTGCAACATCATTTATTAAGCAACTGCCAGCAATTTTGATTTTGCCTCCAAATTACATTCTGTGTCCCTTGCGGGGGAGAAAAAAATGTTATTTCTGTATTCCGCTTATTCTTTGCCGGTCAATCCAGAGCGTAAGCCGCTACCTGTCATTGCATTTGAAGATTAAATAAGAATAAACATTCGACTTCATATATTTCGCTAAGGTTTCATTAATGCAGTATAATGCTTTGGTGAGCACTCCGCAGGGTTACCCAGTACCTCTATATTCATTCAATTTAGGGTCACCTGATCTAACTCCTCCTGACTCAGCAAGGCTCCGATATACAGTTTTTCTTTAATGACCAGCTCTAGTTCACAAGGGACTGTATCTCAGCTGCCAGTCTAACTAGGTGCACAACAGAATTAATCTGTGGTCATTAGTAACCATTGCCTGCGTTCACTGAATAATACATGGTTTTAATGTTTATTATATAACTGTAACTACGTTGCTATTGCTGGTGGGTTTGTTAATTTGAGTGGAAATGTGATGTTTCATTAATTTAGTGTAAAACTATTTTGATTCCTAATTCCCATATTTCAATTCATCAATACATCTTCCACCTCTTTTCCTGGTCAGGGTCATGGTATCCTGTGTTACCACTACAAATAATTAAAATGAAGTTTGTTGATTTAATATATGCCGGCTTTATGTAATGGAACATGTGCTCAAACGCTGGAGTAATTTACGAGAATTGACAAACATAAGAAAACAAATACTTGAGGAATGGTCGGAGTATCAGCCATGTCAGAAAAACAACACGGTTAATGATAACCAATGTTAAGTAGCTCCCATCACTCAGGGTAAACTGCACTGCAAGACACATGGATTCACATAAGAATTCGCAACAATGGAAAACCAGCAAACCGCAGTCTTAGAATTCCAAATCCCAGTTCCTGTGCTGCTTTAGTGAAAATGCTCAACTTTAGGGCAAATAAAAAATAAAACAAAGCTTTGTGGTTCTGGGAGTTCGAGAGCGCCGAAAGGCCAACACAAATAAGTTGATTCCTGTGCAGCGGCCCGGGCAACTCACCATGGTTGGTCTGTGTTTTCGAAGCCACTGTGGAATACCAACAAGTGTGGGCACAGGTGTGGGCAGAGTGCGGAAAGGGAAGCCAAATGCGAAGGAGGGCTGAGATACTCAAAGACAACAGCGAGATAACAGTTACCCGTGTGTCTGTATCCCTGTGGCCCTGGGCCTCAGCTTCAATAAATATTTATTCTCTGAACGGGGACGGCCACAGTAGTTTGAAATATCTATTAGTATTCAGGGCTGGGAGTGCAAACAAGGGCTAACTGCGCTATCCGTAGTAAAGGTAAAGGTGGAGAATTATAAGACTGCAATGAGGGCTCTGGGTGTGAGATGCTGGAAAAATGCCAGCAGTCACCTTAGCGTTATTTACATTTATTTTATTTAGCAGACGCTTTTGTCCAAAGCGACACACAACTTTAATACACAGTATAGCCGAGCTGAGGCCCAGCGGCCTGCATACCTTCTGTAATAAAATTTCAAAACCAGAGCTGCCAACCCTCCCGTATTTTATGGGATCATCCCATATGGAGAAATCAAATGCTATTTCCCATTTTGAAGTAATATGGAACACAATTTGCCCCTTTTTTTCTGGGCCAAATACATTAAATACACCCTCCTGGTCCCCCCCTCCCCTTGGCAAATATTATCATCATGGATCCCAGGATCCCACCTGCACGTTTCAGGCTGAGTTAAAGGTTTGGGCTTTAGCAGAGGACTTAAGCAGTTACAGTAATACTGGGATGCAGTATATATTTTATCAGTCTGCCAGGAAAAAAATAATTCGATGAATAATCCTCAGCGTTCTTGGTTTTAAACAAAGCCGTTAGCGGCACATTTAATAAAAGCAATCTGTTTCAAATTACTTCAGCCAGTAATACAGCTCATACAATATGTCTACTGTGAAACTGCCATTTTAAATAACAGTGCCTTTGTACTGTTATCTCTCAAGGAGAAGCATTATAATTTAGGCCATGAAAACATGCACCCAACAATTGAAAGCGTTTATTTAAGATATTCTCAACCATATATAGATATTTGTTATTGGAAATGGGTGAAGGCTTGCTGTAAATGCAGAGCATGAGTGCCGGAAGGGGGTGTCAAATCAATGGAGTGTTATTAAAAAAATAACAAAAGAGATAATATGCCTTTAAAAAGCAAGAAAAAAAATGCCTAAAACTCACAGAAATGACCCAGGCAGCCTTTAATCCAGTATACAGAGTCCCCCCCCCCACAATCCCATTCCTTCAGCTGTTCACTAGTCACTCAGCTGACCCTGCTTAGACCCTGACATTGTGGTCAGTCTAATCAGGGTCGGCAGGGCTGCAATTTCTAAGCAGTCACCCATGAATGAAATCAATATCAACATCAACGAAACAGAATCGAAAAACAATACACAGCCTTAAGTAGTAGCGGACTGCTTCCCATTACAATATAGCCGCATGTTAAACAAACGGAGCTGTAAAACTTATTGCCGTTCTGTGTAGGGGAAGTATTAACTGGTACTAAAAGCTGCACATCGGGCCGAGTTGAAGAGACAGGTCTTAAGCCATTTAGAAGAGTGGGCCCCTCCCTTTCCTCCTAAGACAGGGCTCCTTTTATTCTCATCAATGTCAGTCCAGGCCGGCTCACATCAACAAAACCATCCCTTTAACATTTTTCGTGCACCCACTATTAGACCCGAATAAATATGCTCAAATGATTGAGGTAGTTTAGATGTGACACGGAATAGCAATAGCTCTGGATTAGCGCGTAATCAGTGGACGCTTTGACTCTGAATACTCTTGAAGACCCTGGTATCTATATACCCAGAGCAATTATTTCTACGGACATCCCTAGAGGTACAAGACTAGCAGAATCCTACTGGGTATGCCTATTAAAGGTCAACAGGACATTCTTTTTTTAATCCCCTTGGACCCACGGTGGTCTGACAGCACCTCCCTTGCCGGCCCCTTCGCCGTTGACCCTGCACACGTTGGCCCGGCGTGTGAGATTTAGCTCCAAATGGCCCATCATCCTTCACTGTCGCAGACAGATAAATCAACACCCATAATCAGCGTATAAATATGCATGAGACACCCTCCGCCTGCTACCGGGTGTTACTCAGTCTAATTGATTGGCAAAGGCCTGAGCTCGCTGGGCCCTGGGAAGGCTGGGGGGCGGGGAAGTGGCAGGGAACTATCCCCCCTAGTTCCGTGCGTGGAAAATGAGAAGCCAATGAAACGGTCGGCCATGTATCCAGGGGCTTGTGCTGTGTAACCAATAGCGGCTTTACACTTCAGCCTCGTGCGCCCGGGGTCTGCGGACCCATGGATCGTTATGCATTATGCACTTGCAGGCAGCAAAGGCTTAATGCATGCCGATTCACATCTCGAGATGAAAGACGCTGCCCTTCTGCTTCCGGAGATTTTCTGCGTCTGTCTGAATCGCCCGCGTCCGTGATGCGACATAAGTTCACACAGAGAAGTTTTCATGTCGATTTTTTTTCCTCATCAAAATGCTTGTTAAGACACTATTTTTCTGTTTTCTAAGTAAATCACTGCTGAAGCCAGCTGTTTCCTAATTAAATCAGGATGATTTTTTTCCATTTCTGCCTTCTAGACTTACTGCTGCAGATCACACAGATTATAAGGCAGCAGCTATTATCTGTGTTCTGCTAAACCCTATGCAAAACAAATGTAGACAAAGTATAAGGCTCAAAATGGAATTCATGTTGCATAAGTACATTGCTTTTCATATATCCCGTCTGTCCACACACACATATATATATATATATATATGTGTGAGTGAAGCTTGGGGTTTGAGCACAGGTTCAACCATTTATCTGGTGCTTCTGGTTAAGGTAAATGGACTGCATTTATATAGCGCTTTTCTACTCCTACAAGTACTCCAAGCACTTTACAAATTCATGCCTCACATTCATATAGACACATTCATACACCGGTGGCGAAGGCTGCCATGCAAGGCGCCCACCTGCACACCAGGAGCAATTGGGGGTTCAGTGTCTTGCTCAAGGATACTTGGGTGGGGGCAGGAGGAACCAGGGCTCGAAACGGCAAACCTCCAGTTATCGAACGATAGTACTACCTCCTGCGCCAACATCTTCCCCCGAGGGTCTTGCTCAAGGGCCTAACAGACATGTCAGTATTCTGCTGAGGGCTATAGTCCAACCCATGACCATGGGCACAGCGTCCTAACATGCTGAACCACACACCACCCCGGTTCTGACATCCTGTTTCAACAAAGGTACTTTAGAATTAGAAATTAGTGAAGGGCTCGTCAGCAGCCACACCCAAGCAGACCACATCCCACCTCAGCAGAATACAAGCACATCCCCTGATTAAACCAAAAGTAAACAAGGACCTCTAGCTGAATTTTTGCATGCTGTGCTTATAGTTGACTTCTATTGGTTTCTGAAGTCTTGCTTGCTTTTTGGATCCTATCTGTCGAATATAATTTGGACCTGGTACACGTATCACCTCAGTCTGGATTCTGGGCTTACCTCGCGTTTTGACCCTGATTCTTGGATTACGTTTTGGTATCGGTCACTCCTCGTTGTGAGTTATTAAACCTGCTCGCCGTGCACTTGGATCATGGAACTTTTTCATTACAGTTCCATCCCTTTCTTTTCATCTGTTCCTCATTTCTTTGAGTCCTTATACTTTAGTGCAGGGGTGGGCAATCATACCCAGAAAGGGCCACTGTGTGTGCGGGTTTTCGCTGCAACTCCCTAATTAGATTACTAATTAAAGGACTGATTGGCTGAAGAGTCCTCACACCTGGGCTTCAACAGCTGAACTAATGGTTACTCCAAAAACCTGCATACACACCGGCCCTTTGCGGATAAGATTGGCCACCCCTGCTTTAGTGCATCGTGCTTTTGTTTTGACTGCAACCTTGGACCAGAGCCCAACCTTAAGCACGACCCAGGCTGCTGTGCTGAGATGTGTGGATATGTCAAGTAGTTCCTTTTTTCTACCTTGGTGGGAAGGAAGTTTTATATTAGATTATTCAGAAGGGTTTTTCGCCACAATTCCTCCCTGCTCTTGGGGGAGGGGTCTCTGGTCCATTCTGGGCTTCCATGCCACCCTGTGCCAAATGACTATTATTTACATGGATACCCAGGTCCACCTCATACCAACTAATTTCACGTGCAAATAATTAATTCAGAAGAAAAATTAAAAGGAAAATAGTGAAACTTCTGGGTTTTCTGTTCTGTCCTAAGTAATAATGAGTATACTTTTATTTATCCCTGTGGGGAAATTCTCTTTTTGCCTCCTGGCTCCCTGGTGAAGACAAACTTGGAAGTGAAGGGCAGCTACCTGTAGTGGTGCCCAGGGAGCTGAGGGTTAAAGGACTCGCTCAAGGGCACACAGATGTGCCAGGGCCAGGCTTCAGCTGGTGACCTTCCAATCACTGGCACAGAGGCCTAGCCCACTGAGCCACACACTGTCCCCCCAAATAAATTAAAAAGTCATGGGAAGGTTAGGATGAGACGTCCCATTTCCAGTTTATTTCTTTTAAGGAAATCTCACAGAAGGCTCAGTGCTGGATCTCAGAAGTCTTTTAGTCTCGACTTTAGTATCTCATTTAGTCCTCATAATAATTGATGGAGAGTACATGGGGAATCGGGACAATTCATCCCACACCGTTAAGCTTTCGCCGTTGGAACCAGACACCCAGTTCTGTTACCTAATGTCCTGTGGTTCTCCTTTATGGATACAGAATGCGTATAATTCAGGCCGAGATCCGCAGACTGTCTGTTATATTGCTTTTTTCTATCTACCGTTCAGGCTCATGCCACTGAATCACAGTTTTAGTTTACCTCGTTTTGTCAATTCCATTACTTGCAATGACAATAGCCGTTGCTGTTTTCCCCAAGCTAACCTCTTATTTGATGTATGGGGTATTTTCTTAAGACACGTTAGCCTTTTAAAAATGCCTCGCCAGCCATATAAGCACGAACCGCAACACCTCGTTTACTCTGACTGAATTACCCACCGTCAGCCATGCTAATTTATAACGCAGACCTCTATAACTGACACATTTATTTTGTGCCTCACAATAGGTATAATGTTGAGAACATATACCACGCACGTTCCTCTGCATCCACCACTATAGTGGAACTGCAATTAATTTGCCGAATGTACTCCGAAATCCTTCACTTTCTCCAGTTACAACAGGGTGACTCCAAGGCCGGGTACATTACCGTCACAAGACATGTCAACTGCTGATAAGTTTATTGAAAACAGCTATTACACTTTCAAACTGTGACAAACTATCCTCCAAATCACTCCCAAAGGTGTTACAGTCAGGCTGCAACTTCAAAGAGGCACAATGTACAATAAATCCTCGATTCCTTCTCCAATAAACATTTTAACTAAGCAAACCTTAGCTGTAATTCTGGTCATGAAGGTGCTGACAGTTCTTTTTAAAAGATTAAGAAAGACATTTGTAAACATTTTATATATACTTTTTTATACATGTAGCACATTTACTTTTGAGTATATGTTTTCTATGTGTGCTTTTTAATAATGTATTTAATATTTTATATAAAATGTTATATTTGTGAAATATAAATTAATATTTTTTTCCTTTTCATATATATAACATGACTTGCTTCTTCAACAGTTTCATTTTCCAAAGATTTTTTTAAGTTCATATATTAGATTCATTAGAAACAGCTGCTTGACAAAAAACAAGCTAGAATTATTATGGCCATTGGTGTCAATTTCTTCACAGGACATGCAAGTTGAAATATTTATTTTAGTTTGTTTACTGATTACATACCATTCTACACCAGAGATGTGCAAAGATACTTTTTATCAGAAACTGCTGGATGTGGTGAGTAGGAAATTGGGAAGGATGTGCAAAGGCTTTGGGTAGTCAAAGGAGATGTTTAGAGCTATTTTTCTGGGTGATAAATGTATATTTTCTCAGAAAAAAACACAATTTAACATTAGAATCTAAGTAAATTAACAGTATCAGTAAAAATCTAAGAATAATTTCTTCCATTTTCCAATAGGTTACTGATATTGTGCTGGATGTAGAGATGCACCGATCCGATATTCGGATCGGCATCGGCGCCGATCCAGACCTATTTGATGGATTGGGTATCGGCCATGTGTGACCGATCCACGTCCTACACTTACTTATTTAGTTTTTGGCAATCTCTAAAAAGCTCCTATTTCGTGTTAAATCTATTTGCACAATCAATTGCACGACGAATAGCTCTTTCCCATTTTACATGTTTTTTTGCGGCATTCAGGTCGAACACTAACGCTGCCCCTCAGTCTTTTTTGCTACTCAGTGGGTGTGAGTGCAGTGACGTCATGCGCATACCCTTCGCAGTACGAGGAGCGTAAGATAAGACGTGACGATCTGGGAGTATTTTACACTTTTAACAGAAACCAGTAGCACAGCGATTTGCAATATTTATAAAATAAAGTTTTGAGAGGTGGGAATAGCGTTTAATGGACAATCCCATTTAACAAAGGGCACGCAACTGCGCAAGACAAAAAAAGCAATGAATGATTTGGGAGTCACTAACTTGGACTCTTTTGCAAAGATGCTGCAGCCAGAGGGGCTGCCATCGAAACAAAGTGTAACAGCTGGCGTCAACGGGAGAAAAATTGTGTTGCTTTTTAAGCAATCGCCACCTATGTATACTTGCTCTGAAGATATTCATATTGAACTGCAAATGCCTCAAAAATGCTTAAAACAAGATGTACAAACGAGGTGGAACAGTACGTTATGTATGTTTGTAGTGGCCTATTTAAATGTTTTTGGCATACATTTTTTCCATCTGTATTTACTACCTTAAAAAAATTTATATATAAAGTATAACAAAGTAAAAAGAGCTCTTGTATCGGAATCTGTATCGTATCGGCAGTTGTGTATCGGAATCGGATTGGAACTGAAAAAATTTGGATCGGCCCATCCCTAGCCGGATGGCTAGAACAACAACAATTCGGTTCCCAAACCTCCTTTCAGGGGCCCCCCAGGCTCATTCATCCATTTACCGGAGCTGCTTGCCCTGTTCAGGGTCATGTGGGGTCCGGAGCCTATGGGTGCAAGACAGGGAACAATCCAAAATGGAGCACCAGCCCATCGCAAGGTATACTCACACACCATTCATTCATACATGTACACCTACGGGCAATTACCTCAGCATGTTTTTGGACAGCCAGGGGAAACCTCCAGAGTACCTGGAGGAAACCCCACAACAACACTTGGAGACCATGCAAACTTGATAGAGAACCTTGATGGAGACTTGAACCCAAGCCCCAGAGCACCACTGTCGCACCATACCACCTCATGGCCCCAGTCATTCCATGTATTTGTAAAATTTCACCAATTAATTAAATAAATTAATTAGTTAAATGACTTGACATTGATTCGCCAAACACGGTGTACTAGTGGTCAAGTCAAAAAACACACTTTCACAGACATAATCTTATCATTTTACATGTACATGAAGTTCATTTCAACATAATTTCCTTTGATTGCCTAAGATGTATATGCACTGTACATGTGCTGTACGTGTTCAAAGCAGAAGATGAGGTTGCTCTAAAGTAGTAGGACATCACGCTAACCATTTTTGTGGCCTTCTCACATCCTTCTTGCTAACTTTCTTTTCTCACTTCACTTTCCTCTCTGCCGTTCACCAAGAGTGCACTTCAATTAAGCAACATCAATAACACGGAGCGGGAAATAATATTCTTGTTTGACTGCATCATACCGCACAAAACAGTATGTACCCTGTCGCCTCGTTAAATTTTATACTCTGCTATAAGGAAGGTGCCAGGGAATATGAAGTCCGGCACTGAAGCCATGCAGTCAGATCTTATGCCTGTTCACATGATGAGGGGTCATATTAAACACAAGAGAACCCAGTGGAGACACTTGGTATGTGCTTAGGAAATTGACAAGACCGTCAATGTCTCTAAATGTAAAGACCTGGTAGTCTGGTTAATTAATTGGAGACTTGGAATGTCATTCAGTCCTATTCTTAGGATCCGCAGAGACCAGCAAACAGTTTGACCCCACAAGAGGAATTGTTCATTTGTTCATTTCCCTAAAAAATTCAGAATAATGACCTTACCTAATAATGTTCATTCCTTATTAATACAAATGACCTGTTCTTGACAGAAGACACAATAACAATATATAACTGCTCTAATTTAAATGAGCACATAAAGCAACATAACCAGATCAAGCACTATTACAGTAGGTTGACAGTTTCGCATATTATGACAAAAGTAACTATTATAGCAATCATAGCGTTTACATTTATAAAAAAACAACAAAAATGAATGCATTTTTATTAATGTACTTTTCCCCAACTGTTAACACAGCACAGATGTTCTGAGCTGCGTTCAGTTTTAGGAAGAAAGCCTGGAGTTGCCCAGCTGTGTATTTTGCTTGGAGTACCTGAATTAAGAAAGGGATGAGTCAGCCTTGTTGAATATTCCAATGGGGGTCACCTTCCTTCAATTTTATGTTGGGGAATGGGTTCTGATTGTTGCCTGTGTGTATGCCTCAAGCACCAGTTCAGAGTATCTGGCCTTCTTGGAGACCTTGGATGGGGTTCTGGAAGGTACACCCTCTGGGGACTTCATTGTTCTGATGGGGGACTTAATGCTGATGTGGGTAATGACAGTGAAACCTGGAAGGGTGGACCTGGGAGGAACGGTCTACTCCATCTGAACCCTCTGTGCTAACCACAGTTTGTGCATAATAGACACCATGTTTGAAGATAAGGGCGTTCATAAGTACACCTGGCCCCAGAGCACCCTAAGCTGCAGTTTGATGATCGATTTTATAATCATATCATCGGATCTGCATCCACATGTTTTGGACACTCTGGTCTTGAACATCGAAACACTTTGGTGAAGAGAGGATGCTGGATAGGCCTAGTTGACCCAAACACATAGTGAGGGTGTACCAGGAACACCGGAGAGGCCCCTGTCCGTGACATCTTCAACTCATACCTCTGGAAAAACCTTTCCTACATCCTAAAGGAGTCAGGGGACAGTGAGCCTGAATGGGCCATATCTCATAACACCATTGCAGAAGCGGCTTTGCGGAGCTACGGCCATAAGGCTGTTGGTGCTTGTTGTGGTGGCAATCCCCGACCCCGGTAGTAGAAACCAGTGGTAAAGGGGGCTGTCAGGCTGAAGGAGGCATTCTGAGCTTGGTTAGCTTGTGGGACTCCTGAAGCAACTGACAGGTACCAGCAGGCCAAATGGAATGACGCAAAAACTTGGGTGCTGAAATGGTTTGGTGAGGCCATGGAAAAGGACTTTTGATCAGCCTTGAAAGGATTCTGCCAAACCAGGGGGTCTGATGAAATTCATCATGAGTTCTTGAAAGTGCTTGATGTTGTTGGGCTGTCTTGACTGACCTGCCTCTTCAGAATTGTCGGGCACAGTGCCTTTGGATTGGCAGACTGGGGTGGTGGTCCTAATCATTAAGAAAGGGGACCGGAGGATGCGTCACGACTACAGGGGGATCACACTCCTCAGCCTCCCTGGGAAGGTCTATGCCGGTACTGGAGAGGAGGGTCTGTCTGTTGGTCAAACCTCGGATCCAAGAAGAATTTTGTGAATTTCACTCTGATCACGGAACGCTGGACTAGCTCTTCACCCTCACAAGGATACTGGAGTCTACATGTACTTTATGGACTTGGAAAAGGCATACGATTGTGTCCCTTGGGGGGTCCTGTGGGGGGTGCTTCAGGAGTATGGGGTATGGGGTCTGCTGTTGCGGGCCATTAGGTACCTCTAAAAATGGAGTGAGAGTTTGGTTTGCATCGCTGGTAGAAAGTCAGACTTGTTCCTGTTGGGTGCTGGACTCCACCAAAGCTACCCTTTGTCACTGATTCTGTTCATAACATATATGGACAGAATTTCTAGGTGTAACCAAGGGGCGGAGAGGGTCTGGTCACATCTTTGCTTTTTGTCATATTGGTGTTGTCCAGCCTACTTCTGAGACTACAGAGGCAAGGCTTGGCTATAATTTTGGGGGGTAAATTTTCAGTGCCCTTTTTTGTTTTATAAATATTGCAATTTTTATCACAATGTAAATTTTTTCAAAATTGTACTGCCCTAGTTTCAAGGTATGTTTTAATGTTATCCTTTTACAGCTATGAGTAATGTCTCATTTTGTATGGAAATAAATTAACGGAGTATCCTATAAGCCAGAGAAATATTATTAGAATTGTGTTGTTAAAAATACTCTCCATGATGGCTCAAACAAAGTGTAGCCCCTTTCACCCTCACAGCGTGGTAGTGGGGTAGAGGTAGGTGATAGTTAATGTCAATAATCGGGCCAATGATCAGAAAACGCTATGTTTTTAAGAGCCAGTGCTGTGAATATCAATAATGAAACTCACACAGACCATTTGGGTTTTGGCTTATTCTTTATAATTATTATTACCGATTGGTGACATTCAAAACAACAGTTAAATGATAGCCAGCAAAATATAACCTATTCCCTAAATTAGTCCTCCTTACGTTGGGGCCCTTCCCGACCGATGTCGGTCCTCTTCCCTATCACACGATCCGTGAGGATGGGGGATTAAGGAATACCTCACACATCTCTGGTTTCGGTTCAGCTCGCCGCCCAGTTTGCACTGGGAATTCCTGGGTCTTTGGATCTGGGAACCTGAACCTCACACAAACCAGCAGGAAGGCTCCGGCGGATGAGTGGCAGGTGTGTGAGCAGCTGCGTCCCCTTTGTTTTTTATGGTGTAACCAAAAACCTGACCTATAACCAGGTCAGATAAGATCCAAATGGTCTGTTACATTCATACGCTAACTTCCCATGAATTATTACTAACCAACACCTTGTATTAGTTAGTTCAAATCATGTTCTCAAGCAATTTAGTTGTACAACAAAAATATATCAAGTTCGAAGTATACAATTGCAGCTGTGAAACTGTAAATACATGCAAAGTGAGTAAAATCACATTCAATATTCAATAGACTGTAGCTATATTAGTAACTAGCAGAATAATCAATTCGGAAGAATATAAAAATAAAATAAAAAATACTTATTTTAAATTGGTCAAATTTACATTAAGTACAAACAACTGTAGTAACCCAAAGGCTCTATGGCTCGACATGCTTAACGGCCTCCCCATTCACCGGTGACAATGAGAAACTGCATTAAACATTAGCCTCTTTAATTACTACAACATGAAATAAACATAAATCAGCCAAAAGTCTCAATTACTTTTTTTTCCTTTTACAATATCTTTAGCAGCAATGGGTTAGAAAAATAACATCTCCCTCATAACAAATAACCAACATCAATGGCTCTTTAGTCTGGATAGAACATCGAATCTTGCCAGCAATCGGCTAGGCCTCAGCTAATAGGCTACTGACACATCAAACACGTAAGCCTCAAGTGGCTAGCACTGTTAGCACCGCTTTTACAGCAATCGGCACCAGTTAACATACACGTTAGCTGCTTTGCAATAACCTACAAGGTTTGCAGGATTTTTCCACTCACTGCTGAGTCAATGCATGAACGAGCTTTATAGCACTATATATATATATATTTCTTACATATAAAAAATAACTACCTAAAAGGACGGTAGTTCAGGACCTGGGCTACAAAAGGCAGCCAGGGGTCAAACAAAGGCAGTTGGTAAACAAGTACTGAAGTGGCAGGAAATGAACATGAGGAAAAACTAGAACCATACAGGATCCAGAAACATGGGCAAGAAACACATGCAGAGAACACAATCAAGCGCATTCATTGACCGACTAAGGAACAAGGGCAAGGGCAGGCACATATAAACACATTAAATGAGGGCATGACCAGGGATAGGTGTGGGCCATTACTAATAACGTGCAAGGGACAAGGAGCTAAAGGGGACAGGTGAGGGTAATTAACAAGCGCAAAGGACTGAAACACTAGGAGGAACTAAGAATATACAGTACTGTGCAAAAATCTTAGGCAGTCAAAGAAAATGATGTTCAAATGATCTTCCTGTTGGTGAAAAAATGTATCTGTCAAAAGCTTAGCCAAATCTCAGTATTTACAGTAAACAATACATGCCTGTATTTTTTGACTCAAACACTACTCCATCTTATATGGCTAATCAATACCTCATTGACTTTTATAAACTAATTAAATTAATGAATTAATTAATGAATTGAGCTGATGGTGAAATCTAGTGAATATGCATAATGGCCGGGATATCCCTGAGGAGAGGTTTGGGAACTAAAGCAGTGTTCTTCTAGCCATCCAACTAGATATTAGTAACTTTCTGGAGAATGGAGGAAATACTTGTTAGTTTCAGTTGTGTTACTCTAAATTTTAATATCTTCTAATGTTTAATTGTGTTTTTTTTCTGGGGACATATACCCCTACTGCTCAGATAAATAGGTTTAAACATTTCCTTTGATTGCCTAAGTCTTTTGTACGGTACTGTATGTAAAATAGAACATAAATACAAAACTAGACATGAGCAACAATAACCAGAAACAGAAGATACAAAAAACGAGGACTAATACAAGAATGGGGAAAACAATAAAAAGGGTCAGGCTCAGCCCATTCAGCCATGTGGTGGTCTGGAGAGCAGGGGAATACACTGGGAAATGAACCAACCACAGAAAGGAACGGGATGACCAGTGACACCTGCTGGTCAAATGGGGAAATGACAGACTTTGCAGGGCCTGATCCTAACAAGCTGCCACTTCAGTTTAATTTATTTCAGCTGAATTCATTCACATTATGTTTAATGTTCTATATTATCCTTTTGCACAATGAGTACATCTGTTTTTTCGGAGGAAATACATATTTTTTTATCCCTACTCCATGCATGTTTTCACCTGTGTGTGTGGTGGGGGCGGGGCTAATCTAATATTATTCAGTCAGTTACAGGGGAAATTTCACTAGCAATGCTGACCCCTATTAAGAACAAAGTCAAATAAGTTAATGGAAAGGGCTTGGAAAAAATGTCATGTGACCTTACGATTCTCTGTCTTCGTATCATAGAAATTATATGTGTTTATGGGCCAGTAAGCTCTACTTATAATAACTGTGGAAAAAAATGTCTGAAGCCAGAGGGAAAATGGCCTTTGAGCACCGAGGGTATAGTAATACTGGAGTCACAGTTAAACAGTCTTGTAAAATACAATGCAGCCTGGCATGAGGTTAATAGGGTAAAATTTGCTCCGTAGGAAATTAATGAAAGTCAATTTGTTATATATTTTCACTCATGCTCATTTCGGAACCAAAAATAAGTCAGTACAACAAGTTGCTCATATACTTCTAAAGTTGTCTTGTGTTTAATTCTGGTTTATATTCTCCTTGACAAATCAGTGATGGGGCCCCTGCAAGGCTGACGTAATGCATGATGCTAGAATAATACAACATGTTTGAAGGGATTAGGTATTAGACAAGCTCTATAGACTGTTTACATTGTTTATATACAAGCGAGGATTACAAATCCTTTTAAAGCAGCTCTTTCGAGACACAACTAGGGACAGTTGGTCAAACAAATGGTAAGTTTGGGGGTCACTTACGGGATCCAGCCAACGTCACACACTCAATGTCAGAATAAAAAGCCACTAAGCTCTAAAGAGTCCTTGATTATGTCACATCAAAGCAATTAACAATTTCTTAGTTCTCTCCTTGTTTGACATGAGATTGTACTGGTCTGTGAGACTTTGTCCTGTTTCTTAAATAGACTGTTAGCGTTTGTTTTTTGTCAGTGAGAAATGGCATGCTGATCCCCCCCCCCCACGATCACAGCTCTGTCATCATATCATGTGCTACATTTTTAGTTCAGGTACCATGACCTTCACTCATCTTGTTCCAAAATGGAATTTTAATAAAAATGTCATAAAAGAAACCAATGACTTTTAAAAGTCCCTGCAACTCAGTCACCCTAGAAAATGGCCAAAATATCTGACTTTCAGTGTTTTGACATCTTGGTCCTGCCTCCAAAATGTGGGATTCTTATCTAAACCTACAGGTTCTCAGGACAGGGTGACCACGTCTTACTGAACCCATTGACCAGTCACAATACTTGTTCCTGATTGGCTTTGTATTAATACTGGACCTAAGATATTCTCGGCCAACTATTTTCCAATTATATTCCAAGCTTAACACACAAGGTTATTTAAATATATTTAACACTAGCATACTCAGATAAGTGAGCACACACTCACACTCCTTTTGCTGCTAAAAAATGGTGTGTTTGAGAGCGGTAGAGGGATATCAAGCTCTTAGTAAAAGCCGTCAGACTAAATTAGCACTGGATCAGCATTCCGTCAACAGCCCAGGTGTTAGACATCGATGCTCATGACTCACAGTTTAGCCTGTCAATAGGACCCCCTTAATGAAAAGGATGTTCCTGCTGTCAAACTGAAAAAGAAAGGGTTGGAAGATGATAGAGCTCGCAAAATGGCATTATAGAGGCTTCAGGAGCCTGGAGAGGGAGGTCTGTCAGCCTCCCAATCTGTGACAAGTATGATTTGTTCCAGCAACCCCACAGGAAGAAACAAATGGTGTTAAAAATACTTCACTTCCACACTAATCAATGGGACTGGACTGTAATGTGTTGCTGGGGAGATCAAGGTGAGGAGAATAGAAAATTGTTCACAGAGTATACCTTTTTGAAGATCGTTATTTTGCAAGGTCGTCGAGTGCTGATGGATGCAGATTGCGCTTAGCTATTAGTGACTGTATTACACGAATACCACAACGTCTGTTTATAAGTACGAAATCAGATTCCTGATAGGACAGACTAGGATATGTCATTTGGATAAATTGTGAGATAGTAATCATATTTTTTTGGCAACATAAAGATTCTTCTGAAGGACAACGTGTTAATATGGGATTAAAAATTAGGTTTGAAGTCATGACATGTAACGTACGCACACACGCACACACACACACACAGAGCACACCAAAGGAATCCAGTGAGCTCTAAACACAGAACACCTATCGGATGATTTTAAAATGGCAGCACTGCACAGGGCATTGTCACTGCGACTATTCTGCTTTCAAAACTATGAATCAATTTCGATTGCACAGTTGGACAAGGTAGCGATGGGTTTAGCATGGAAGAAGTCTGAAAGGACACAGCTGATGTCATTTACACCCAGATCTCTTTGGGAATGGTGAGTTGCGCAGGTGGAGAGTACGGGCAGCTGGCCAGCGTGAGGAGCTCAGCTCGCTCTGTTCGCTACAGCTGCACTACCAAGGGACGCGACAAACAATATGGCAGAAGATCGAAGAGAAGCAGTGGGAGTGGGTGACATTACGCACATTTCGCAGATAACTGCATCTCGTTAGCACTTTGACTGCTGACAGCGAGCGTGGGGGAAAGGAGGGTATGAGTAAACAAACTGAAAGAAAAAAAAGTCTTGGCGTAACAGTAGATTCAGAAGACGTTTTAACCTGAGCTTCTTGGAATTTCACATCGCGGTGTAGCTTGAGCACTACCCCCCCCCCCCAGAAATTTAAAGCTATGATATTAAGGACAGAAGCAGCTATGGAGACTGAAGGCAAAATAATATTGTGCCATTTTTGTGATGGAGGTCATTTCATTCAAGGAAATTTGTCAACAAAAATTAAAGTAGTAGAAAAAGTGTGCTAGGGTCACATACATGTATTCAGCAAAAACACAAAGCTTTAGGTAAATAAGATCAGATTATGCTCAGATATTAAACTAACATTTCTCTGTCACAGGATGCAAAGGCCAGCAGAGTGAGCGGCATATTTCTTAGAGCTGTTTGTGGTTGGAAAAACAGTTACGATTAGTCAGACCTTCTGGAAGGCAAAAAAAAGCCAAACATATGTATGGCAGAGTCATGACCACTTCACGCCAGAAAAGAAAAGAAAAAAGTAAACCTATATCCATCCATCCATCCATCCTCTGTACCTGCGTCTCCTATACATGGTTGTGGGGGATTTCTGGAGCCGATCCTGGGACCTACAGTACAAGCACAAGGCAGGGATCAACCCAGGAAGAGGCGACAGCCCATCACGGGGTGCGTGTGTACATGCACACACACAGGTGCAATTAGGTAACTCCAATTCAGCATAGCATGTCTTTGGATTGTTGGGGGAAACTCAAGTACCCAAAGGAAACCCCACAACGACAGACATGCAAACTCCACACGCGGAGCCATGAATCCTGACCCCACAGGTCCGAGGCAGCAAAGGTAACCACTGCACCACCGAGCCACCATGTAGCCGTAGGATTAAAAGAAAAACAAAACTTTAGAGAGACATACTCCTCTGTGCTTTCTCAGGACATCACTCACTTCTTCCCCTAGTCCGCCCATGTGACCTTGTAAAACAAAGAAACTAATCCAACTGGGACTCGCTGAGGCTCATTTACTGATTTATCAATGGGCACAGGGTTGGTTAATTGCTGCGGTAATTAAATCACTATTTGCATCTCACATTGGAAATTGTACTTAAAAAGCTTTATAAAAACGTTTGTTATGTGAATACAATCCATGTGTGCCCATTACTTATATTACATACAATATTACCCATGAGCACTTGTGTTGATGGTCTAGTGGTTAGGGCACTTGCCTCTGGAATGAGCGATCCAAAACCAAGAGGTCCGATATGCTGCCATCATTAGGTCCCTGAGCAAGACCCTTAACCCCAACTTGCTCTAGGGGGACTGTCCCTGAATTGAGGGGAAAAAGAATGTAAGCTGATCTGGATAAGAGCGTCTGCTAATTGTTGTAAATGTAGCGTAATGTTCATTATTTCATCAGCAGCACAACTTCATATACATAATATGGACGAAAGTTTTAGGACACCTGGCCACTACACCTACAGGAACTTTTATGACATCCCATTCTAAATCCACAGGCATAAATATACAGCCTTGGAAAAAATTAAGAGACCACTCTGTATTTTTAAACAAATCTGCATTTTTCAAGCCTGGTTTAATCCCGGTTCTGTTGGCAGAAGGCTACGCTGAGCAGCAGGTTGCTTCTGGGTTCACAATGTCTACGACAGCAGTACACAAGAATTAAGTGAAGCCGGACACACTGGGAATGACCAGAAACCAGTCAGGTAAAGGTAGGATGTGACTTTCTAATGCCAGAGATAACTGTTAATTATCTGACAGTTTCACAAGAATCGGAGAATGACACCAACTGACTGTCAAAAGGAGATGGAAACATTAAGTGCAGGTGTGAAGTGCACTGCTAGGACAACCAGGCTCCTAGAAGAAGGACTGAAGTCCTATAAAGCAAAGAGGAAGCCCTTCATTAAAGAGAAACAGGGAAGAACCAGGCTGCAGTTTTCAAAAAAAGAAAATACATTATTCATAGACTCATACCCATAAATTGAGAAATGAGTTAAATAAAAAATTGTGCAGTGGTCTCTTAATTTTTTCCGCGGCTGTAGAGTTGATGCCTCCTGTGCAGCTATAATAGCTGCCACTCTTCTGGGAAGGCTTACCACAAGATTTTGGAGTGTGTCTGTGGGAATTCTTACCCATTCATCCAGAAGAGCATTTGTGAGTTTGAGCACGGATGTTGGATGTGAAGGCCTGGATCACAATTTCTATTCTAGTTCATCCCAAAGGTGTTCAGTGAAGTTGACGTCAGGGCTCTGTGTGGGCCAGTCAAGTTCTTCCACACAAAACTCACTCATCCATGTCTTTATGGGACACAGTCATGCTGGAACACAAAATGGCCTTCCCCAAACTGTTCCCACCAAGTTGGAAGCATAGAATTGGCCAAAATGCTGCAGCATTAAGATTTCCCTTCACTGGAACTAAAGGGCCTAGCCCAACCGCTGAAAATCAATCAGATTCCATTATCCATCCTCCACCTAACTTTACAGTTGGCACAATGCAGTAAGACAGGTAACGTTCTCCTGGCATCTGCCCAATTCAGACTCGTCCGTCAGACTGCCAGACAGAGAAGCGATTGTGAAGTTATTCATCACTGCACAGAACACATTTCCACTGCTCCAGTGCACAGTGGCGGTGCGCTTTACATCACTGTATCCGACGCCTGGCATTGCGCTTGGTGGTGTGATGCTTGCTTGTAGCTGCTTGGCAGTGGAAGCCCATTCCATGAAGCTCCCAGAGCACAGTTTTCATTCTGGGGTTAATGCCAGATGAAGTTTGGAAAACTGCAGTGTTACGCTCCACTGTACGTCCAGCTCCGCCCTCGGCCAGTTCCTCTCTGCTCCAGCCTTGCTCCGCCTCCTCGTCAGGACCGACCCCGCCCACGACTCGCAGCAAGACCCCCGTCACTTCCGTCCACCTGGAGTGAAAAGGCTGCTGTTTACCTCCCTCGGGAGCTTTTGCTCATACTTCGGTATTATGGTTGGTTTGCTGTATTTGGTTGGATTATTGTGTATGACGGTTTTTGTTTTGTTGGTTTCTGATTATTCGCTTTGTCCTTATCTGTACCTTTGCCTCGGTTTGTTTGCTTTCTGGTTTCGATCTCGCCCAGTTTTTGGTTTACGTTTTTGCGCGCCCCTCGGATTTTGACGCTGTGTCCTGTGTATGTTCTGTGTGTTTGTTAGGTGCGTAGGGAGTGGTTACCATTTATTTTTGTTTACGGGTTTGTGGCTGTTTGGTTAGGAAGTAAGGAGTAGGATTTGTCATTTTTGTTCTTTGATTTCTCTGCACTTAGATAAGTAAGATTTGGGGTTCGGTAGCTGGGATTTTTCGTTTGTTGTGTTGGCCATAATCACTCCCGAGTCCTCCTGCACCGGGATTATTTGTTCTGTGTCTGTCGCGTGTGAATAAAAAAACCCAGAAAAACATAAAAATATACCCCTTTGTTCACGTGTGTTCCCTTGTGCACCACACCCTGTGTTTCCCTTGTTCCACTTCCCCTCTCCCTTCCACTCTGTTACACTCCGACCCTAGACCGGGGCTCGTAACAGCATTTATAAGTGATATTGGAAGTTGGAAGTACTGGGTCTTTGTCTGGTTTGAGCAAAAGGTTAATAATTGCACAGTCTATGTTAGAAGGAATACTGGAAGATTCCTTGATTTCAGTAACCATTCTATAAAATATTGGTGGAAGTACAGTATCAGCCAAAATGTCTTATAGAACTCTACTGGAAAGCCATCTGGTCCAGGGACTTTTTTGTTAGGCATATGTTGTAAGGCATTACAAAGTTCCACCACTGAAATAGGTGATTCCATAGCTGTGAATTGTTTGATAGTTCAATGGTACTCAGAAACTGACTCTATGTCAGAGTTAGCCGGATTAATGTGGGTTGAGTATAGATTCTTGTAGAAATTCCTAAATGTGTTATTTATCTCTTCTGGAACTTGAGTTAATATCCCCGTAGAGTCTTTACACCTCCCGTCGTAGATCACCACAGTCAACTATATCGTACACCGTCTTTGTCGGCGCATAACTACAAACAGAAGTTAAGCCGGAAACATTAGCCTGTATTTGCATTAAAGGATCCTAAAAAAAGTTAAACACGTATATAAACCAGCTCAGACAACGAAAACTCCAGACCATGCTAGCTACAGAAATAATTTCTAAAAAAGCAAAAGCGTGTTTCTCCATAAACTTGGCGCATCTGCTCCATGAAAACCTCACTGATGCCGAAGCTGAAAAGCTCAGCTTGGAGTTACACAAGAGAGCGGGATTCAACCCCAACCACGCTGTCGCTTTGAATGACATCAATTTTGAGAAATTCATTAATTGTAAAGCAGTGGTGTATCATCAACAACTGTATTCAAACTATCTCAACATTTACCAGACCCCCACACCTACCGGTAGTAGACGGTTGGTGTATTTCGTTTTACACAAAAAACATTTTTACGGCATTAAATGTGTCAAGGGCTTCTTAGGGGTGGGGTACGTTTGCAGAAGCTGTTTCAAAGGCTTCGACTCGCCTCACTCTCATCGTTGCGAAAAATTTTGCAGCAGAGAGTGATAGAATCCCGCTTCTTTCAAAAATGATTAAAGGTTAAAGGTCACAAGATCAAAGGGAGTGGGCGGAGCCAGGAGTAGTGTAAGATCAAAGGGAGGTCAAGAGGGGTCACGAGTG
>JAODKC010000137.1:15434804-15471980 GCA_026777985.1 Mormyrops attenuatus
CACCACTCAGTGTTTCTTCTTTGTCCTTTTTTATTTTTTTATAAACATAAACACCCCTTCGTCTCCTCCTCCTCCCCCCCCTTTTCTCGGAGGGTGGGGGGGGGGGGGGGGGGGGCCGCCCCCCTTCAGGTCTTTTTCTCTCTCACACAAATGGATAAGGAGAAGAGTCAATGTCATCAGCGGGCACAAAATCGGATTTTGTGTCTGATTAAGCTGTTTTGCTTGTAAAAATAAACAAGAACATTATGCTGTTGCTCTGAAATAATTATTATATGTAGATTATTCTTCAGTAAAAATCATTCATTGAGGTAAATTCCACCTACAGTATATCACTGAAAACACCCCAAATTAAGATACTTTAGTACAATAATAGCAATATCTGCATAAATGCTGTACTGATAACATTTTGTGACATTACACTTGGCAAATTTTTGTATCTTAAGAAGCAAAACGAGATTTTATTAAATCCTTTTTCATTCATTCATTTATCTTCTATACTGCTTGTCGTATACAGGGTCACAGGGGTACAGAGCCTCATTTGAAGGAAATGAATTGAAAAGACTCGTGATGCTTTATAATTCATCAAGTTTCCTAGGGGCCCTGAGAAGTGACACAGTCTGATGAGAGACACCAGCGTGATGAATCAGGTTTGCATGGTGAGCGTGGTGCTCTTGAGAAGAGGTGAGATTCACTACGGCCCATAACCTTCAGATGCATGGGGAACATGAGGATAACTGCAGCCTGAGATCTCGAGGCGAGAGGAGCATCTTCAGGTGACTCACAGTCCCAGTCTCTGGTTCAATGGCGGGACTCTAATTAAACACAGTTTACATGCCACCCTCTGTAGCACATGGGCTTAGTTTCACAAAATGACCCAGACTGATGAATGATTACTTCTTAACACGCGGTTATCAATCTGTTTTGGGCTTACAGTGTCACTCTGGCTTGGGCTGCAAGCCTCTTCTAAGAATAATTCAAAGGAAATAAACCATTTATTTAAAAAACATGCTTTTTTGCTTCAATTTTATTAATTCTCTCTTTCTCACTCTCTCTCTCTCTCTCACACACACACACACACACATAGGTTTGTAATTATATCTTTGTGGGGATTCTCCATTCATTTCTATGGGAAAAAACTCTAATCCCAACATAACAACCTTAACCCCCACCCAGCCCTAACCTTACCCACAAGTAACCAAACAAAAATAAGACTTTTGGCATTTTTAGTTTTTTGATTGCATTCACAGATCTTTGTGAGAACCTGAGAGATGGTCCCCACAAACAAAATAACAGAAAAATCACAATTTTTCTTACATTATGGGTAACACTTGATCCCAACAATGTAATATAACCATAATACACAGACACACACACTCGCAGAGAGAGACACACACAAGGGTATAAATCTAAAACTATACAGATTGGATTGAATAAATTTACATTTAGTATTTCTTATATCCAATATATATAATTTTAGAAGTCAATCCACTTGTCTAGTGTAATTCCTTTAAATAATTTTTGTTGCATCTTTCACTGATTCGACGGTGTGACGCCCACAGGAGCGGGGCAGCGCAGCAGCAAGCTATCGCCGCGTAGTCAACGCGTTACTTAACACGGAAGCAACTCATAGGAAGTTGCGAAGTATTGTTGCCATGTTCCTGACTCATACTTTCATACATACCCCATTTCTTTGTCTACTGTTTTTCCTGTTTGCCCTGTCTGTCACATCCTGCCCTGTTGTCTCTCCTGCCCTGCCTGCCTGCCTTGACTACCCTGCCTGCCTGCCCTGCCCGCCTCGATTACCCTGCCTGCCTGCCCTGCCTGCCTCGACTACCCTGCCTGCCTGCCTCCCTCGACTACCCTGCCTGCCTGCCCTGCCTGCCTGCCCTGCCTGCCTTGCCTCGACTACCCTGCCTGCCTGCCCTGCCCGCCTCCCTGCCTGCCTCGACTACCCTGCCTGTCACATCCTGCCCTATTGTCTCTCCTGCCCTGCCTACCTCGACTACCTTGCCTGCCTGCCCTGCCTACCCTGCCTGCCCTACCTGCCTG
Source organism: Mormyrops attenuatus (assembly GCA_026777985.1). Lineage (NCBI taxonomy): Eukaryota > Metazoa > Chordata > Actinopteri > Osteoglossiformes > Mormyridae > Mormyrops > Mormyrops attenuatus. The sequence continues at coordinate 15,436,854 of JAODKC010000137.1, forward strand.
CCCTGCCTGCCTCAACTACCCTGCCTTCCCTGCCTGCCCTCCCCGGTCTGCTCTCGTCGCTCCTCCCGACCCGTTGTCTCACCGTCCCGTCCTTGAGTGTAGGACTGACCTCTCTTTTGGATTTGCCCCTCTGATTTGTTTGTACCGGATCACCCCATTAAACCGTTCTCCTGCATTTCAGGGTCTGCCTCTTCCCTACCAGTGAAGCATTACAGATGGGGCCTAATTTGTCAGTTGTGTAATCTCCTTCAAATTGACAAGATTGTTTTGTAATTTACTGATTACCATATGTAACCATTCTAGTAAAAGATTTTTAAATTCAAGAGATATTTCTATACATATACAGTACAAAATATTCTGTGCATGACTCAAAAACTGTAAATCTGAATTAAAACTTACACATTTAGTCTATATTCTATTGTCAGTCTAGGTGCCGAAGAAAAAGGTGTCTGGTTATAGAACATTCCGGGAGTTAACAGTCTGATAATTCCCCCAGGCCTGCCCAGAAGCACAGATCTGCTTCTCCAATTCCCTGCCTACCTGCTATTCTTTTACACCCTCCAAAAGACTTACATAAACTTACATAAATAAATCATCACCTGCCACATATCAATAATAAATAATGTAACACTGTTCCCAGTGTGCCAGGGCCCACGATCGCTCGTTGTGAATGTCACAAAGTGTATGCTGTTCAATGCCACTGCTTAGCCCCAAACAAATGACCAGGAGCTACACAGCACAGTTTGCCAATTTGCCCATCACAGACCTCATAATGCAGAAGAGAGGCAGCCATGATTATAAATGTGACTTTGGAGACCCCATAGAGACCTCTGGCTGTGACGTGAGTCTCACTAGTGCCACACTTTCAAAGCACTAATATCTGGCCTAGAATCAATCAAATCTGGCTCCAGAGAGTCGTACCGAAGGCAAATGGGTTCTAATTACAACATAATGGTTCATAATTATAACATTAGAAAGCCAATCAAGAAATAATAGAGATGTAACACCTTTTGTATAGTGAATGTATGGTGATGATTATGATGTATTTGATGAACCCAAAAAGCACCACTTTCTGAAATAAAAAACTCTATTCTGTTTCTAGTCCGAGAACAGATACAGGGGGAATGGCTGCCAGTGGTAACAATCTTCTGGGGGATCTTTAACTTCTGTGGAATAACTGAGAGATGTAGTTTATTGTTTCGGCAAATGGTTTACTTTTCTGGGAAGTCTAGTGGGGCTCTGGGGCAGAAGGTGTGGGGGAATTGGTGAAGGACACAGCACAGCTTCTGCAGAGCATCAAGGCAAGAACTTCTGTGAATTTAACTTATAGGACTGACACATGCTGTGTTCGTGTTTTTTTAGCAAAGCATTAAAGACAGTTTCTTATTTACAATGATATCCAAGGTAAAAGTTATGTGAAAGCTCAAATGTCTTGGGGTGCCCAAATTTTTGCATGCTACTTCCTCCCTTTTCGCACCCTAAAATTGTGCAAAACAAACACAGATCAGTTCATCAACTACTCACTTAGGTATTCGCAGTAGCAAAAATTTTGACCAGGGGGTGCCCAAACTTTTGCATGTCACTGTATGTTCGTGTATCTCTGTAAAAAGAAGACAGAAGACCAGGTATTCAAGCAATTAGCAAAAGAGTTCCATTGATTTCTAGTGATACTATTGTCATGCAGTGGATCACACATGAAGTGTTGAGCTTTCCACAGACATATTATGTTTCGTGGTTCTTGTTTTCCTCATTTGTCATGCTGAGCTGTGTACTGTATATAGATATGGATAATGCAGGTTGCAGCTTAACAGCTATGCTCAAAAGTGACTCTGCACTGGATAAGTGACCAAAAGAACCGCGTTCACACTTAGCTATTTCAGCCATGGACAGTGCAATCTCACAAGGTCTGCTCGAAAAAGCTAACAGCTTCTTCTTGGACTTTAAATGTCAACTTGTAATTTATTTAGTTGCCTATTGTTTGTCCAAGCAGTTATCTGCAGCAGGGATGTTGCTACACGTTCTGTACCCGATGAAAGCATATCATTGTGGGCCCCCAACCCAAACCAATCCAGTTATGATGAGTGGGCCCCTGTCACTTAAATACCCTTGGGATCATCCTAACTTTCGCCCCTGATCTGCAGCACCATAATGAGTCCTAATAACACCAAGTCCTTAGAAGTTGCATGCTTGCCCCTACTGGCTTATTCATGCCAAGGCTTCTTTTATTACAATAAAACCCCGAGGCCTGGAAACATGAAAAGACTGAGGCGTGATCGTATCATCCCTCTGTCATGGTTTCCAGAAATGTGCATCATTAGAATTGCCTTTAATCCAGCCAATCAAACAAATGAAGTCTTATTCATAGTTATATTGATAAGGGGGTTCATCCTCTACACAAATCCACATTGATGAATTTCTCGATATTATCAAAGACATCTCAAGTGAATGTATTATTATGAAAAAAGTAACTGTCCAGCACATTCTTGCGGCACTGGTGCAGCTGCAGAATGTGAGACTTGGGAACCCCGCCGCCTAGTCCTACCAGGGCGTCTCGACCAAGCACATGAAGACGGAGCAGAGGAGACGTCTTGCTCATAACACAGTTTGAGGTAAACAGCCTGTCATCGCCAAGCCTCACCTGATTATCTGATCTGCGAGATTGAGGGTAAAATCACCAGGAAGTAAAATCAAATCTGCCCCCACCCCAGCATTCCATAGAACACTTTCATCATCTTTGATTTTAGGCCAGTCATATTAACAAAGCATGCACGGGAAACCCTTTATAACTAATGTAACATATGACATGCAGTGCTAGCAAAGTATCGGTCATCCTCACAGCTAATTACAAACACCTCAGAGTATCTTACTCCTATCTGAGTGGCACTTCTAGGGAAAAGGAACTTGTCTTAAATTATGCTCCCGATTACAATGTTATAAAGCAATGCTCTTCACTGGATACCTTTAATGTTTTTCAGTCATTCAGATGCTTTTTAATGAAAATAAAAGGCTTCGATTGAGTTGGAACATCAAAGGTACTCCTTTATGAATGTGCAAGAAGTGCTTTGGATGACACTAAAATATTGTATTTGGTAGTCTTCATTGATTTGAGTATATAATAAATATTAAAGTAATATATCTAAATTCCTACTTTCCCTCAATGAGATACATTTTTTCTCTTATCTCAATAGATTTACATTTTTCTCAGGCTTATTTCCTAAAAATCAGTTTTTAAAAATCCTTTACAATGAATACCTAATCACCCTTGTTGAACACATCAAATGAAAAGCCTCCACAGTTTTTATAACTAAGATGTTCTTGAAAGAATGAAAAGGTAGATACTATGCAACGTGCAGCACTGTTCCCTCGCACCTCCGGGGTTGGGGTTTGATATAACACCCCCACTCTTCCTGTGTGTGATTTCATATTCTACTTGTGCTGTGCAAGTCTCCCATTTGCCCGTAGTGTCTGTGTGAATGTGTGCCCTGCGATGGACTGGCACCCAATCCAGACTGTCCCCTACCTTATGTCCTGTGCTACTTGGGATAGGCTCCAGGCTGTCTGATACCCTATACAGAATAAGTGGTTGGAAGATGGATGGATGGATGAATATATAATATATTTATGTGAAAGACATTATATATGCCACCTCATCTGCCTCATGTAAAAGTTTATTATACTTAACATCTTTGGGATTGACATCTATCTGAGACACCGTTGTATGGTAAGACTTTGAGAAGAGACACATGGAAGAGATGAAAGCCCAAGGTGCACTGTTTTAATGTTTCTTAATTATTTTCTTATTTGGGGGTCATTTCCCAGACTGTTAAACATTTGTGTCTCCAGACGATCCCGGGGAGCAATTTAGAGTTATTACACATCATTTTCCTGCCATTATCTAAACATGTTTATTAGCAGGGTGATAAAAGAGAAGCAGTGGGTATACTTACAATCTGTGCCAGGCCAAACCCCCTCAAAATTACTATTGCAAGGGGATGCCCTGTTGCACCACAACCGGGACTCCACACAGGGGGTGTCTGCCATCGTTATATGCCCTGCGCACATGTGGGTGTCAAGGTACTAGAAGCATGATGCTTAACCCTGGATGGACCTGCAGGTGAAATGGAATATATACAGTGGAATTTAATGAAAGAAGGGGGGCGTAGATACAATTTGTTTTGCTGAAGCAATTGCTAACTGAATGTAGGGGACTCTGCCTCCTGTAGGAAATTTATTGATCTCTAGGTTTGTTTCCCACAATGTAATAATGCATTTGTAACCCACCCTTCTACGTCTCATTTTCCCAAAAGCAATACATCTTTCCAGTTGAAGATACAAAAAAATATATATACATGTATCTCAATTATACAATTATGCATTATAAATCAAGCTATGTGCCCAGCGATGGGTTGGCGCCCCATCCTGGGTTGTTCCCAGCCTTGAGCCTATAGGCTCCAGCAGGGTTGGGGCCATTCCGGAATGCAGTCATCAATTCCAATCCAAATCAGAAAATGGAACTTGAGTTGGAGTTTAAATCTCTCTGAAATTCAAATTCACTTCCAAATCTGTTCCCCATAGTATTATTTCTATAATTTTTTTATGATGGATTAGGTTGAGAATCAGCCCATATAAAAATAATAAAGCCACCTCAGATATCAGGCACACTGTTCCATGAACCAAGTTACTGAAACAGATGAACTTAAAATACCACATGCCCAAGTAGGAATGGTTTGATACATAATTTGAACCTGAATTCCTGCCAGATGATTTGTTTACAAACTGATACGCTGTTCCAGCCAAAGTTTAACACAATACAAACGAATTGATCCCAAGCACCTCTCACGGCAGCAAAAGACAGAGTCCTCAATCACAGAAAACTAATTACTGTTTTCAATTTGCCATCACCTGCACCAAGAGAAATCATTGCTAGGCTAGACCAAGGACATAACTGCTTTGTTTACCTCTTCATCCTATCTGTAAGAACCGGGTCTGGTGACATCACTTTGTTGCCACTAAAGGCTATTTACATTAGCATAAACCTTCTGGCAATAAGCAACTGTGCAATGAGCGATACGAGACAGTTACCTATCTTAAGGTGTTAAACAATGCATATTCTATGTACAGTATTAGAACCCAGAAGCGAGCTGTTCTCTACAGTCTGCCAGATGCTTCTCCTGCTCCTGGTAGATAGGGGGATCACACTAAAGGGACACTCTGAAAGTCTGATTGGTTTCTGAGGAGTGTCTACTACCAAGTGAGGTCAGGTAAAAGCATTGTGTGTGATAGACAGAGGGTTCGGCAAAAGGCAGTTGAAGCAATCAAAGAAGAGAACAAGGTGTGTGCCCCAAGGGATAAGCTCTTAAAACTGTGTTGGTACAACAGCAGAACAACATGCCACACTACAACCAACATTTTGTACTGTCAGCCCTCCACAAGTATCCATGTATCCACAAGTTCCAAGAAAATCCAGAAAGTTTTAATTCTGTTCGTAAAACTTATGAACAAAATTGGTGACAAAGAACAGCCCTGGTGGACTCCAGCACCCATTGGGAATGAGTCAACAAAACTCATGAACCCTCCAGTAACCTTGTTAGGGTGTATAGAGCTATTCCAATGTTTTGTGACAAGGACGGAATCCGCATTGTTCTTCCTGAACCGGAGGTTTGACCAACAAGCCCTCCTCTGCAGGACCCCGGCATAGACCTTCCCAGGGAGGCTGAGGAGTGTGATCCCCTTGAAGTTGGAACACATCCTCCGATCCCCTTTCTTAATGACTGGGACCATCACCCTAGTTTGCCAATCCAAAGACAACCCAAGACAGCCCAACAACATCAAGAGCTTTTAGGACCTCAGGGTGAATCTCATTCACTCTTGCAGCCTTTCCACTGAGGAGTTTTTTTGACTACTTCAGTGACCTCTGAGTCTTCCAGCTCTACTTCCTCCAAGGAAGGTGTACTACCTGACTCCCCAATCAGGTCAACAGTCCCCCATCCCTGCCATAAACAGCATGGGTAAAGCCGTGCTTCCCTCTCCTGAGTCATCTGACAGTTTACCAGAATCGTTTTGAGGCCAACCAAAAGCCATTTTCCATGACTTCACCAAACTCCTCCCACACCTGAATTTTTGCCTCAGCAATTGCCAAGGCCATATTCCACTTAGCCTACTGGTTCAGATCCCACTGCTTGGGTTCCGATCAGACAGGCCATTCCTCCCAATCACACAATCCCATGTAGCAGTCTTATTACCCACGTGAGCATTAAAATCCCCCAGCAGAACAATGGCATCCCCCTTTGGGATTCCTTCCAGCACCCCCTCTTCAAGAAGGCCAGATACTCTGTACTGGTATACAGGCACTGAACCAGGGGGCTATAGGTAGAACGACACATATCCAGAGTGGATTATAGTCCAACAACTCTCCAGAAGTTTGGTTCCAGAGCCCAAGCTGTGCGCCGAGGTGAGCCTGACTATATGTAGTCGATATCCCTCTACCTCCCGCCCCAGCTCAGGCTCCTTTTCCACTAGAGAGGTCACATTCCATATGCCTAAAGCCAGATTTGGTAGCCTATGCTTGGTCCATGAGGCCCTTCCCTTCAACTACCACCTGATCTAAACCCCTGGCCCCCATGGCAATTACTGCAGATGTTGGGCCCAAAGGAGGGCAGAGTCATGTTCTTCTTTCAAGCTATGCCTGGCCGGGCCCCACGGCTAGAGACCTGGCCACCAGGCACTCGTCCTTGAGCTCCTACTACAGGCCTGGCTCCAGGGTGGGGCCCCAGGTCTCTCCAATCCGGACGGGGTCACATTGTCCTTGATCTTTTTCTTTATGGGGGTTTTATGAATAGCACTTTGTCTGGCCACTCACCTAAGACCAATGTGTCTTAGGAAACCCTACCAGGGGAAATTGCCCTTCCATCATACCTACTAAGATCATAGTGACACACAAACACCTCCACCATGATAAGGTGACGATTCATTCACTAACTTCCTACTATGTCCATTTTCAGGTGTCTGTCAATCAGTGTATATTACACTGCCCAGCCAAAAATGTATTGAATTTATATCAGCAAATACTTAAGAGCCAATGACTGGTTCATTATTACAGCTCAGCAACGTTATGCAGCAAGAAAGTAAAGTCAGCTGAGTACCTGAATCTACTGTATGGCCAGGTTACACCTCCATCCATGATCAATGGATTTTTTTCTTCCCTGTTGGCATGGCCATATTCCAGGACAAGAATGCCAAGATTTATCGGGTTTGAATTGTCACAGAGTGGTTCAGGTAGCATGAGGAATTATTTTCAGGCATAACTTGGTCACCACCAGTTGTGACCTTAACCTCATTGAAGGTCTTTCGGATGTGCTGAAGGAGGCTTTATGGAGGGGTTCAACTCGCTTATCAATACAGGATCTCATTGAGAAATTAATGCAAATCTGTATGAAAATAAAGGGTGAGATGTTGCATAAGCCCGTGGAAACAATGTCATGACAAATGTGCGGCATAATCAAAGCTAAAGGCGGTCCAACGTAAAAATCAAATAGCAACTATTTTTTTGGCTGGGCAGTGAATTTACTATGGACTGTAGACGTAAATGCGATCAGACGTGATTCGATCAGGCGTAACTGGATGCAAGACTGAACAATATAACATCTACTTATGTAATATTTGCATTGTATTAGGTATTATAAGTAACCTAGATATGATTTAAAGTAAACAGGAGGATGTGCATAGGTTACATGCAAATACTGTACTACACCATTGTAAATAAGGGACTTGAGCATCCGTGGATCTTGGTGTCCATGGGGGGGGGGGTCCTGGAACCAATCCCCTGTGGATACTGAGGGCAGACTGTATTCTACTGACATTGTGCAACCAAATACCAGAGGTGGAGATTTCAGGTCCAGAGAGTACAAGTCCAGACCAAGATTTTGTTTCAACCAACCAGTACTCTGTAACTGTGACTCTTTACTCTGTAACTGTCACTCAACTGAATAACAAACAAAAATCTTGGTCTGGATTTGTATTCTCTGGACCTGATATCTCCACCTCTGCCAAATATGTGCATTGGTTTAAATGATAACACATGGAACCCTGGAAGACCACGCAATGTAACACTGATTTACAATACATAAGTACTATATATAACGATATTAGCAATTATTGTGTGTAGCAAGACGTTATGAACTTTTATAAAATGTAGGAACCCAAAGTGAACCCATTTGTCAAAAAAGACAAGGAATTCAAGAACATCATTGGTTCTGATCATTGGTTCTAACTTTATGGTTGGCATGACCCGAAAAGTAGGTCTTGAAACTCCAAGATCATTAATCCTAGATGAGGGGCATTTCAGTCAGATGATGCCTTAAAGGTTCATTCTATCAGATGGCATCAAATATTAATTACAGCTGTGCCTCTTTCAAATCCCCTGTAAATAATGCAAGTCTATAAAGAAAAGAAAAATCAAAACCACAGGGCAAAATGCCCTTAAAAATGCATGTATGTCTCTAGGCTTGGTCATGCATATGAGGTATGATCACACACTATAACAAATGCATCAATAATATTTCATTTCCGAAACTAAGAAACCAACTGTTTTCCTTGCATGTAACTAGCTTGGTTTCATCCCCGACAATTAGGATAAATATAACGATAAGGGGCAAGGACCAAGCGACATTTGGCACATTGACGCATTAATATTCCATATTAATGAGCCAAATCAACACAAAATTCAGAAAAAGAAAAAAGTCTGCAAATATTATTAAAGAAATGATTTACGGTGATATGAATTATGCATTCCAGCAAACCCAATTGTATGATAAAAGTTTTTGTGGTTGGAGGTTTGCTGCCTTTGCATAATTTTCATATACAGTGAAAAATAACAATCTATTATAAATTTATTTAGCTTACATGAAATGTGATTGTGTGGAACTTAGATACGTAGGTATGTTCTGAAGTTCATTTGATTCTCAAGATTGTATGTCTTAAAGGTTGTATGTCCTAAAAGTGATTAAGGTGTAGTTTCTATTATTATTCATTAAATATCCATAAGTGACATTATACACGATTTTTCCCCTGCAATGTTAGCATAATTTGCCCAGTAGGATTTTAATGGTCTGCATGAATTCTTGGCAGCAATAATTTCATATGGCTAAATTCCCTTTATTCTTTACTCAAATCCGGCTGAGTGTACAACGGAGCCCAAAAGTATGACTCCCTGGAGCAGTGGAGCCACCTGTTGATAAGATGTGTTTATGTCAGCCTCTGCAATGGATGAGTTGGAAGTAAGGGACAGGGATGTAAATACGAAGGTGCTTTTGCTCCCACAACATTCCAGTTAGAGAGCATTTATATATAAAAGGCTCTTCCCAGTCTTAACCCCACCCCACGTTTTACTCTGTAGAGAGTTATCGATTTTAACTTGCTTTTCATGTAGTTTATGCTACTAGGTATCCATGGTAATAATCAAAATATGACGCTGATACAAAAGCCCATTAGATTGATTTAAACTGGACGCATACAGTAAGAGATATATAAGCCTTTTCTCTCTGGGGACCCCCTACCGCCTGAATTATGATTTTACTGCAACAGGTGGTCTGCTCACATTGGAAAAGGCAGTAATAACATATAAGCTGTGGTGCAAGTACAATGATTTTTCACATTGCTGAAACCCTGCCAAACACAAATCCTTTGACTACAGCACTTTGATAATGTTAGCTATGATAACACTTATTGGTTGTGGTCTAATGCTCTGTGCAGTGCAGCAACAGACGAAAAACAATTAATGCAATCTTAATATGAATCTCCCAATATGTATATGTGCGCCATGCTGCTCTTGATAAGAGCTTGCGTGGAATTTTTATATTCTTGCATTATTAGAGGTGTGGAAAAGGAGTTTTTAAATTCCCTTTTGAAGTACTATTCTCACAGGGCGGTAACACTTTACTTGAGGGCGCACAAATAATGTAGTAATACACACTTTAATTAACCAGTAGCCAAGTGTTAGTTATCTACTGATCCCATGTTCATTCATCATTAATCAATCATACTGGTTCAATGGTTCTTGTACTTCATGCAGTTACTATATTAGTTCATGATTTGTATTTTAGTAGTAACTGATTATCTAAGTTGTGCCCCCTCAAGTAAAGTGTTACCCAGAGGACCTTCTAAGACTTATATATAATAGCCCCATTGGTGTGATCCCACCACTGTTCCTTTATCATTGTGTTATAGTCTCTTGCTAGTAAAAGCAGGCTTTCAGTAAGATCTTTGTTGTACCCACTTGTCCTATGTAGGGTCATGGGGGTCCAGATCCTATCCCAGTGGCTTCAGGCACAAGGCAGGGAATAACCCAGGATGGGGTGCCAACCCATAGCAGCAATAATAAATGATGTTTATTTATTTTTTATGCGTCTTACACAACCAGGTAGCATGAAAAAAATCACATGTTCACAATATTCTGCTTCCATGCCATCTCTACCTGTATCTCTCGGTTTCTGATGCATTCCAATTTATTTTTATATGGTGCCTTTCCCAACTTGGTTGCTCCAAAGTGGAATCAAACAAGAGTAGCACTCACTGATATAACATAGTTTGGGACAACAATAGTGTAAAAGGATAGGGAATAAAAGCGAGTAGATGTAACTATCAAGGATAAATTATGTCCTAACAGATGATGAACAGCCTTTCTTAAATGGCCAAGTGTGATTCTCACCAGAAAGAAGGTATATCCCTCTGATATCAAGCACTGGCAATATTATCAAACAGCAAATGGAAAAGCTAATGGAATGCCAACGGCAGACTAACCGCATAGGTGTGAAACATGCATCAACACACGAAACATAAGCATATGTAAACTGCATGAAGGTGACATTTAAGGGTCTATGGAGAGAATGCATGGCAAGACCCATGCTAATACATGGTAACACATGCGACGTTTATACTACATTCTTATTTTTTCACATTGAAATACAAACACACCGCTTAGCTCTCACAGCATTTTTCTCTTGCGAGATCCAACAAAAGCTTTTTTTTTAATGCAACTGAATAATATACGAGGGAACAGACATGGAAGAAGGAAATCTGCCTAAAATGCTCCGAGCCCTGGAAACAATCAACAATCAAACAATCAGAGCCGAGAGGCCAGTGGCCCCCAGCCCTCAGCGCCCCACACTGACACCCACCCCCACTCACCCATGAATCCCCAAACGTGCTGTTGTAGGAGCAGCACGTGTGCTTGAGTCCTGCTTGTGACATCTCCTGAATGATTCACCAGTCACATGACCCCACTTGTCTTCTACCGTTCCTTCTGTAAGATAAGTACGTTTGACACCTTTGCCACTCGATTTGCGTGGCTCCTTTTAAGCACTCCCACACACCCGTTCTCTGTGCGGTATCCTTTGACCCATTCCTCCAATCCGGCTGTATGGGCTGTCCAACATACAAAGAACCAGCAATTTTATTTTTTGTGAGTTTTATGAGCTTCTCACCCTCGTTCTGCTGTTTGCTTCTGAGTAGTTGAAAAGTAATCTAATTGCAAGAGATTGAAGAGCTGTCTTTTTGAAACACAATCTATGGCTTCCCCAGTAGTGCAGTAGCATGTGTATGGTGGGACAGTGGGGATCAGGTATTGATCCCCGCTGTACCGCATTAGCTAGAGGGAAGGAGAATGCGATGGGAATGTAAAGTACACCATTCTGTTCTCTCTCATTGCTCTTTAGCGACATCTACAGTCACGTGGCTGCTGGCAGGGCTGTGGGTGGAAATCGAATGGCTCTTGTTCCCCTGTGAGCACGTTACATTGCTTGATGAAGCCCTTAGAGTGAGAAGTGGCTGGTGACGCAGATCATTTACGTATCACAGAGGGTTGGAACTTAACCCTGTGCTGCAATGCGATTGTCTCCGCAATCTTCACGGGGATCTTAAAGCGCTGTAAATGGGTGCACCGCTGACATCAAACAATCTGGACGTGCACGCCATGAAAAGTACAAGCGCTTTTAAAAACGGAGTATCACAGAAGTACAACAGCTCTTAAAAACACAGGCTGCAGGTATTATCTGTGACTAAAAAGAATGCAAAAGTCAAATTACAGCACAGAGGACAGGAAGAATGCGACGCACCATCGTATGTTTGGACATCTATGTAAAAAAAAAAAGATCATTTATTAGGTTAAGCAGTGGAAATATTTTACTAGTACAGTACTTTACTAGTACAGTATTTTACTAGTACAGTACCAAGCCTTCTAGACAGGCCAGGATCTAAGTTAATTTAGCTTGAAGGAAACAAACAATACATTGCAGCGTATTGTAATGCTGTGCTGTAAAATGGGGTTAGTTAATCTCGTCTCCCAGCATGCACACGATTGCAAATGACAATTTCCCTCTTCCATTAAAGCTGAAAACGGGGCCTCACAGCAGTAGTAGTAAATTCATCTCAGGGCGAGGCCCTTAATTGTCAATTCGAGCAGAATTCCAGTCAAGCTGTTAGAGGACAGGAAATGAGCCTAGTTTGTCACTTACACAGTGGATGTCAAGAATGGGTTGGAGTGACCTCCATCATATCACCGAGGGAGAACAGTAACTTATATAGTGTTCGTGGTGATGGCCTTTTCATCCCCTGATGCATTTTACACAGCCTGGAAAACGTCCACATCGGTGAACAATGACTCATTGCACTCTTACTGCGAAATTACAGACTTTCAATGTGCATGAGAAAGAACATCGGCAAATTGCTTCTCATTAGCACAAGGGGTCCGATACCTGCCACAATGATTGAAAGAGCAAAGATTTATTCATAACTTTGCATCTGAGAGATGCAGTGTTTTGTTAAAAGACAGAGGAGAAGCCTTTTGTTCAAGATTGCGAGCAATTAAAGCTATGAAAGACATGATGAGAAAAAGAGACAAGCAGCTTCTATCTCACATATCAATGACTGGGAAAAACTTGTTACACTTTGTATCAATAATCTTTTTTTTTTATTTTGGTCATTTGTAAAATTTTAGTCATTTTTAGTGCAACAATGAACAAAAGTGAAACAAACAGGTAGATGAAAGAGTATTAAACTGAACAAACATGTCAAACAAATGTACTGTAACAAAGGACCCTTCTAACCTCTTCAGATATATATAACTGTCCTCCGACCTCAACCATACTCTCCCAGTGTCGCCATGCCATTCTAGCGAGGCAACAAAATATGGATCAGCTTTTCCTGGTAATGTCATAATCGGAGAGAGCCGCATTGGTTTGTATTTTTGGCATCCAAGCAAGCGCTCGACATGACTTAAACACCTCACAGCCACTTTAATCAAATACCTCGGAATGCGTCCAGCCCACGGTGAGGAGTAACTCAAGGTCTTGCTGGGTGACAGATTACAGAAATGCCTTAGGTTTGGGGGCTGGGGGAAGTGGATTTTCTGCAAGTCAAGCCCTTGGCAGATGCTAAGTACTCCTGACTGAAATGACCAAAAAGAAATATAGGAGTCAGAAACATTAATCCGTGAAAGAGAGTTATCAGTCTATAGTCATTTGCAGAAGCCTGCATTGAAAAAAAACAGTCAACATACTTCAGGAACGCTGTTGATTATTTAAAAATGACGTATACTTACAAAATGTGCTCCAAAAATATTGAAATGAAATGAAAATAAAACTAAATTAATGAAATGGAACAATGAAATGAAATGACACTTCATTTGCCATTTGCACAAGCATAAGTACAGGTCCATTGGAATGCTTCCTTTCACATTTCCCGTCTTGCCCTCCTTTCAGGCATAAACACACATATATACAGTTTGAGGTCTGAGGGGAAGCCATTTAATCGCCCCCCTGGAGCATTTGAATTTGAGATCGCCCAGTAGAAACAATGGCACCACTAACCCACATGAAGAAACAAAATGCTGATGTTGAAAGCTTAATGGTATTGCACAGACTCAGTGGTATAGCACAGACTCAGTGGTATAGCACAGACTCAGTGGTATAGCACAGACTCAGTGGTATAGCACAGACTCAGTGGTGTACATAGTTAGTAGAGCACAGATTTCCATACAGAATAATAATCGCACTGTTAGGGCCACTAGTTTTACAGTGACACCATCTTTTCTTTTATATAAAATTTCCTCCATGATGGTCATTCCCTTTTCAGCCTCTCTCCTCTGCTGTACACCACTACCTGCTATCTGCCAGCAAGCGGGGTGGGGGCGGGGGGGGGCAAACTCACACACACTCCTCCAGATCTCAGCCCCACCCGCTCTGCCTCGTTTTTTTTTTTTTCACACCGCGACCGGAAGCACGTAGGAGGGCTCAAAGCGGAGGAGGAATGCGGTCCTCAGTGCCAGCTACCGACTCACAGGTGACTGCTTGGGCTTCTTGAAGCAACGGGGGGGCGCTGACAGCCGGGAAGTCCCGCTCGATTATCTCCCCCCCCCCGCCCCCCCCATGGCGGTAGAAGAACAAAGAAATTTATTACCCACTCGCAGGCAGTGCACAGCAGCCCATAATTCGAGCAGTAGGCCTGGGTATGGGGAAGGTGGTTTTACAAGCTGAGCGCTACAACATTTTTATAATAAATGGCATATAAAACTTAACCTGATCTACATCAACCGAGAAGGAAAATTTCCATCCACATAATTATTTTTACTGGCAACTTAATTCTGGAATTTCCTGCAGTTTCCTATGTATAATTTGGCATGGCCACGTATGTTACATATATATATCCTCAGAAATATATAGTATCTTTCATACAAATAATCCATTAGTGCTAGCGATTCATGTAACTGTTCGAGCATTTATAATTCTTATTGAAATCGGCCATTCTGACATGCATGGGACCTTGCATGGCTGATTACAGAGGTACCTAACAGCAGTAATGGACGCAGTGATAACAGTAATCACATTCACATTTCTTTAATGATCTAAGGGCCTCTAACCAGACCACTAAGAGCAAGAATGAGCTCTGAAATACATTTAAGCTGTTCATTTACTAATAAAGTACAGAAATTGAGAGGTACGGTAAAGAGACTTTGGTGGCATTATTAAATGTATATTTGATAATAAGACAAGTTTGACACACATCTAGGCCTGTAGAGCATTGCAGTGTTGTGGCCTCACACCTAAAGGATTGTGGGTTTGTTATGTGCTCTAAATCTGTGCCTGTAGGGCTTCTATGCTTTCTGCATGTTTATACCCAAAAGCCCGGTAGCCTGTGGCCTTTGTTGTCCATAAAATGCCCTTGGTGTGTACTGCATGAATGCACCCTGTGATGGACTGGGATCCTGTCCAGAGTGCTCCCCGCCTCAAACCACTACACTTAGCATGACCTGCATTCGATAAGCTGTAATGGAAGATTAACGGATAGATTATATGGTTCTGTTGCGGACAGGCAACAGATGATGGAGCTTCATTATTCATTTCCGATATATTCACACACACACACACACACACACACACACACACACACAAAACACATTGTGTGGCCTTGTACTGTACTAGAAAAGTAGTTATGGCATATGGATATATAGTTCATTATGGAGGACCCATCATAAGCGGGCTGGCAATTTTCCTGGCACGCATTGTGCTTGGAATGTTAGAGAACTGCTTATTTGGGTGATAATAATCTGAAAACAAATGACCTCAGTTTTTAATAACATGGATCTTCCCGGCCTTTTTAATATGCCAGCTCCTCCCCCTGCTGTACCAAAGCATGCCCTCAGGATCTGATTTATCATTCCCTAGCATTCCTCTGAGTCGATATAGCTTTAGTTAAGTTCTTCTCTTTTGCTCCGATCCTGTCTCACCTGTACTGCTTTTGGTGGACGACATGGCCTGTATTGTGGAGCTAATATGCGATGTCAAGGTCCTTCCACGGAACCCTAGCTAACATTAATCTTCACTGATCATCTTACGAGAACATGAGACACGCGAAACAGAAATCAAACGAGGTCCGCCTGGCTCCTGGTTCATTGCCCTGCAGTGAGGTAATGAACTTCTTGCGACCAGCACACGGCCAGTGGCCTCTAATCACCACAGAATCTGGCTAAGACAGTCTTCCCCAGCATGACTTAAAGACCAGCCTTGCAGGAGAATAAACTGTGAGCGACCCACATTCGTAATAGATTGGAGGACTACCGCCCAGTGGAATCTGTAGCCTGGCGGTTGGCAAAATATTGTAGAATCTGTGTCCAGCCCCTCAGGGGATAAAACACCCCCTAATTTGGCAGACTGCACACCCTCGAGCCACATGTGCCCTCAAGCCATGCTCCACTACCACCCGTACCTAGGCCCTCCAAACCCAGACCTCCACCTTGCCACCCCCTCGGTCTACTCCCTGCCGCTTATCCCAAATAAACAACATCCCTTCGACGGTATTTCTGCAGCAGTGTCTCCTGTGCCTGGTGGATGGTGTTCACATAACAATCAAGAGGAAGGGTGGGTCATGCTGGGTAGAGAATAAAAAAAATGAAGATTAAGTGCAACCATCCTGTTCAAGGTGGTCTTGATCTTGGCCGAGACACTGCCTAAATAAATCACAGGCGTCTTCCAAAGGAGCGGCCCTGTGATACTGCAATAAATTTAGCACTTGTCGGACATAAAATGGGAGGGTATTCATGGACTCCCATGGAAGAGTCAACTGGTGTATTGACATTTAATTCAAGCCAAAATTCCACGCTACTAAAAGCGACTTACACACTTGGGATCAATATCATTCCACCTTAAAGTTTGCCAGCTCTGCACAGCACGTGAAAGCATGAATCCATGAAGGAAAACAACATGGCATGATGTGACATTGGTCACAGAACCACATTACCAAATCTGTTTTCATACAGTCATCCAATAAGGCTCACTTCTTAGTAAACCTGGCATGAGAGTATACCTGTCGGAAACACAAAAACGTTGGCATTTACAGCAACTGGCAGGCGCCCTTAGTCAGAGCGACATACATAAGTCCTTAGAAGTCTCATCAGTGAATACATTCTGAGTAATACTGATATTCTAAAGAAATACAGGGTGCGGGGGTGATAGAAGGTTCTTTTAAGGTTGGGGGCACAAGAGGCGCCATAAATCATACAGATGGGGCAATTGGTGAGTAACAGGAGAAGGGGCCCTCCAGCAGCCAATCAGTTTTCAGCTCGGGCCAGTGCCCCTGTGCTCCCCCTACCCCTGACAGGGTGCCTGGAAACATACAAACTCTGGTACAAAGGTTAGTGACTAAAAAGTGTACTGTTCTTAACATGTAAAGATTAAAATAAACAGTAAAACTAAATTTGAAGTACTTTTGTTGTATGATATCCTAGAGTCACTTGCAGTGACCCCAGAAGAAGGAAAAAAAAATGTAAATTCAGTTTCACTGCACCTTAAATGTCTATGGTATAACCCTTCAAAGCCCCTCCTGTAATGCAAGATAATATGTATTTACAAAAATACAATGTTTTTTATTGCACTTGTCAATTAACAAAACTAAAATTACAGTGTCTGCCTGCCATGTATCTGTGGCATGAAAAATGAAAATGAATTCACGTAATAGAAACATATATTCACAAAGCACTCATAAGTTGTTTTTTTTCAGACTAAATTAAACCAATTACAAATAATGCATTCAATATTAATTTCTTTTGCTCACAAATAGGGCAAAATGCATGAGCACGAGCTGACAGGATGGTGCAGTTATCGTAGTAAAACTACAGCAACGTATCAGTCAAGGTGAAAATATGCATTGTTAATCAGTCAGGTCAAATGACTGGAGAGCACTTAGTCATTTATCCATCCAGAAAAAACCAAGAACACCCAGGAATTTTTAAATGAAGAAATGCAAATAAAAACCTATCAATATTAATGTCATAACAATAGCCTGTCATGAAACCATATCTCTGATATTATTGCTTTCACTAGGGTCAAACTGAGCCTTTAAGTGCGATGAATGAAATCTAAAGTAATTACTGCTATGACCGCATAAAATATTAAATGCAGTCCTGCAGGGTATCTTGTCCTCAGTAAGTGGCACTGAAGCATATTTTTAAAATTCATTTGCATAGAAAGAGAGAGGAAATTTAAACCAGTAAGTTAATATATGTGGGCCAGTTTGAATTTATTCATAACATATTGTAATAACAGCACACACAGTAATCTTTTATAATTTCTGCAATTCAATACTTCTAGTCTGAATAAATTTAGTTTTAATTTCACTACATGTTAATAATAGCTTATAAGTATCTCATGAGCTACCATCTATGCCCATAGGAGACCTAATTTTTTTAACTTGATCGAGATCTTATTTAAAAATGCAGGTGGCGTGTTCTATTATTTACAGTATCTAGTTTACTGTATCAGCATTGACTTCACATGGATAAGAACCAATTTAAACGTAAAGGGATTCTATAATTTTTCAACACAGGTCCGAAGGGTGCCGCACCAGAGAGAGAGACAACGTGCCCTACAGATTATTGACATCATATGACGCCACATACTGTAGACTAAACGTGGCTTTTACAACGGATTGCCAACTCATGTTCAGAACAATACATCACACAAAGAGATTATAGAATATAAATGAATGCAAATCGCCATAGCAATCATATATGCATGGGCACCATATAATCCATGACAGAGAGGGCTAGCTCCCATTGCTGTCCAGTTGTTGGCCTGTTTCTGGTCATCATTGATGACGGTCATCCCTGCATCAATGTGACTTGTACTGGTGTCATTGTCAGTAGCAGCATTTAGATAAACAATTCGTTAGGCCATCGCATCATGCCAGATCACATCACAACACATTTCTAATGAGTTACTCCTAACAAACAACCCTTGTGCTGTACAAGGCTTATGTGACATGAGTGGCCACTATACAGTCACTTCCCTGTTATGCAAACAGCCTCAAACAAACCAACCCTAAAAAGGCAGAATTCTGTTTTTCGTTCGAAAGCTTTAATTTTCAGTTTTGACTATTACCTTCAGTCAGCACACAATTATTAAATCTTACTGCACTGTATTCAGAATCTACTCAAGACTGATTGGGTGATGATTTGCCGTCTCAGTTCCACTGGAGGGCTGGTGTTATAAACAAAATTAACAATTTCAACAAAATACGTTGTTAAACAAAAAAGATGCCTGCATTATGCACAGACTAATAGTGAGGCCTGATTTTCCTTAGATAAGTAATTGTTCTCAGAAGACTCGTCTGTGTAATCTGCAAACATAAAGACCACCAGTTTGCATAACGTAACTGCACCTCCCAAACAGTTCCACATTGAGTTCCACATCAAAATACTGGGTCAGGCATAGGGTTGCCGCCTTTGATTTGTGAAAAACTGGGACACTCTGACTTTTGTTTGGGGGGATTAAACCATTTTTGCAAATATACTATTTCAATATTTCTAGGCGCCATTCTATTGGGGTGTCATATACTTGAGTTCTGTCCAGACCCCTTTAGTACCTGGTGACTGTGCTGCGTGTTCTACTATGCTCTTCGTCCACCCATTTGATGAATGGTAGAGGGTCGCACAGTGTTTGATGCTACCGTCACTCTTGCATCACCCTTCCACGATAGAGAACATCATGACTGTTTACATAACCTTGTACTTTGACTGAAGGATAATGCGAGATCATCCTGGTGCTCAGACAGCTTCTGTCAAAGCAGAGAAGAGTTATGTGTTACGCTGTATATTTGATGGAGACGGCCACATGCGTGTGCGGCAGCCGTCTCATACATGTTTCATTGCTCGGCCTGAGCCGTTTCGTTTCATCTGATCCATGCAGCAAACGTCACACACTGCTTTTGCTCTGGACCTTCAGGCAGAGAACATGGTCAGATATCTAGCAGTATGGCACCATGGTAATAACTACAGCAATTAACATACAGCAACATGTTATAGCTCCCTGCTATAGTATGTTTGTTTGAATCATAAGAATCATGCCCTTTCAAGCTGGTCCTGTTATCTGCTGTTACACACATGCTATCAAACCATTATATTGTTCAAAATATAAGAAAATCTTACATATAAAGTGGCTGTAGCAAATGATATAACAAGCTAGGCATTAACAGTACGGGCTAATTTTTGCTCTTATTTTGAAGTTTGTATCTTATGTTACTAATACACTAGCATGTACCAGCAAGACAACAAAGCATAAAACTCATCACAATTAATCCAAATTCAAGGTTAATTTTTCACTTCATGTTTGTCTATTAATTTAAGTAAATGTTCTAATTTCATATATCTATGCAAAAGCATGCAGCTACATGAGGGAGGCAAAATTGTTTGACGTGACAAAAACAGGAAGACGTGGGAAAAATAAAAGAAAAACTTACAGTATTAGCATCATTGTTAGACTGAGTGTATTGTGCTCAGTAGCAGAGGTAGCAATTTCAGGTCCAGAAAGTAAAAATCCAGACCAGCATTTTCTTTCAACCAGCCAGCTGAGCAAAGAGTCATGGTCAAATAGTACTCAAGTGCTTGATTGAAACAAAATCCTGGTCTGGATTTTTACTTTCTGAACTTGAAATTGCCACCTCTGCTCAGCAGGATGTATGGGCAGCCTCTATGTTGCACATTATACATTTACAAAGACAAATAAAAGCCAGATACTATAAAATCCATAACCGAAAAGATGCCTAAACTATGCACAAACTAATAGTGAGGGCTGATTCTATCTTGGATAGCCAATTGACTTCAGAAGACTGTGTAATCTGTGGGACATAAAGACCACAAGTTACCATGAAGCAACTGCACCTTTCAAAGACAGACTGCTGTAGCCTCAATACTGCGATCCTTTTTACTCCTACTTGATGAAGTTCCATGACTTTAGAGTCACATCCTGTTGTGACACACTGGTGCTGAAAAGGTTGACAGTGACAGCTGACATCTCAGGAACTGCTCCCTGAATTGGCGTGAAACCTGAGTTCATTTTGGTCCTGGTATATGCCAAATAACACAGCACTTGGCAGAAACACATTTCTAACTCTTCTGGTTAGACTCCTACCAACTATGCACAACATCTTACCCATTCTTTTAGCAAACTATTCACAGTCTGCCAAGTTAGAATGGAACTGCTGGTGAACTGTGACCTCTGCAGTTTTCTGACTAATCTCTTTATCTGTAGTTTTTGTCAGTGTGGCAGAATGCTTCAAGTCACTGTTGTAGTAAAAGGTGAATGACTGCACCCCAGTTTTGGGTGCATTAGAGACAGAGCCAAGTTTCCTTATTTTTGCCCTCTATCAAAAAATGCTCTTTAAATGATGCTGCCACCAGCATCACAACAGATATGCATGTACTTGGGTCAGGTACTATACCAGGCATGCAAACACACATGTATAAAACCTTGAGCAGTATTATTTATATATTTTTTGCTCACCTGCATCCCTTTTTGCCATTTATTTAGGTCAGATATATGGAGTTGATCAGCTAGCTGCTCTATAGGAACAGCATTGGATGGATAAGCCACCAAGAGCTGAAAGACCAAAAAACTGTCCGGTCACACTTTAGACACAAATATAGTACTGTAGTACATGCTTACTTAATGCATTAATTAACCATTAGCTAAGTGTTATTTTCTTACTGATCCCATGCGTGTTCATCATTAATAAATCATGACAGTTCATGTATTCCATTCAGCCACTATATTAGTTAACGGTTAACTAATTAGTTTATAATGGTAAAACCACTTGAGGGGGCAAAAATTACTTAACTCATTTACTACTCAAAACAAATCATGAACTAATATAGATTTCCCCATGAAATACATGAATTGTCATGACTGATTAATGACAAATGAACATGGGATCAGTACTTAACAAACACTTGGTTACTAGTTAAATAATGCATTAAGTAAGTGTGTAGTACTACATTATTCATGTCCCCTCAAGTAAAGTATCAAATCCTCTTAGAGAGGCTGACTAGCAGATTGCAATTCTTAGTGGGGCCGTAATACTTTTTACTGCTTAATGATTTAACTGAATGCCAATGATATTGTTAATTTTATATTCCTATTCTGATTTGTGCCTTTTGGTGACTATTTTTTGCTTTACCCCCGCACACTAATTAACCAAGATAAGTGTATTTTGCCCAAAATCATGGGATTTACTTCTAATGCAGAGACTGACAAATATTGCACCTTATAGCTGCATGTTTTGATCCAAGAATCATTTATCGTGTAAAAGAAAACAACTAAATAATTTTCTATACACGAAAAAGGGAACTTTTTAGAATTTAGAATACATACGATAAAATATAAACTTAATGTAACCAGCTTAAAAGCTCATAATCTAAATTTGTAGTTCTCAATCTAAGACCATGAAAGCCAGAAGAATGTTGACTGGCAACAGAGAACTGGGACCCCGCTCCACACCATGCCTCCCAGATTCACAACAAACAGCTGCCTCAATAGCTAATTGGACTTCTTAGGCAGAAGCCTCTCAGTTGGTTAGCAGACAAGACAGATACACATGAGGGCGCTCCCAGTAAGTATTACATTCATGGTTTCATCTACGTTCATTTATTTTTTCATTTGCTTTATTTTTTACAGTTAGCGGTTCTTCGATTCTTTCATTGGAATGGTTGATTGTTTATAAGGCTACATCTCTATTCATGTCCCTTCATGTATTAAAAAAAACAGCACTTATCTGGAATAACCTGTATCCACAACAGGTCAAAATATGATAAAAGCAAACAGCTAGTAATGAGTAAACAATTCTGCATGCTGGTGTTCTTATGCAAATATAATTGTCTTGGTGCTCCTTTTTCGTTTTTATAACCTTTCCTTATTATTGTGTAACCTTATTATTGTGCAATACAAAGCTGTGTCTCTCACATCCGATGGAAGCCTCTGTTCCAATGGCTTGTAGATTTCTAGTATTTGACACGACAGTAAACAGTTTTATATTTAGGCATTTCCGTCATTATCTTCTCATCTGTAGGGGTGAATGACCTTTTGTTGGCTGTTTTCAAAAAAGTTATCCGATTTTCAGAAAGCTGACGGCTGACAAAAGCCATTTTTAGATCATAACTTTACAATAAAGTTTAAAACAATAAACTTTACAATAAACTAAAACTTCTTTTAATTGGATTGAAATATGATGTAAACATTTTTTAAATCTTTAAGCAAATTTATTAGTATTGACAGATGCATTTTTGTCCCTTTTTTAGTTAATTAATGAGGGGGCTGCACTGGACAATCACTTTTTATTTAAATATTTTTTTAAAAGTAAAAAACGATGTAACGATAAATAATGGATTCATAGACAATAGCACAATTTTAAGAATAGTTGTAATGGATTTATCTGTTTACTCTCCACAAACATACGGTATATTCTCCAGGTACATTTTTGTGTATAGGCCTTAGGACTCACGCTTTAAAATAGCAATAAATCAATTATGTAAAACAGTGCTGAAACATACACAGCCTCATATCTGCTAAGCCCGTTCAGCCCAGCTTACTTATTACTTCATTGCCAGAAATAATGCGGGGGTGTTTTGAGTCTGTTGAGAATAGATTTTTCCCTAATAAACTTCTATTTCAGCTTAAGACCCGTTTCAAATAAGTGTGGACCACAGGCAGGAAGGAATAGGCCTATTAATGAAATGATAATAATAGAGAATAAGATGCCTAACTAAGCATGATTGGGAAAATGAGGGTGGAAACAGCCTTTTATAAAATGGTAAATGGAGGTAACTAAGACCCCTGCGTAATGTGGATGTTCTGCTTTTTCCTTTCAGTGACAGGAGTGTACAAGCTTTCATTCACCTTGATCATAGGGTGTAATTCTTAATGATCTCTGTTTGCTTTATCAGCTCTTAGTAGAATTAACAAAATCTCTAAAAATGCTTATTCAAAGGAAATCAGCAAATGCTTGCCAACGGTCTGCATGTAATGCAGAGTGATTAAGCACCTCACTGTGGCTAGTGGGTGTGTGTGCACTTGGGGATCGCATTTAACATGGCAAGTACAAACACTCATGGAGGTCATTCTTATATGCGTCACCACTGACCATGAATATCATGAAATCCACAGCCTTTAGCTTGCAATGTTTGGTTTTTCCTTCCTTCCATCCATCCATCCATCCATCCATCTTCCATAACAGCTTATCCAGTGCAGGGTGGCAGGAAGATATGAGTTTAATTAAGCAAATAGATCTGCACGGTAAACATTAAAGTAAAACAAGGCTGCTTTACGCTAATGTTTTCATTTAGTACTTTTCACATTTTATTAATTTATTAGACACCTTTACGTAAAGCAGCTTATGATATAGTGGGAAGGTTTAAAACTTATACAGGTTCCCTGGGATTCGATCCTGTTTCTTGCTAGCACCACACTTCACTTATTCAGCTCTGGGAGCATATTCTACAGTGCGGGCTCCTTGCTGAAGCATATATCAGCAAGGCTTCTTCTTAGATTGGGTCTAGCAGCCTTTATGTTACCTGTCTCTGCCAACCACCCACGAATTAGATGGTAGCTTTCTCCTTTTTCTGATACCAGTGGAAAGTGCACTGTAATAGAATGTTCTGTCCTTGGTAGCATAAAACATATATTTTGGAGAATATTTTTCCATTTATCAAAAAAAAGAACGGAAGCTCCGTTTTAAAACATTATTATTTTTTATTATCTTTTATTACAGTGCTCCTGCACTAGATGAAATTGACACACTCAAAATATGCCCATTGCCATGACTTATATAGGATCATTCTGGAGAAACTTTGAAGTCCAGTCATCATCATACATTTTTACTGACATTCAATAAAAAAATTTATTACCTCTGAGTGTGTATGGGTTCTGCAAGGTCATTTGTCACACACATTTGAGTGTCTTTTGACTACTATTGCACTACCTACTATCAAAACATATAAACAGAGGAAAACTGGAAAGATTCCATGCCCTCCGTCCATTCTATATTTTCCTCCTGTTTTTTTGAAAGAACGTTTAGCATAACCATGTCCATCCATCCATCTGCAATAGCCACATATCCTATTAGAACTACAGTGAAAATCCCAGGAATGTTCCAGTCTCTTCCGGGAAGCCTTGGTCTCAGAGCAGGTTGCACCACAACTGAATAGAAATAAGTCACAGGGCAAACAGACAGTCCACATGCTAAAGGAAATTCAGGATTACCAGTTCATCTTCAGCACGTGTCATGAATTACAGGAGGAGGCTGTGGAACCAAGGGGAAATAAATGAAAACATGCAAACTGTTACAGGTGAGTTTTCATACCATGGAATGTGTGAGATTACTACACTACCTCTATAGTCACAAAACAGGTCTGATGCAACATCACAAAAATTAGGGACACTGCACTAGGACATCTGATAAGCTTTACAACAAGCAAGACATTCATGCTCGCATCACCTATCCTAAAAGCTGAACTGAGCTGAATTATGTTTGTTTGCCCTGCTTCCCCTTTTAGATTTGCTGCACTAGCTACACAAATAGAGAACTGTATAACATAGTCAACTGTGTGCACTGGGAAGCAGAGGGCTGCTTTAGACCATTCATGCCACTAGAGTATCCTAGCTGAGCTCATTAACCCTGTCTATAATACAAGAAAAGCATTTATATGAAAATTGACTGGGAAATGAAAGTGTGCATCCATAAAGCTGACAAGTGTCATGTACAGATGGCGGAGGCAGCTCAGCACTTGGCCGTCTCAGTGTGCGGAGCCATCTGGCAAAGGTGGCAGGAGCCAGAATGATAGCTAGAATAGGCTTATCAACGCCACACCCCCAGCCTGTGGGGGCTTTGCTAAAATCTTTGGTCCACACTGAACCAATGAAGCAAGCGGTCATCATCACTGTTATTTTATCAAGAATAAAAAAGGTATGTGGAAAGAGCTCTTTAAAAGTTAATAATAATAAAGAGTTTTAATAAGGAGAAGTGTCTGAGAGTTATAATATCAGTCCTAACATTATAGTGCTATTATGCTCCAGCCTCAATCGAGCACTCGTTTTCTGGCCCTACAATCACAGTCAGTAATTATTGTTTCCAGCTATAACTGCTAACCGATGCCATGATGAATCATGATCTCACAGCTGCTCTTCAGAATATAGATAATAATTACACTGACGATATCTGACTTACTCTTTTCACGCTTTTTCCAGTGTGGATATAACAGACAAAGGGTGTATTACAGCTCTGAATAAAAATCAATGAGTGGAGTCAGAATTATATGAGTGGTGTGAAAGGAGATAAGGGTGATAAAAGAAAGACTTCACAGGTTCAAAGAGTTTCTTTGATGTCACAAAAGCTATCCATTGCAGAGAGAATTTATCAATGTTACCTAATGGTTGAATATCAAATATAATGGGTACTTCGATATCAATTAACGGAGACGTTCCTGCCTTTATTCAGAGCGTGATAATCAATTCATTTTTGTGCCACCTTTTCTGACAAAGATAATACATTGTACACCCCAGAGGGACCAGTTAATGTACCTTAGTTTTCCCCTTACAGGTTATTAAGGCTGACTGGCATTTGTATAATTTAATACCTTCATTCATTACATAAAACAGAATAGCAGCATAGTACCTGCATTGCCCGTATACTGCAACTGTTCCTGTTGCCTGACTTTTGCATAAATAAATATGACTAAAGTTTAGTAAGGTTTGGCAAGGCTAAGAAAAAGAAGCTTGGCAACAGAATATGCACTAATAATATTGGCGCAGCAGTTTTGTAAGGGTCTTCCAGAGACCAGCTATATTTACCAGTGTTTATTAAAGTATTCAGACAAACGCTCTAAAGGTTGTTCTTTTAGAAAATGAAATTTTCTCTCTATGGATGTGTGATGAATCTCAAACAGCCATCGGTTACTCTAAGTGACTCACAATGAAATGCTACTGACAAAGCAAATCCATGTGCAATTTACAGGATGAAAACAAGGTCACTTATTTTTCCAGTCCACTAATTGATGAGGCTGCATTTCTTCTGTATATTTAATTGTGGAAACATAAAATACAGAGTGTGATTTATTTTTTGTGATGCGCCATAATTAAGAATCGAAATGGCATAAAATTCAACCCAGAACCAAATCAGAATGGTTTAAGTGAAGATGCGAGAATAAGTCTCTTAATTGCAGCGATGGATTCACAACATTACGGATTTCATCGGATTATGGATGTTATCAACAACAACAGAAGCCTTACCTGCAAGCATATACTGTAATGCTGACTCATTCAGGCCCTCAGCAATGACAGTGTAATTTGCTTATAAGTAAGTGTTTCTTTGAATTGTTTTTCAAAATAATTGCAGAGCTTTCACCTAAGGCCATAGATGGAAAGTGACTCTGGAACAGAGCAACATTACTCATCATGCAGAATTCATCTTTTGATTTGGCCTTAATCTGTCCCTTGTCATTTTTTGTTTCTGCTTGTCAGTGAACTTTTAATATTTATAAATATTAATGAAGGTCTAATTAGCACACTGGAATAAACAGGAATAAATACCAAATATCAAAATAATATCAAAAATATTTCTCTTCCTTTCGTGTTTGTGTCCTTCCATTTGTATATTTAGACAGCAAAGAAAACAAAGAGCATTTTTTCATCTATATTTAATATCCCCCAATTAAATTTGTTTTTAACATGAACTTTGATGCATTTTTAAAAATAGGTTACTGAAGTCCCCGATTCAGACACTGATTTTAAAATGTAATGAACTTCTGTTTATTTTCCTAGCAAAATAATTTTTTTAAATACTTCCATCTATTTCTTATTGCAGACTGAAATATTTGTATTTATGTAGTTAACATTAAAGAACATTTTGCTGTGAGCGGTGGAAACGAGGATGAGAAAAATGTAGATGTATAATGGCTTGCAGCATTTGCTGACACACACTGCATATAAAAGGCCTGTCGAGAAAAACGTAAACAGAGCAAGAGAGAGACAACAGCGGCAGCAACACAAGTCTGCTGGACAAAAATGCCTCTAATGTAGTCGTTGCTCCTCTTTTGAATAAACATTGGCAACAAATCAGTGGCAAGTAAACAAGAAAAGCCTGGAAATTTGACACTTTTATTTCAGATGACACTTTTCTGTGCAATTTAAGGTGCAGACATCGCTTTGCCAGCAGAAGCAGCAGCGGACTGGCAGTAACATTCTGCTCTACTTGCCTGTTAAAATGTTATTATTCAGCTATACAGAGGTGGGAGGATCGCTGTAAAACCTTCCGCTGGAGCTCCTAATGGGCAGACACGCCCTTATTAGGCGTTTTATTGGCTGGGAACAGATGCCCTAGCTGACACGCATGTTAGCTTGAAACCTTTAGCCCCCATGTTGTGGCGGCCAGGTCCCCTTAAACTCCAGATCTAATCATCATGAGTGGCAGCATGAAATTCTAGAATTTTTTTTTAAGGTAGGGGGCATAACTCATACAGAGGGGCCAACATTGTCATAAGCCAACTTGGTCTGAATCAGTGAGTGTCAGGGGAGGGGGCGCTCTGGGGACAAATCAGCTTTCAGCTGGCCAGTGCCCCTGTGCGCCTACCCCTGCATATGCCCCTGTTCAAATACCTGAAAGGAAACTTGTTATTGTAACATCGAACAAGCAAAATGGAATACGGAAAGGGTATACATGTTAAGTCATTCAGCACTCTTCAAAGCTCACTTTTTAAGATGTCCCTTTCAGACATAAAAATTAAGGCCTTTACAATCTGGCCAAAGCATTTTAAAACTCATATTTATGACTCACATTTATTATCTTCGTCATTCACACGATTCCATTTTTTCTTCTGTTCAATACATCTGATGACCTTTGCGAAGAATTTTTACAGAAAGAAAGCATTAGGAAGACAGGGACATGGTATGGGAAAAGGTTCCATCGGACATATTTCATCCTCCTATTATGTCTTTTGCAGGAGAAAAAACTGACTGCACCATTCATTTGCAAATATTTCTGAATATCACCATACCATATCGCTATAATCCTTTAAATACTACTTTAAGTCCAGAAAGTTTTACATTTGCAACATTTTTTATTTGGGTTACAGCATTGGAATAAATTGTTTCCTCAATTTTCCTGAGCGTCAAGTAAAAATGAAAACTGTCATTCAATAATTCAATTTATAAACTCACAACAGAGGGAAGGAATGTACTGTATATTCGTCCCCAGCAGCACATTTAAGAATAACAAATAAACCAATAACAGCAAAAAGCTATTTGTCTTATCCATCACAAGCACCATCTCAGACCTGGTATTGTAAATAGTTTCTTCTCTAAAGAAGACTTATAATGGTTCAGTCCTCGTTTCCTATAAACCTGCAGTTTGTCTGTTTATTACTGAAAGGAAAAATCCTTCTGACTTCCACCACAGAAAGGAATGAAAGGAATTTAATGGGAAATCATTAAGAGATACACTGGTGCCAGGCAATGGGGCAGGCTGAACTCCTGAGAACTGGGTTCCACGCTGCCACAAAGTCTAGACGCGGGTCAGCGTCCCAAACAAGCTACCTGCGGCATCTTTTTTCCACATACGAGGCTGATTTGCCAGAGATGGCTTGCATATTGTTAATAAGGAGGCGTTAACTATGAAAATAAAGGGAACACCAACAACAAGATACTTAATGGGCTCTGTGTCTCCACAACAGACCCATTTATTGTGAGTCACACATGTACTTGTCTAGCAGCACAGATCAATGTAAAATATGGCTTATCTGACCATATGTTCTTTTTTCCATTACTTTCATCACAAAAGTCCATTTTATTGGAATAATTATGCATTCATATACTGCAACCTAACTACAGTATTCCTCTCTGTGACGCTCTGAATAATAGCTGGTGAAACTGTCTGCTAATACCGTAGATAAACAATATCAGGCACCTGGTTTTTGCTTTGCATCTCAGATCATCACAGATACTACAGTTCTCGGATACAGGGCAAGCAAAATTGCCAGCCTGACATGCCGAGATGATCAAGTTTTCCTTTCAGGCTAACAAATTGTTACAACACCCTGTCCGATGGGCTATCAGAAATGATCACTTAAGTAAAATAACAGTCCCATCTCTATTTGCCTTTTCTGCAGTTTTGACTTGCTATTTGGAGGAAAAACTTTGAACACCAAACAAATACGTTGTTCATCTTGATGATGGTTTGTCCTCTGGGAAGTGTACGCTTAAAGTCTAATTGAGAGGACAGTTGACATTTGTTGCGCAATTGCGCCATCTTGGTGCATTGTCAGTGATAGTAATAGAGTACCCTGAGCATGTTAAAGCAAGCCAGTTAAGTCAAGCAGGGCTTCATTATCACACCAGTCATATACATTGCTTATGGCTATGTGAAATAACATTATAAGAACATAGTAATGCATAAACATAATATATAAAAACAAATTAAAAGCAAAAAATATTAAGAGAAAATGGATATTACTGGATGCGACCCATAGATACTTTTATTTATGAGGATATTGTTAATTGGTTTTTCAAATCATAACATTGTGGGTAACACTGAAGCAAAAGAAAGTAACTGAAAATCTGGAGGTTTAATTTCCTTTTTTCTGGTTAGGCGGAAAAACTGTGGAGGAAAAACTGTGAAAGAAAAATTTTGGTGTATTCATTTAAGTACAGGTGTATGTTTCACACTTACCATTCATCAGTTATTGTTACATATTGTTTGGTATTATATTATTTTCATTGTGTAATGGTAACTTGAAGCAATTACAATTCTCACTGTGCCTGTTGTTGTTGCTATTACACCAGATTTCATTTGATTGCACATAAGTGAATGTGTTTTAAAGGCCAATTGTTGATCGACTTATTTTATCCCTTGGTGTGCGGTTGCGGAGTCTCTCTGATGAGTTGTTTCTTTTTGCTTTCCTCTCTTTGATGTCAGTGGTGCTGAATGGCTGCTATATCCCAAGTTCACTGCTGGTGCCTAGTCAACGTTGCCTGTGTCACAACATGCGGGATGAAGGACCCAAAGGTGAAACAAACAGAGGTTTTATTGACTGTGAGGGATCAAAGACTGGAATAAGGAAGGGCACAAGCAACAGGATGGTTCAATGTCAATGACCAGACTGGGGTCACCAAGACAAACAGGAACTTAAATTCAAAGAATAATGAGAGGCAACAAGCAACAGGCATGGCTCATCATGGCCACATTAGGGAGGAGACAGGAGGGTCAAGGGGCCATGGCAGGCAGGACGTGACACTCTGTCACACATAGTGAGTGGTTTGCCTAACATGAAAGGATAAGAATGGCCCTTGAGATATTTTTCCGTGTTGTATTTAAACTTTTTTATTACTTTATTGAATATACTGTATCTAAATTTTTTAAATCGTCTTTTTAAAAGGCTAGTCAAAGTTTATTTCGGGCTACCAAAATCTGAAGAATGCCGGCCTGAAGGGCTACCAGGGACTTAGTGGATTTAGTGAGCCCTGGGATATCTACTTTCATCCGAAGATAACCCTAGCAGATTATACCTTTCCCTTCCCACACCAAAACACTATCATCAGCCCAGGTACAATTCCATGTGAGAAATCAAGCAAGGCTTCAGTAAATCTCTTGTTCTACATTCCCAGACCCCTTTCTCAAAGTCAGTGAGACCTGAGATACTTCTAGCTAAAAACAGCTGGACCAGTTTGACAATCTAATCTTTGTGGGAATACATGCTTTTGATATGCTTTGCATGGCCCATTTACTTGAAGGTTTCCTTTATTTTGTCAGTTACGGTACATTGTACCACTAACCAATCACAGATGGCATTGTGGGGTCTGCTGACTCAGTTCATTAGCATGACAAGGTTCATAATGGTATTCAGTTTACTTCTTATGGCTCAGAATATTTCTCAGGTTATCATTTTAACAGCATTAAGAAAGCTCTTGCACTATGGCACTCACGCCATGTAAAGATGTGTTGGAAAATGCCTGTAGCTATATTTCATGTATTCCTATACCCACATCTAAAGAAAACCAAATGAAACTTAAAATATCCAGAATTATAGACATTTTATAGGAGATTGATGATGAAAATTTAGGTCAAAAAACACCTGCCTTGTTTCCTATGCAGTAGAAGACATACAGATAGCTAAAACATAACACATTTATTTATCAACTTCCATCCACAATGTCAAGCTACCTTTCACTGTGGACACAGGAACAGGAAAACAACAGACCGTAAAGATCGCAACTGGATAGATGAATCCAGGACAAGATGTTTGAGAATCGAAGGCCAGTGCGGGGCACTGGTGAAAGAGCAGGAACAGGAGCCAGGAAATGAGGCTGACATAAAGAAACGACTGATCACACCACACCTAGAACAAAACGCCAGCCTCCCTGCACACCAGTTGTGAAATTCTGCTTGACTGTTATGGAAACAAGACAGGAACAAACATGGAAACAGAAACCCCAGCACAGAGAACAACAAATCCAGTGAGGAGATGTGCTCAGCCCTTAAGAAAAGCCCAGAAATAAAAGGCCAACACAAAGCCAGCAACTGAATTCCAACTCAAACTGAACACCGAGTATTTCTGTCACAAACGATGATAGAGAGATTGACCCCTGAGCAAGGCCCCCGATTCAGTCTAAAGAAGATTACAATTTGCACAGCATTAACTTGCCAGACAGAAAACGATATTTAGAACAAAAATCACCCATTGTTTCCCCACCTTCAGACTTGTCACCTTACCAGCTGCCAAGTCTCCCTTTGACTGGCTTGTTATCCCAAACAGATCCAGGTGCACATTATTAATTGGGGCATTCCAGCACCGCTAACGAGGGCAGGAACCCCCCCCCCAGTTCCTGCTGAGATTCAGCTCCACACCGAATCACAGATGTAGAGATTCCTTTCTAAAAGGATTACAGATTCTTTCTGCAACATTCTTTTGAAGTCTTCTCTAACAGAAGAACTGCCTCTTGCACAGGCACTTGTTCATATTTCATTGGTTGTCAACATTTGTTGTGCCAAAGGGCTGACCACTCTCGATGCCAACGTCAGGCCACCCCAGAAAGCAGATTAGTGCTACCCGCTCCCACGTACAACAACATTGAAATAGATTCGGTTTAAGCATTAGCAACTGGACAAGTCGAAGTTTTTGTGAAGGAACAATCCTGTAAACATTTAGGAATAAAAAGGGGGCATGCAAAAACCTTGCATTAACGTGCCACTTTGCCTCCCCCATATTACAAATGGAATTGTAATTATTATAGAACTAAGTAGGAAACCGTAGTTTTTATGGGTTTTTAGTGCAAATCAGCAGAAGATAGAACTGGAAGCTTGTAGTAGCAGATGACAGGTCTGATCTTGATGTGCTGGTTTGTGAGAAGGGGCTGCCAAGTGAAAGTCGATCAATGGCATTAGCAGCCTATGGTCTGCGCTCAAATATGCCACGCCATATGCAATGCTGCAAATCTCAAAGACCCCCAGGCTTGTCAACAGCGCATACAATGCTGCATGCATGATAAAAGCCAGCCATTCTGTTAGAAGCTCGGCAACAAGGTGATAAACTGCCATTTTATCATACACTAATTCATTCTTTTTTCATGACTGATTACCTAGATTTTTAAAAATCTCTCTGGACTGTAGAACATTAGTCTGAACATTTTTAAATGCGAGTAATATTAAGAACAAACTAATAACAACCATTAGCACAGGGTAAATAAGGTACTCTTACTCTTAACTGGCTAATTTTACTTGTATATCCTCAGCATGTCGATGCCATGCTATTCCACCCTCCTGCATTGTATACATAGTGTTCTCTAAAAATAAGTAATTCTGTTCGTCCATCTTCTAATGAGATATCCAGGTTTGCATCACGGGGAAAAGATAAACTATAGAAAATTATTTTTTACAATGCAAATATTTACATGAGACAGTAAACAGTTTGGAATACACCAGAAATACAACGGCAAATATAATTCTGCAGAAGTTTGGTTATTAGTGTTGAGTCACTAAGGTCACTATGCATATATCTGGACTGTGTAGCATTGCTGATACTACAGACTTGCGTGATAAATGTTTAAGTATGAGAACTGTAATCATTTTCATTGGTAAAATGGACATTTCATGAATTTTACATTAAGAACTTCTGTTCAGATTTTGCGTCTTGCACAGATTTTCCACTAGGTGCCTCTTCAGATGCTCTTAAGATCATTGTATAATTGGGTTCATATACGACAAAAATTGATAAAGGAATCTGTGTCGAATCAAGCCAGTTTCAAAAGCTACTTGGATTCATTTATGCAATTGTTTCCAGATCACTGAGATGAGAGACATAAAGAAATGCAAAATGTGGGACACTACAAAAACTGTGACAGATTAACTGCACTTATGAAGGAGAGGAAACAACTTGTCCTCACATTTACATGATCTGCTCAAACTCTCTTCTTACACTTAGATTCAATGGCTTTGGTAGCTCGGTAAAGCTACATTCTGGGGGTTTGCTATTCGGAAACAGCACACCTTTCTTTTGATTTAAGAATCACCTCGCGATGTTTGACGATTCCCATCTCAGTATTGTGATGTGACTCATTCTCAGGCCACCAGATATGTCTGTCAGGATCTGAATTGAAAAGGGGTGACTTTCAGAGTTTGTCAGAATAAGCAAAAGGGGAATTAGGCTGATAAGAAAGCTTACATAAAGTTCAAGGAAGAATGCTGCTTTTGAGATAATTTTATTCTTATAAAGATTTATTGTAACACCCTTTGGAAATGTAGAGGACATCTGAATAATGACTTTACATTTGTTGCCCTGGATTCTTCAGTCCTCTTTAAATACCTTTAGAAGAAGAAGAAGATAAGGATGATGATGATGATGATGATGATGATGATTTGGAGTGTCTTGGTGTTGGACTGGTTTGGTGGCCCAGTCAGTGGGTAGCCCTGTTACCTCCCTTTATTGCATTGATTACCTCCCACAGTCCAAAGACATGCTTGTATGCAAGTTGCTCGCAATCTCCGCTCTAATTCATCCCAAAGGTGCTCTGTTGGGTTGAGGTCAGGGCTCTGTGCAGGCCAGTCAAGTTCCTCCACACCAGACTTGCTCATCCCTGTCCCTATGGACCTTGCTTTGTGCACAGGTGCGCAGTCATGTTGGAACGGGAAGTGTTCCCATAATGTTGGGAGCATGAAATTGTCCAAAATGGCATTGAATGCCTCAGCATTATTCACTGGAACTAAGGGGCCAAGCCCAACCCCTGAAAAACAACCCCACACCATAATCCCCCCTCCACCAAACTTTAC
>JAODKC010000137.1:15472519-15492565 GCA_026777985.1 Mormyrops attenuatus
TGCAGCTGCTCGGCCATGGAAACCCATTCCATGAAGTTCTCTACACACTGTTCTTGAGCTAATCTGAAGGCCACATGTGGTTTGGAGGTCTGTAGCTATTAAGTTGTTGTTCCCAATTGCTTCCACTTTGTTAAGATACAACTAACACTTGACAGTGGAATATTTAGTGGCAAGGAAATTTCATGAATGGACTTATTGCACAGGTGCCACACTTGAATTCACTGAGCTCCTGTGAGTGACCCATTCTTTGGCAAATGTTTGTAGAAGCAGTCTGCATGCCTAGATGCTTGATCTTACACACCTGTTGCTATGGAAGTGATTGGAACACCTGAATTCAATCATTTGGAGAGGTGTCCCAATACTTTTGGCAATATAGTGTATATCTTCAGCCAACAAGACCTCTGGATGAGGTGTCATTCAGCGTGAAAGCAAATCGGCTTTGACATTGAGTGCCTATAATTAGGAATGGCTAGGACAGGGCACAGCCTTGCTGTAAGTTCTGTGTGCTCCTGGTAAAAGTCATAATGGGCACTTAAAGGCTTTGTACACCTTAATATATGCCATTACATTGCCATGCTAAAGTACTGCATTATTCTCATTCTGTAGTAGAACCAACCTCTTATAATGTATTAGCACAACAGGGCAGCAGTTGCAATAACAGGGTTTAGCGCCTCGAGTTCATGGCAGGTCATACTCCTGCATTCACCTAAAACCCCTGGCTATATAAATAGATGAGCATAATTTGAGGGAAAATTTGAGCAAAGTGGCATTTATGCCTGCCAACGTGACAGCATTGACATGCCTCGGTATATTTTTGAAACGTCTTGAACTGTCATTTTTCAAACAATGCAGTTGGAAACAACTGTATCGTATCCATCGTCTGTTGTGTTAAATTTTGCTATGATCTTAGACTAATCAATTATTGTTTGAGGATTTATTATTAATCATACTTGCTTTGTGATTGGTTGTGATTAAGTCCTACTCATAATGACACATGTCATTCTCTATAAATTAGACTTCAAGTGCTTCTTGGTCCCAGATCACAGAAGTGTGTGAAAGGCATGTTGTGAGGGGTCATCACAGGCTTTCCTGATGCTCCATTTTCTTCTTATCCAAGTTTAAGGGTCTTCAACCTTGGGGTCTGGCCAGAGGAGATTCTAGCTATAGAAAAGATCAGGTCCTAAGTCAAGTTCACCTGGGGCTTGACATTTTTCTTTTTTGAAGGAAGATTGGCATCGGGGCTAAAATACTCGGGGCTAGG
This sequence comes from Mormyrops attenuatus, assembly GCA_026777985.1. Classification (NCBI taxonomy): domain Eukaryota; kingdom Metazoa; phylum Chordata; class Actinopteri; order Osteoglossiformes; family Mormyridae; genus Mormyrops; species Mormyrops attenuatus. The sequence goes on from JAODKC010000137.1 coordinate 15,473,781, forward strand.
CTTAAAATACTCGGGGCTATAGCCCCCCGTGATCAGACCTAATGGTGCCCAAGTGTCTGGCTAGGATGTAGACTATAGAGAGTCTGTAAAAGATATCTGAAAACCCTTTTTGTTCCAGTTAACAAGGTCACTTGCATCTGTAAACATCTGTCTAGGCAGGGCCGGCGTGGATAAAATAATTTCAACAAGATTACTCTTTTCTGCCCCCCCGAGACAGCTTCCCCGGACGTCCCCCCCAGGCACCGAGCCTGCATCTAGGTTCAGGGCCAGGTGGATATCTAGTATCCCGAGTGGTTTTCTTTATCCTGTATGGTTACAGCCCTGTGTGCGTTAATGCAGCTGGCTGAGAGCATAATATCACTCAATGGACATGAGGTATGAAGGATGTATAAGCTGGGTAGAATACAATGTGGGGGAAAACACTTCAGTTGCCTCCTGGGACTCAGTGCCTCGTCAGTTAGCCTTTTACTTTGATGCTTAGTTTATTGAGAGGATAAAAAACAATCCTTGGATATTAGATACTTGTCTGTGAGTCTCCCATAAGAATTAAGTTAGATTTAGATCTGGTGACAGAAATAGCCGTAGAAAGTGGCCTGTGTAGTTTCCTTGCTCATGGAACTATTCAGTAATGGATGGAGGTTTTCACATTCTGGAAGATTCCAAATCCATTGGAATAAAAATGTTTGACCAGATGATAATTATCACTGGGAAGACATATTTATTTGGCATCTGTGTTATTCTAGTGCTCTGAGTAAACCATTATAGAGTCATCAGAGACACATACTTGTTTAGTGTGAACCTGATGTATACTTGTTGAGAACAGGATGGAGGGTGACCATTTGAATCCCTCTAATGGTTTGCTAGACAACAGTCTGTGTTCTTTTTCTGACTTTCCTGGCGTCGTCTTCCTGATTTATCTTGTCGAATGACTATATTTGATAAAACGTCTGGCTCTCACCGTAGTTTATCATTTACGGTCAACTGCCTCAAAGTTGTTTTTCAATGTCACCTATAATGAAACATCAGGGAGTTAAGCAGTCTTTGTCAGTGAAACTCCTGCTCATCACATCCAAACAAAGACAGCGGGGGTAAAGGCAGGTCCAAATCCAAACAAAGACAGCGGGGGTAAAGGCAGGTACAAAAATCAAACAAAGACAGCGGGGGTAAAGGCAGTTACAAAATCCAAACAAAGACAGCGGGGGTAAAGGCAGGTCCAAATCCAAACAAAGACAGCAGGGGTAAAGGCAGGTCCAAATCCAAACAAAGACAGCGGGGGTAAAGGCAGGTCCAAATCCAAGCAAAGACAGCGGGGCTAAAGGCAGGTCCAAATCCAAGCAAAGACAGCGGGGGTAAAGGCAGGTACAGAATCCAAGCAAAGACAGCGGGAGTAAAGGCAGGTACAGAATCCAAGCAAAGACAGCGGGGGTAAAGGCAGTTACAAAATCCGAACAAAGACAGCGGGGGTAAAGGCAGTTACAAAATCCAAGCAAAGACAGCGGGGGTAAAGGCAGTTACAAAATCCAAACAAAGACAGCGGGGGTAAAGGCAGGTGCGAATGCAGTGTTGTCCCTCAAGATTCAAACCTTTCTACTGGAATCCCTTTCCCCGTAACTATTGGTTGGAAAGCTTGGAGCAGAAATTATTTCAGCTACACCCTAGCCTGCTATCTGTGCTTCCGAGATCCCCCCTCCACCTCCCATCCATAAGACTGAGATCGGCGTTAACAAAAATACACTTACGTTTCACCTGACCTCCACCTATCATGTACACTGGGAAGTACACTGGGCAGTACACTGGGCAGTAGCAGCATATGTCATAGACCTTTCAGTGAGGGCTCTTCAAAGCACTGCAAGCAACATAATGAAGAAAAAAAAGTTGTGCCAACATTTTTTAAATGATGCTTAGTAAGATGGGGTATTAATTGCTTAATTAGCTCCTGAATCACACCTGTGGCGAAGCACCTGGTTGTTTTATTCCCTAAATCCCTCATTTACTGTAGTCTTTCCTTTTGCTTTTTTTGGGGACTTGTCCATGTCGTTGTCTTGCTACACTTCAGAATTAGTTGCTTTGAAAACCCTCCATTTGTCAAAATGAAAATCTTTAATAGAGCTTAAGTGCTTGTATACATACATTTTCACAGTACGTGCTTCCATGTTTCCAAGCATCTAAATGCCGCATAATGGAACGTTCAGTCAGCATCCAAATTAGTAATGAACCACTTATTAATATTTTATCTTTCCTTTTACAGATTTCCGCACATATTTATATATTTATGATACTACCTGTACTTTTTTGCATTTATATATGCACTAAATTCAATATAGCTACTGATGTTACATTAGGAGGTAAATATTACACAAAACTTTTGTGACTAGACACTCAGTGACTAAGCTTTTATATTGCAGCCCAACCACTTTCAAAGACCTGAAAATATTAATACAATACCCCTATCTGCTGGCGGGGCGAAGGTATCATATCAAATAATGGGGAACGAACACCGTGTGCAGTAAACCCAGCACCTGAGAGAGATTGTGCTTATTGTTTGTGGTAAGGTGTTTCTTTTCTTATCAAAAAATTTATTGTATAGACTAAATAATTCAAACCCATTCAATAATTCAAACCAATGACCCAGGCAGCAGGTATCACAGACAAATATCTTTCCATTTCACAACATTTCATTTTTTGGTCACTGAGATTGTTCCAAGACAATATAATACTAGTCCATTCAAACTGGTATGGTATTTGGCACAATAACTTAATATATCAAACACATAAACCCTACTCAGACTGAGTAAGCAGAAAACACATAGTGAAGATGAAATCATTAAAGTAAAGCTTGCTTTTTTCTGAAATAAACAATTACCGGCTTGATATTTTGCTTCTGAAACTTGGATCTGACCTTGAAAATACTGTATTAAATCTGTTCCCTTCCCCAGATTACTCTGATCCTACATACTTTCAGTGTTGGCCTGCAATTGAAAATTCCATTCGATTTCATAAGTACATTAATCTACATAAATGCCTTTTAAGACAACTGAAATTCAGCCCATACTCAAGAACGATATGTATATGTAGATCTGTCTGCCTGTACAGTAGATAGGTACTTAGAAGATGCAGAGCTGCTATTTTTATCTAGAAATGTAGATATCGGGCTAGTTGCTGGTTTTACTTGATTCAGAAAATACTCAAGCAGCACCTGTGTGACGAATATCCGGAATCTGTCATCTGAATTTGGTATGGTTGCTCTTTATATAAATATATTTTTAAGTGACGATTTTAATAGCATATCACACCAGATAATCATATTCCCCCCCACAGACTGGAAAATAATAGCGGCCTCAGTCGGTAGGTATTTCCTTAGTTAGGGTCTGATTCTGGCATTTTACATTTAACGTATCTAGCCAATGCTTTTGTCCAAAGCGACGCACAAATGAATTTGTCTGTATGGCTGTTAGCGGTTTGGGTTCAGCGCTCAGTGTTTGCTCAAGCATCTCATTTGTCACATTGCATCAATGTCACTTTTAAAAAGTGATCTGTGCCAAAGAAAATGATTAATTGAGTTGCAGAGAACAGTGATAAAGGAACATCAGGCAATGTAAATAATGCTTTGAAACCTATCATTGGTCTTCATGCTTTTGCTTTGCATTCATGGATATTTTGCTTGTTATTACAGATTTTGTTCTGCTTTGGAGCCCTTTTTTTGATCAATTTTTAAAAGATGGACAGAACAAAATAATTTAAAGGGCATTTTGCCTTGGTGCTTCCAAATTAATAGCAGAATATGTGAGGTTATTAATGGCTTCAACATGGATACTTCAGTGAATTTAATTAAATCTCTATTACAATCAGCTGGCCTGCTCTTAACTACCCTCATTTCTCTCTAATGCTATGGCAATTTAAAAATGCAGGCTCTTCTTTTAAAGTAGCACTGAAGAGGCTGTTCGAAGAACAGAAAAAAAGCAGAAAATCATTTTTGCAATTTGCACTTGCTTGTGGAGTAGCGCAGTATGGGATGAGGACCACCCTCTGCAGCACTCAGGGTAAAGCTAAATATGAATGAAGAACAGTGGACGTTACTTTGACAAAATTTGGAAATCCACATTCAACCTTTTTGCTACACTGTTCTGTTTATATATGTACTGCAAAAGTGGACTGAGGTACGTTTTTAAAAAGTATAAAATCCTCACAGTCCTTATGCCGCCATCAACTTGGTTCCCAAAAGGCAGTTGATAGGAAGAAGTCAACTGCGGTCAGGTCAATGAGAAAGAATCAGGAACACAGCCGCTTTAGAGGTGTCACTAGCGGAGCGGAAATGGGATTAGCGTCACCCTTGATATGGCAAAGGGCAGAAAGGTGGAGGGGTACAATCGCTTTCTCATAATGTTGCAAATATTTCGCGAATGTATGAACAAGTTGTTATAGGGTTCTGTGAATTTAATAGAATATTTAGGTGCTGCCCTCCTTCTAGTCTCCTGTAGGTGGCAGTCTACTTCTCCTGTTGTTCAGAGATTGTCGTTCCTGTGTCGCACCAGGAGCCAGCTGGGTTTTTACAGAAACAAATTGCCGTTAAGAAAAAAATATGCCTGTGTCATGTTGTGACGCTTTCCAAACACTGCAGTCGATGCAATTAAGCTAATGCAGAGAGGGGTGGAGGGGGTAGGGAGAGGGGGTGAGAGATGAGCTGTGAGAATGTAGAAGATCACTGTTAGTAATCTGAACTTGTGTACCCGGTTGGAAAATAAGATCAAACTGAATACAGCATCATGGGATTGAAAAAAAAAAATTGTGTGGCACAGCTGAAATAGCCCGTAGACGGATTTATAAAATATTATGCTATGGAACACAATACCTTTCCACTCATAATGTTCACAGTTTCTATTTTTATAATCTGTAAGGCTTTTATTTATCCATTGTGTGGTGGTGTTCTATTGTGTGAAAGATTCTGAATAATGTCTTTATCCAGTTGCTTCGGCAAGATAAATATACACTGCCTATCCATCTGTTTAGCTAAGCAGACACAGGAGGCTGGTATGGACTGATTATGATGATTACCAAGTATATATACTGTGCTACAAGGAGTTGTTGCATTAAAGTAATGGCAGCCAGGCTGGCATGTAGCTGAAGTCTGTGCTTTCCTGTGGCGCCCCCCACGGGGAACACTGGTAACACCAGGTCTTAGATGAAGAATGAAGGGAATGTGTTGAAAAGACATTGCAACAAGGAGCAGGAAAACAGAGCTGCAGGAGTGGATGTGGAGAAGGAAACCTGTGGAGGAGAGAGAGAGACAGGAGACTTCAGAAGACCATCTCATTTGAGGAAACCTGTTTTGAGAAAGCAATCGCTCCATGCTTTTCCTTTTTAATACAAAAGCGCTGCTGGTGTGGGTTATAAATGATCCCGTCCTGACCTCCAATAGAATGACATGTCACCGGCCGGCTTGAGTAATAGTGTAGAAGGTGTAGTTGGCATCATCAGCACATTCTGCTTATTATGTTAGTCCAGCTCCCTGCCTGAGATTCGGTTCTGCGCCTCCTGTGTGTCTGGCGCGGCCTTATCCCCAAGGTGGGCTCGACACCGCCAGCCACGAAGCAGCGCTTGGCAGCGAGTGAGTCCGTGAGGCGGCCCAGCGCATGGCAGCACCTGAAATAGCAGTGCGACGCGACATATCCGTGTAAAGTTAGCCCTGTGCTGCCAGGTGGCGCGTTCGCGTTGCGCGGAAAACGTATGGCTCATTAATCCTGGGCTGGCTCTGACTGTAGGTTAGCTGCAGGGGATTTTTAATTACTTAACATTACATGACATTACGCAACATTACTCAGTATGTATCTTAACTATAAGTAGTAAGATAAACCCAAGATGTGCAAATGAAATGACCAACTTTCTGGTTTCAGTTTATACAAGAATGTAAACAGGTTTCTCAAACAAAACAAAAATGAAAATACTGCAGTATTCAGACATAATATTCAAGTATAACATAAATATCCTTATATATTCCGTTATTACAAAATATAAACAGAAAGTGGCTGCATTTTGTATTTTTTTCATCTTTTATAATTATTTCAATACATCTTGACATGTTTCATATATCTGGGATTTTAGGCTGCAACAATGACCATACTCTTGAAGAGTTCTGGCTTAGCAAAAGAAGAAAAAAATCCTGGCTTCCTATCATTTACAAAAAGCTCAAAGAGCTGATGAAAAAACAATAGATAATACCATCCGTCATCATGACAGACACAAAATTGCTTTGTACTACGCTGATAAACAATATCACAGTGTTCCATTTTGAAGTCTGTGTTGCCACACGATGTATGGCTGTACACCCTCAGTGCTTCCAGAACTTTCAGCACGAACACGCAACATCTGTCAACTGCCTGTCATGGGTCTAGGAGCAGTTTAACAGAGATTTTAGTTGGTGTAAAGGCACAAATAATGCAGTCAGAAATTGAAATCTGCAAAGCAGCATAAGCCAAAAACCCGTTTTATATGTTTTTGTTCAAATTCTAACTAAATGCATTTCATGTTATAGTCTACTGCAATGCCTCAAAATAACCTTCATATACAAATCCAAGATTCCAAATCTGCTAGCTGATTGTTGTCTGCTTAGTGAGTTTTAAAGTTAGTTTTAAAGAGAAACTTTAAAGTGCGGTAATATATAGAGTAGCTGGGAAAAGGGATTCAGAAATCGGAGACTAACATATGAGCCCCAGAGCACTGTTCTGCTGTACAGGCCTATTTTATCCTAGGAATGACCCCCCCCCCTCCATGTGCTGAGATCCATGAAGCACTCCCGAAGCCGGCCCCACCTCCCCGTGGCTGAAAGGCTTCATACCGTAAACCAAGGATCTCTGGAGTCATGTCCTTCAGCATAATGGAAAGCTGGTATTTTCATAAGCATTTGATTAAATGTTTAGGAACGTTCTCCTGTTCCATTACGTTCATGTCCTACATTTCTGGTGTCTGCATGTCAGCGGAACATTTTCTGGACCTGTCACTGGGACATGAACCCCATCACTGTCTAAAACCTAAAGGGTTTTTGTGACAATGTGGCTGTGGTTCTTAACAAACCACACACGTCACTAGACAGACCATACTGCCCAAAGGTGTATTTGCTCATTTTCCCAGTTTTTGTTTGGTCGACTCTCTGTACAAACACACAGCCAGTTCGCTGCAACTCCTACGCTCTTAATGCTGCAATGCCTCATGGGAACCGAAGTCTTAAGCCGTCAGCAGCTGTGTTTTATCTGCCAGTCAGCTCACTCTTCCCAGCTACTGCTTTGAGACAAAACACTTCAATTATTTTTTCTTAAGATATTAATTAATTCAGTGTATTCCCAAAGCTCAGTCACAGCTCTCCATGCATTTCGAAATTTAACACACACACACGCACACAAGCACGCACACAACATATCTTTATGGGGACCGCTCATTTGTTTCTATGGGAAAAATGCTAATGGTAACTATGACAACCTGAACCCCTACCCAGCCCTAACCATAAGCATAACCATAAGTAACCAAGCAAAATACAAGAGTTTTTGAATTTTAAGTTTTTTCATTGCAATCACAATTTTTTTATTAAATTCCATTCTTTTTTATGAGGAAAACTCTAATCCCAACATGACCACCTTCACCCCTACCCAGTTCTAACATTAACCATAACTAAACAAAACATGAGACTTTTGGCATTTTTAGTTTTTAGATTGCATTCACAGATCTTTGTGGGGACCTGAGAAATTATCCCGTTGGATCATTTGGAACATTAAAATAACAGGTTTTTATCGCATTGTGTGTGTGTGGGGAGGGGGTGGGTTAGGTTTATATTATACAGTTTGGTCCCCACAATGTAATATAAGCACAATCCACCCACCCCCACACAAACAGACCTGTACTTGTATCATTGTGGGGACTCTCCATTCATTTCTATGGGCAAAACCCTAATCCCGACTGTGACAACCTTAACCCTCACCCAGCCCTAACTTTAACCATAAGCAACCAAACAAAATACAAGACTTTTGGCCATTTTTGTTCTTTGATTGCTGCTAATCCTAAGGAGGGTCAATGGAGATTCAGAGCCCATCCCTGAAGCACACACCATTCACAACTCCAATTTACCTTAGCAGGTTTTTGCATGACGGGGGGAAACCACATGATGACATGGGGAAAACATGCAAACTCCACACACATAGAGGCAGGGTGGAGACTCGAACCCTAGGCCCACTGATGTCAGGCAGCAATGCTAACCACTGCACCACTGTGTACAACAACAATAACAACAGGAGGGTGTTTGTGGTCTAGTGGTTAGGATACTTGCCTCTGCACCCATAGATCGCGGGTTCGAGTCCCACCTCTGGCACTACCATCATTGGGTCCCTGAGCAAGACCCTTAACTCCACCTTGCTCCGGGAGGACTGTCCCTGAATTTAAAAAAGATGTAAGTTGCTCTGGATAAGAGCATCCGCTAAATGTAAAATACCAATAATAATTATTATTTTGAAACACATTCTTGATGAAACTTCACTGTAATTGTACAACTGCTTTAATTCCCAGCTACTAATCAAGTATGTTTATACAGCATAAAATATGAATTGATAATTAACTGTGGTATTTCGTTTTTTCACTTAGTTACCTATGATGTTAGTGATGAAAGCTGATCACAGTCCAGATTACTATTTTTCTTGGTATTTTCAGGCGTATATGAAAGTCTGCACATCAAACGGTTAGTGGACCTGAATTTGTCGTCACCGGCATCACTATGTGCCGAAGACCCACTGTGAGGGTAAGAAACTGAAATGGTCAAGTAAAAAAAGGAACTGGCTATGTTTTGTGGAAGTGGCCTGTATGAAAGTTACATTGTTTTCCATTTCCTAAGTCTTGGATCTTGGGCTTACCGATACTAAAATGAGAAAACACATTATTCTGGCAGAATGAATAGCCATGAATACCGTGAGCCCATTTGACAACTCTGCTCTGCTACTATTCCATCTAGAAGTCCTTAGTGTACTTTACGTATGAAAGCGTGAGGGGGGGATGATGCCTTTGGCATAGGGCACCAAGGCTAAGGAATACCCTGGGTGAGATGGCAGTCCAACACAGGGCACATACACACACTCAAATTAACCACTTTAGAGACAAATAGTATATCTTTGGACCATGGAAGCAGTTTGAAGAATCCTGTCCTGCACAGGGAGAACAGGCAAACCAGCCATCCAGTACATATTTGTGTGAACATTTCTCTTTTTTTGAGAGAACTGAGTTGAATATGCAGTAGAAGTACAGCATGATATTCCATTCAGGCATATTTGGCAGCTGAGTATTGGCAGGAGATGAGACAGGGGTGGAAGCCTGATCACAGTCCATCTTCTGCAGGCCCATCAAGCTCGAGGGAGCATCTCCAGCAGCGAGGGCGCAGCGCTTCTGTTTTTAATGTTTTTATGATGTGCTGTTTTATGTTTGGTGAGGCCCACAAACAAACATTTTTTTTTTTACAAAACATAAAAGACGAAACAGTTGTAGACATTTAGCTGTTTAAATGCATGGCGTTTGAAATGACAGAAAAAAAAGAAACACAAACACAGTAGACAATTTAGCAGACTTTTAGGAAAAGCCAGGAAGTTAAAACAAGCTTGTATACAACCCATTTCGCTTATATCCAGAATATTTCTTCCTGATTGCTCATGTTTCCCTGATTACTTTTAATGCTGTTATACCATCTGTCCAACTTCCAACCACTTTTCCAGAATATATTGGTGGAGGGTTACAGTTTCTTTTTGACCAAAATAATTACCTTTCAGTATTTTATTCCGTACAGCCTGATATCTCACTTCAGCTTATTTTGGAAATCGGTACATGCATTTCAAGCCTCGGAACGCAGTCCCATAGAAAACTGTTTATAGAGTTCAGAATTTATTTTCTCAGGAGACAAAACAAAACACATAACAATCTGAAATCCAAAGCTGAAATTTATAACATACGTACATTTACACGCAGCCCCTACAACTATAACCAAAACATTTTTTATTCAAGCTAGACATCAATTAGGTCTTCTAGCTGTATTACTTTGTGTATTTGTAATATAAATCTGAAAAATTAGGGATTTAAACAATAAACTACCTATGAAATGTTTTAAAATGTTTGTTTTTAAAAATTGGATACATCTGGTGCCTTTTTCTCAATACAAGTTGTGCGCAGACCAAACGACAAATAGTCAGATGATCACTTTTAAAGTAGCAGTGCAACAGTGACCCCTTGTGGCAACTATTTAAATTCTACAATCTATCCGATTAGATTCACCGTGAACCGGAGTCTATCCCACAGAAAGTGGCGCGTGGAAAGCACAACTTAGGAATGCTACAGTTGTTATCTATATGGCACCATTCTGCCTTCCAGTCAGTAAACTAAAATTAATTGGTGAACAACTGGGTATAAGAGTTATGGTTGGTTGCACTATTGTTGCATACAGTATCATCAAATCTGGATCCTCCTAAAAGCTGCAGCTAGACATACTGGATCTCATAAATTATTGTTTCTGTTTCATACTGCAGTGAAGCATTTTTGTTCTCAGAAAAGGCTTAATTTCTCGGAACGAGATGCAATAATTTAAAGAACAATACAATGCAAAGTCACTTTTTCTAATATTCTACCTCTTGTTTAACATCTCCATTGAAAATTGATACTATCAACGTGAAACTAAATATACTCGTTAAATAAGCTGTGATCTTAATTGCACTGCTGGTTTCCTATAAAGGCCAAGAAGTACTGGACAATTCACTGGTTTCCTAAAAGAATTCTAACTCAATTTAAATGCTTTATTACAACAATATTCACGCCTGGGCAGAACTCTGCCATGACAACATTTGGATTAAACTGGACAGTGTTTCTAATTATTTTACTCATGTTGAGCATTTTGTATTCAGATTCAGATATTGCCAGTATTTCAACGGAGTTTATTTAATCTCACCATTCCGCAATACTGGTTGCTGAACAACTAGAACAGTTAAGAAAGAGTTAATTTGTCTTGTTAATTTGTGCAATTAAGTTAACTTGTCTTTAAGGACAAAAATCTGCAGTGGACGGTTCTTTCATCAGATAGTGAAGCACGTTTCTTAATTAAGTGATTCCCAAACTAGTTACTAAATGGAAATGGGGCAAAGGGGGAAATGAAAGAGAGGCCAATATACTAGTGCCAATTTTAATAATGATTCACTTTTTTCAGATTTTGACAGGATAGGTATTGTCAGTCCTGTCAACTCATCTCAGATTAACAATGGTCACGGAGTACTTTGGGGAAGACAGCGAGACCAGTGAAGAATCGTCAGACTTTCTCAGAAATGACATGTGTATAACATGACATGACAGTTTTTTGTTTTTAGCAGGAAACGATGTCTTGTATAACACTGTTCACGTCACACTGAGGAAGGCGGTAAATACTAACCATGTACGGTACCGGTCAACAGTTTTTGCAGACACTGAGAATTTCTACATTTGCATGTTACTCACTTAACATTTACTAAAAAGACACACTTAATATACTTTGTCTTTGCTAGCAAATAAATGTATACTATGCTCACCATTTCAGTACCTTCACTAGCAAGAAAATGTAATATCTTTGATTCATCAAAGTAACTTCCTCAAGCAGTTAAGAGCAGATAAAATTCAAGGCATTCTTTCTACAAGGGACATAACATACCGCTCTGTTTCATGGGATAAAACTGTTAACGAGTGCAGTTAAAGTAAGGCCAAGATTTTGGCTGTCATCACACACAACCAGTTAATAGGGTGTCAGACATGCACTGTTACAAACTCTTTCCATGTCATAAAGGAAACTTGTTTTATTAGACTTATATTTTAATTTATAGTTGTTCACTCAACTTTTCAATGCTTGACAAGATTTTAAAAAATCTGCAGTTTATGAAATAAATGGAAAAGTTATACAAAACCTGTTGTGTGCAAAAACTTGTGACTGGTAGTATATCCGGAATTAAGGAGAATACCGACTCCGCAAACTAGTACTCTGGGGCATTACCTGCCAGAAACACGCCTTGTCCCTCCTATTTTAGCTCTCTTGCCCATTGTCTTCACAAAAGAGTATCAAGAGGCCAATGTGCCATAAACAGGTGCCCAAAGATACAGCAAGGACCCCCAGACCCCAGTAGGCTAGGCGTCGTCATTCTGGTGTTTTCATTGCACAGGACTGTGAGAAGAAAGGTAAGTGAAAAGCACCGTCTTATTATTATTGTTTTTAGAAAGTATAATTCTCTGTAACAATCAGGGAAACCCTTTATTGACTCAATACTGACCTTGGTGACATAATGCCATCTTGTTTATAAAGACTCAAACTGAAATTCTTAAAAGAGAACAATGTCAGATGTATTTTTATGGGTGACCAACAATGGGATGACAATGGGAACAGAGGGAAGAACTGAGTGCTGCTGGAATGGTGGTCATTATGGCTAGTATGCTTACAGTCTATGTAGTCCATTACTAGAAGCATAATCTCAGCATACTCCATAGTACAATGTAATAAATAAACAGGCTTTTGTTTAAACTGTGAAATGTATGTTACTTTTCTGTATGATATACTGCATATTAGTGGATAATAAATATATATATATATTATTATACTTACTGCACAATTTACAATCCTATTCCCTGAATCTTGAACCTTGAATCTTGCTGTATATAGATTCTGATGCATAGAATTTTTGTTTTTTATGTATTTGTGTTCATTCGTATACGATTGTTGCTTCAGATCAGTACCTAAGAACCCCTTCTCTCCTCCTCTTCGCACTGATATTGCTGATCCGCGCAGTTAGCCTAGACTGAGACGGTCGAGGTTCCAAGCCCCCCCTGAAAATGTACGGCCTTTACCTGGAAGCAGTGAATGACTACATCAATGAGTCCTACGGGGAGGATGTGTGGAGGTTGATCGAGGCCCGTGCCGAGATCCCCCACTTAAAGTTTGTACGACACCAGATGTACAAGTATGTCTTCATCAAATTGTTCTCATTTTTAGCATTTAAATGTGCATACTGGAAATGGCTTAGAATTCCACTATGCCTGAGTGAAGAATGAGATAAGAATATATGCTCAAAAACGTTTGAGAGCACGCTGTTCTTTCTTAGGTCATATACTCAGATGAGTCCACATATAGATGTAGATGATTCCACATTCATCTCTGTGAGAGTAACCAGTTACATGTTAACAATGCTGCACTCCTTCAGACTTCAAGTTTGCATGAAAAACAGTTTCCTCCATGTACAACTTCATGCTACTTACCAATTATTTGTGATGGTTTCAAAGTTATATAAAGCACATTAAAAAAAATCGAATTCTGTGATCTTAAGACAATCCATTTCATTGATATTTTTGTCATATTACATAAAACATTTGATATATTTTCCAGAAGTTTTTTAATTTATAAATCGTTAAATAGTATAGTTCACAGAAATGAGTTCTTGTCTTATGAATTATGTTTCTGTGCTATTTCAGTGACAATCTGATCCTCCGTTTGGCTAAGGCAGCTGGAGAAGTTCTGGGCAAGACTCATGATGAGTTGATGTACGCTTTTGGTGTCTACATGGTAAAGAGGATCGGCAATTATGGCTATGAAAGGATTTTGAAGGTAACGTGAGAACGACCCATATGGCCTCGACCCATTTTTCACCTGATGCCCACACCAGATCTTCTGCAACCTACGTAAAAGTTTACACCTGTTTCTTTTCTTGTATTTGTTGATGGCTACCAGGTACTGGGGCGCAATGTGAGAGACTTCATCAATGAGCTTGACAACCTGCACGAGTACTTTCGCTTCTCCTTCCCCAAGGTGCAGCCGCCTAGCTTCTGTGTGGAGGAAGAATGTGAGACCAGCCTCACGCTGCACTACCGCAGCACCCGGAAGGGTTTCACGCAATTTGTCAAAGGTAACGCCATTAAACCACTGCACATCAAATCCAATAGTTGGGTCGACCATGCATCCACATGCACCCAACTTTGGACTAGAGTGTGGTCCAGAATTAAGGCTGTGTGACAGGCACTGTGAACTATTCCCTACAAAGTAATTATGTTTCTTGTATTTTAAACAATGATTAAAAATCCAATATCTGTTCATTCTTTCAGGACAGCTGTCCCAGGTGGGGCGACAGTTTTACAACACAGATATTGAGGTAGAAATCCTGTCCAAGGAGGAAACGGAGAAAATGACCTATGTGGTGAGTTTAAAGTCAGGGGACCAGCCAATAAAGCACAAGTTAGTTTTTAGTACGCAAGTTTGTTCTCATGTCTTTGCGACTTACAATAGTATAGTGGGGTAAAATGTATTTGAAAAAAAAAACACAGAAAAATTTCCTTAATTTCTTTTGAGATCCTGAAACCGTACGTCAAAATTCATAATAAGGATGGGAAAATAAGATTGGGTAAAGACTAATAAAAAAGATAGCGTCAGAAGTCTCATGTGTCATGGCGGACGTCCTCTCGCCTGTAGGTCTATAAGATGAACTTCGACAATGCTGCCTTTAAGCACCGTATGCCCCAGCAGAAGACGGCCCCGGGGTACGAGAAACTGCCCATGAAGCGCGGCATATTCTTCGACATGTTTCCCTTCAGTGTCATTTTCCGGCGGGACATGACAATGTATCGCATTGGAGATGGACTCAAGGAGGTCTTCTCCGACTTGCAAGGGAAGAAAGTGAATGAGGAATTCACCCTCGTTCGGCCCATGCTGGAATTCAGCTGGGACAATGTGAGTGCTGGGATTTTCGCCTCTGTTCCTCTTTTACCGTACCTATCCAATTAGCTAATTGACTTTCAGGGTGAATGTGCCTTATGAATGCAAACAGAGTGTCCTAACTTATATCGATCCGTAGATCTACACCCACTTGAACAACGTGTTTGAGCTGCTCTCCAAGGCTGTAGTGGAGAGCAAGCAGAAGGTTAATATCCTGAAGCTCAGTAAGGAGGAGCCAGAAGAAAAGGAGGAAAGTGAGAAACCAAAAAAGGAAGAGAGAGGTAAACAAGTAAAAGTCTTGGTTACCATCAGAGCTATCATGACTAGTTCCATGCTTCACTATCATAACATGAATTCATGATTTTTCACTTATTATTTTAATAGATACTGTTTCATGTTGCTAACTAAAGCATAGCAAAGTGTTCTTGTACAACCCAGTTCTACGGTAGACTCAGTAACGCAGGTGGATGGATGCTGTTAAGATAAAACTGTGATTCACAGTCTTAAGGAGATTTTCTTTAAAATGTCCGAGCAATGTTGGTATGTGGCTGAACATGGAGCAGCGGACATGATTATGCACCTATGTGAACCCAGACATCAAGGCACTGGAGGATATGAAAGGGACAGACCAAGAGTACAGCAGTGCTGTAACTCAGTATAACAGTGCTGCTAACTCAGGAGGGGAGGACATCGAACTGCTTGCTTTCCAGACGATAACAGGTAAGAGCAACCGGTGGCCTGATCTACTGAGCCAGGCTGGTGTTTAGGGTCAGGATTTTCTCAACAGTCCTTCATGTTTAAAATGGGGACTTTAGTGAAAACCATGTGTTCTCTAGTGTGCATTTTATTATAACATGCCATTTACATTATAAATGGCATGTTTCATATATCACTACTTCGTTGTGATTAAGAAACTCCACACTCAAAACTCAAAAGAATGCTAACAGTAGATGACATCCCAAAAGAAACTTTAGTGCAGAAAACATTTGAGGTAAAGTCATTAAATAATTACAGTGACACCAGTGTCCCATATCAGTCAGTGTAATTCACACGCGCACAGAGCAAAATTCGTCTTCTCAAATCACCACTATATCTCAACCCTGTTTGCAAAACCATTTAAAAATTGACTAATGCATTAACAGGACTGGCTCTGTTTTTCCACATGTCAGGAAAGTGCAGCGAGACTATTTTTGAGGACATGCGGGAGCCTCCCAAAAAGCCACTTCATCTCAAGGGTCAGATGAAATATGTTCCACAATGGGACTCTCTCATCTTTCTTGGAACGCCCATGTAAGTTCTACTTAGCATTCTCCGTTACCAAAAAAACAAAAGCCAGAGCTATTGCATCTCTGAGCAAGACGAGTAAATCTCTTTAGTAAACATACAGCTGTTAAAATAAGCCAGGAAAGGGAAGGAATTGCCTTTGGATGGTCTCAAATGGCTGGTGGAGCAGCTGCTTAAATATGAAACAAAAAACTGTAACTATTGTTCATGTCTTTTTTTTGTCATTGCAGTATTGAGACAGTGGAGGACATGATTAAAATGGGAGTGTATGTCAATGACCTGAACCTCCATGACTCCAGCAGGGAGCTCATTTTAGCCGGAACGCAGCAGTCTGCAGAGCTGCAGCTAGCTCTCGATCAGGTACCTTGCAAAAAGCAGCTCGCCAGCTTGAGAAATGGAAAGAAACAGACAGTCTGCGAATGCAGCTTTCCTCTAGTGTTCAAAGTATCTGTAGCCCAGGTGGGTGACCTGCTGCGGTCTCTGCATCCTCAGGAGCAGCAAAAGTATGCCCAGCTACAGGAGATTATTAAAAAGCTGGATGAGGAGAAGAAGAGGGGGGACTCACTGCTGTATGCTATGATCCCCAAGGCTGTGGCTGACCGCCTAAGGAAGGGAATTACTGCGCTTGAGACCTGCCAGGTACCAGCTAGGTGCTGCTATCCTTGTGCAGGCTGGTTATGATTGGCTTGTTTGATAGTATGTATGAAATTAGGTTCATGTGTACTGTTAGATCTGAGCATCCCTTATTCCACACCCATTCAACTCTATCTATGTCTCTGTTTCAGGGTTCTATGTATGTGGAGTTTGCATGTTCTCCCCATGTCGTTCTGGGGTCTCCTCTGGGTACTAAAGTTTTTGATGCAAACATGCTGAGACTAATTGGTGTTATTGAATGGTGTGTGACTGTGCCCTGCCATGGATCGGTGCCCCGTCCTTGGTTGTTCTCTGGGATAGGCTCCAGACCCCCACAACCCTGAATGGGATAAGCAGTTACAAAAAAATGGATGGAATAAATTCATTGGTTAATCTATTCACTTTTTAAGCACATTTCAGGTAGTGTGAGGCATTAAACAATTCACTGCTATCAGCATTACTTCCAGAGTTTGAGCCTGAAATGTGTATTCTATACAAAACAATACCTGATACATTGTCACATATGGGTTAAATGTAGAGAACACATTTTGTTGTTGTGCACCGTGTGCTGTGGTGTGTGAACAATGACAACTAATCACTACATTCTAAAAAAAATGGCACACACATTTGTCCCACGTCATGGCAGGTTTTCCCAGATGTGACCATTCTCTTCAGTGATGTGGTGAAGTTCAACGAGATCTGCATCCACATCAGCCCTATGCAGGTGGTGGACATGCTAAATGAGATCTACATTGTCTTTGACACGCTCAGCGAGAAGCACAATGTTTACAAGGTGAGAGGCTGTAGGATAATGAATAAGCAGCAGGGTGGTCTCTCTTACCATTTAATAGTCATCTAAGATGAGGAAAACACGGTCATCCAGCAATACGCCTACAATATCCATTAAGGGAGATTAAAAGCAATGACTCATATGACATGAAGTCGCCTTCATTCCATTTATAAGCTTTCATTCAGTGATTTAAAAGCTCAACATTCACTATAGTCCATTGACTTCATCTTGTTCTCCGATGCCAGGTGGAGACCATAAGAGACGCCTACATGGTGGTGGCAGGCGTCCCCAACAAGACCACTTTCCATGCCCACCACATCTGTGACATGGCCTTAGACATGTTGAGCTCCATCGATCATCTCAAAGATCCTTCAACTGGAGATAATATTCAGATCCGCGTGGGTAAGGAGAACGACAGCAGATATATATTCACCTAAATATGAATTAGAGATTCACTGTTATCTCGGCTTAACACCTGTGCGAGGTGAGTCTGCACTTTATTCGCATTATTGAGTGTTGCTGATATCATAACCTTGAGCAAGATCAGAACTGAAAGCTAAGATAAAATTACAGTTATGTATTCTGAATATATGAAAGAGTGTTCTCTTTCATGCACTTTTTTTGCTATATTTTTAACCATACTTAATGGCCTTTTATCGTGACTTTTTCTTTTAAATTTATTTTTATATGTTATTGCATTTAATTGCATGTCTATATTACTATACGTTTTCCTTTATTTCTTATAATAATTTTATTTTCCTATATTTCTTTTTGTTTAAATCTTTCCTTGTATAGCACCTTGAATTTCCTCTGTGTATGAAAAGTGCTATATGTGTATATACAGCCGTGGAAATAAGAGACCACAGCATTTTTTTGTTTCACTTATTTCTTAGTTTATGGGTCTGTGTCTGTGAATAATATATTCAGACTGCAGCCTGGTTCTTGTCTGTTTCTCATTAATGAAGGGCTTCTTCCTTGCTTTATGGGATTTCAGTCCTGCTTCTAGGAGCCTGATACGATCCTGTCCTAGCAGTGCACTTCACACCTGCACTTAATGTTTCCCATTCCTTTTGAAGGTTACTTGAGGTCATCCTACAGTATGATTCATGAGAAACTGTTGGATAAGTTAACGGTCATCTTTGGCATTACAAAGTCGCTTCCGCCCTTTACCTCGCTGGTTTCTGGTCATTCCCAGTGTCTCCCACCTCACCTTATTCTTATGTGCTGCTGTCTTAGAAATTTTGAACCCGGAAGCAACCTGCTGCTCAGCGTTGCCTTTTGCCAGCAGAACCAGGATTAAACCAGGATTTAAAAATGCAGATTTGTTTAAAAATATAGAGTGGTCTCTTAATTTTT
>JAODKC010000137.1:15498733-15572790 GCA_026777985.1 Mormyrops attenuatus
CCCCCCCCCCCCCCCCCCCCCCCCCCCCCCCCCCCCCCCCCCCCCCCCCCCCCCCCCCCCCCCCCCCCCCGCCAAGCAGTCCACCGCTGACTGTCCACTGCATTCCTGCAGTTGGTCAGCACAAAAAGGCTAAAGCCAAACCTCTTTAAGAATACCATGCTGCTGGATTATTGCTAAATTCTTTCAGTGGATCACACTTGTTAGGACAGGCAGAGGCAATCTACAGCGTCAGCAGAGAGAGAGAGTGAGGGAGAGAGGGAGGGGCTGAGGGGGAGATAGACCGAGCGCGCAAGGCAGAAGGCAAAACACATTTAGGGGCGTGTCTTGAAGAATTAGTTCCTCAAGGAAGTTCAGCTTTCAAAAATTCTTTACAAAATCCAGATACACGGATCTCTGTGGCAGTGGGGATTTTGGATTGCTTCTGCTCACTGGAGGAAGAGTCCCGCAAGTACAGAAATTTAATGTTCAAGGCCAGTTTCAAAAGAAGAGGACAGAAAGAAGCTTGACAAGGAGGAGTTTGAGTGACTGAAAGAGAGGTGAGGTACTTCAGCGTTTACGGTGCATGGCTGGTCATCTCGCAGCTGACGGTGATGCTAAGACCTTCAACATGTCAGTCCTCTCACCTTGCTGATATAACTGGATAATGTTTTTAAGAGACTGCACATGACACAGTTTTAAGTTCAGCATGGAGTAAAAGCACACGGAAGGGTTAATTCTGAGATTATAGGTTAAAATGGAAATGTACTCTATTTTCTTAGTGTTTCACATTCTGAGAATGATGCTTGTGTTCACTCAGAAATAGGTAACACTGCAGAGACAGGGGGCACTTTAAACGTGAAAATTCCCCCCCCCCCCCATGTATTAGGTAGGTAGGTAGGTAGAAAACATCTCGGGAAGATTCCTCCGGGAAATTCAGTCTTACCCAGCTCTTAAGAGATTTTTACTAGCAAATATTGTATATGATGTAACTGGTTTTAATGTATCATTTTCAAGTGAACAATATCTCCAAACTTTTATCGAGTTAATCATCATTACAAGATGCTTTACCTTAGCTTTGGATTGTGTGCGAGATACAGTGTGCTGTTTTTATCAGATTAAAGTACCATCTTTGCAGTCATGCTTTGCCACTCCAGATTTCCCTGACTGATAGTTTCAATTTTGTGTTGAGTGAGGAACATGCTTTTAAAACGTTTCAAATTTAAATTTAATAACAACAAACTGTAGTAGTCTTCTCATTACCTTGTTGCAATTTATTACCGTTATCATTGCAATACATCCAAGTCAACATCTAAAACCATTTCAAGAGTTGGGCCCAAATTCAACTAAAAAAAAAAGTGAATCTGGAGTACAAATACTTATTATTATATATTATTTACGAGGTATTTATGAATTATAATTCTTATTATGTCAAATTAATAGGTCTACTCACAGCAAAACTGTGGCAGAAAACTCCAATAAATTATTCTCTTTTACGTGACACTCATGTCAGAGAAGCCAGGATGACACATACTCTAGTCAGGTGATGTACTTTGACTTGAGTCTAGAGTGCTGTACTGTGAACAAGTCCCAGATCCTGATGTTGTTTAATTACAGGGCTGCCAGTCACTCTACACCCTTCAAACAATAGGATGCCCTCTTGCACCAGCCCCAGGGAATTGAGGGTTTGCCCAAAAACAGCTCAACGTTCTACCAGATCCAGTCATCACTGCCATCCTAAATATTTAGCTCATTTGTTCAAATTTCTCTAACCATTCCACTTTACCACAACTCTCCTGCACTTTGGCAGAACCATTTAAACCAGTTCAGGAAACACTGGAAACTGGCAGAGACTAGCGAATTAAAAACTCAGCACTTTATCTGGACCTCACTTGAAATGTCTATACATTTGCACTGCAAGCTGGTACACTGGTAGCTTGGTTTGCTTGAGAAGACATTCTCATTTACCTTACAGCAGTATTTATTGCAACAATAAATGGATTATGTCCAACATAAAAGGTTATTTTCATTCAAACGACACTTCATCACCATGTAAGGAACTGGAAGTATTTAAGAGTGATGAAACTACTCTAAATTGCAGAAGGATAAAGTCAAGCCCAAAGGAATTTCAGGACAGATTCAGTTTCTAAAATGAAAAGAAAACGTCACAGATTTAACCCATAATTTTTATGTTTTAATCAGCATTTAATCTCTATAAAGACTATACTTTATATTTCACTCTAGAGATGTATCTCTATTACATAAAATGACAGGCTAGTCAAATGTTTAAGCAAAATAAATTATCATCAATCTATATCTCGAGAAGTGATTTGTACTTATAAAGTACTTAAAGACACATGGTATTTAAAGCACCCTACAGGGGGGCTTGAATGTGTAAAATTATTGGCTGAGGGGCCCAATGTGACATTTTGTCAGTGGGCCCAGAATTTTTAGCTCTGCCCCGATGAAGTCTATTTAACAATTTTACAATATAATTCAATGTACAAATGATCTTGCTATTTTAAAGGTTCTGTTTTTTTTGTCTTTAGAAGACATGTCTGAGGGGTAGTCGACACCAGGGGCTCTCCTCAACTATTGTTCTACTGTATAAAAACAAACAGCAGCAAACATAGTGAAAAAGCGCTCAATGCCGGACCAGGTGAAATAATCATTTGTAGGCCTCCTTTGAACCACGCTCTGAAGCTCAGCTGTTTCCAGCTGCCTCATAGTTTAATGGTGAGGAAATGTGATTAAAATCGCAGAAGCCACTGAGATCCCTACAGAGTTCCTGGCTTTAAGTTTGTATGGAATGGAATTAAATATAAAATTCTAAATAGTTATTATAGCTCTTCCATTCATGGTTTGAAGTAAATATAGCGAATTAATGTTTTCTAATGACTGTAAAGAGTTTGTGTTAAGGTGCAACACTGTAGCAATAAGATCCTTTTGTGACTTTCAATGAACTTCTGAAGTTCCACTGCTCAAAGGACAATGGCTAGAATAAGACTTCATGATTTATAGGTGAAGTGAACTGGATATCAGACATCTCCCACATGTACGCAGTTAATATTTACACCATGTAAATGTTTATAGCATGCAAACCTCGATATTTGGTTCTATTAACTTGACACATGATGAAAACTTAAAATGTAAACCTAGCTTATGTTTAAGATCACTGCAACTTAATATTTGAAGACACGATACAATAGGACTATGCACAAAAACAATAGTCGCCAGAGAATCAGAATACCTCAAGTGCTCAATAAGATGCAAATCAGGAGTAATACTAAAGTATTCTTAATGCTTGGCACAGGTTCAGTTTTCGTCAGCCTAAAGAGCTCTCTGGGGCAACGTGAAGGCCTCAAGACAAGGTCACGGATCCACCAACATCTTGTCTATGAGGCCAGAGGGATGTTCTCACTGGTCTGGGGTGATGTTTTAGATCAGAGAGCAAGCTCTGTTGCTGTCTGCTTTCCAAAGAAAGCTGGTTAGTGAAGACCTGTAGGAACCTGCCTGCGCTATGTAACACACAATCCTCTGGTCTCATACCTGTTGGAGCAGGTCGCCCATTTTAAGGGAACCTTGTGCTCTCTCCCAGAATGTCTGAAAATTATGCATTTCCAAATCTGTGAGTTAACCATGGAGATATGGTTAAAACAGCCGTTCTCTTTTCTTACTGACGGGCTTGAATTTCAGGTTTGTGGAAGCACTGAGAACTGAAATGAATGGAAAGAAATGAAAGAAAACTCACAAGCAACTTACAATTGCCCCAATGTATGTTCTTAAATAGCAACATGTGATTGAACGCTTGATGTATATTTACATTATCGCATTAACCATCATTTACTTCTGAAACTATAGTGCATTCATAAGGTACTAGGTCAAACACAACATGTGCTTTATGACTTTTTCAAATACCACAGCCCTGTAATGTATAAGTGGTCATTGGATGGAGTTTTTATTTTGCTTCTCCTGAATTACACAGTTTTTCTGTTGTGTTTTTCCATATTGAAAAATCATTGATATTATATTGCTCCAATTTTGCTGTTGCTTAGCCATTGTAGCTGCTGTAAGAATTCAACACCTGTGGTTTTTCCAGGCATAAAATTATTCTAACATGTCAGACTCCAACAGATTGTCTTGACTTTACAACCAGTAAAAAGTAAAGGGAGAGACTCTGCCAACAGTTGACGGTGTTTACCTAATGTTTGCGCATCTCAAATCTGACGGGAATAGAATGTTTTCTTCTTTGACGCAGTTGGGGCTTTGCCTCATGCCCCCATGATACCACCTTTTCATGGTTTCTCCCCTGAGCCAAGCATCTCTGTGACAGAAAAAAAAAACAAGACAGTCCTACAAAAGTGGATTGAAGAGTTATTACATTCTTTCAGGCATACCCTTTTAATTATAGTAAGAATCAATTTGGACAGCACCACAGAGATTAGCTGAGCACAAATGTTATACAGCTTCATACTCCCAGATGTGCATGGTAAGAATGAACTCGGTAGACCAGGTGGTGTTCACCGTTGCTCATGAGTATGTGACGGCAACTCTAAAGCCAAGACCAGGTGGCAGATCCAAAGGTCCAAAGGTAGATTTATTGACTCAAAAAAACTATTTCCAAAAAAAGTATTCGGCTAAATATTTGGCTTTGGAGTGAATGAAGTAATTCATTCCAATGTGCTGCCACTAAGAACGCACCCACTGACAGCAGATAATTCAGGAGCATGTTTGAAAGTGTTGGTAAATTAACAAAGCTAATCATAAGCCTGTACTACGGTCAGACAATTCTTTACAAGTCGGCACACCTATCAGAGAAAATGTACATTACAGGCACCATTAATCTACTATTTTACAGCACATTAGCCATTATATGACACAATAATGAAGCCACGACGCGAATGATCAAAGGAACCTTAAATGAACAACAGCATGTAAATAGAATACCTTAATGTCCATGAGATAGTACAGAAAAGGGAGAACGCTGAAAATTGTTAGCCATTATATTTAAAAAAAATGTATACTGCTGTTACTAATGCCTGCGTGAGGCTTAAGCACTTCTCACATATGACCCCACCTCTAAACTCTCGCAGATCAGACAAGAGACAAAGTCTGCGGTTACATTTTCTTTGCCAGGCTGATACTTATTCACAAACTGAAATGGTTCCAAAAACAAATACCAGCAAGATAAATGAGCACAGATATCCTTCATGTTGCCTACAGTTTGGAGAGCTCTGCAGCTCTATACTTCATAGCAAAGCCAGCATCTTTAATGCACTAAAATGCTACCTGAAGGTGATGCAGATGGGGATCCCATATATTCCTGAGCATCACTACATTACAGAGATAAGCAGCGGCGAACTCTCCTGTAAAACAGTATGCATCATTCCTGCAAAATAATATCCATTAATTGCTGGAAAGTAGGAGGGGCACCATGTAAACCAAACAGTAAAACCCAGAATTGCATGAAGTGAATAGTAGTACAAAAGAGGGTTAGTTCTCAAGATTCTGAGGCAAGGGCCACCTGTCAGTACCCTACAGTAGTCTACTAATAAGTTTAGCTTTCCCTATCATCTCAAAAATATCTCGACAGGGACAAGGGTGGGAATCAAATTTAAAGACTGAATCAAGATAGCGGAAGTCTATACAAAAACATAGCAATAAGACTCTCTTAAGGAAAACCCTACTCTAGAGAAAAGCTGCACAAAATAAAAATAAATAATGTTCTTCAAAGGAAAGACCTCAGAGTATGATGTCGAGGAATCACAAACTACCAAGATGTGCTTGTTGCCTGTTCAAATCCTTCCTAGGGGTTTACAGTATTCCTCCCCAAATGTTCAAAAGGACTACTGATACAGGCATGGACTCCAATGGGGCTTAGAGATGCCCATTCTGATGGCCATACTTTGGGTCTCAGGACAGGTTCTGCAAAAGGCAGCAATGTCTTTAGTCATCCTCAGCTGGTAGAAGTGCCTTCTTACTCTGGAATATGTTTTGTACTGTCCCAAGTAAACTACCTAAGGTACAGAATGCCGCAAACTAATCACAATATTACCTACACTTTTCAGAAGTAGCATCTGCAATGTCTGATTACTTTTATGATATAAAATATCTATATACAGGCAGAAAACACCCTCTTTACATGGCATGTCAATCCAACATATGTCAGCAGCTTTTACAACCTGGGAGTACATTACGGAGATCATCCTTTTGGAGCTGAGGCATATTAAGCGGCATTTTCCATTGATCACGGCTCAGAAGGTTATCAGGCTCTATAAGGTCTGAACTTTGTACCACCGTTCTTTGAAACTTATCTTGCCTTTTCTCCATTTTGGACTTCTTCAGCTTGAATAAGCCAGCTAGCAGGTCATATCCATAAAAAGGAAGGGTAGTCCAAGATTTTTCTCTGCTTCTCTCCACACCTTTTTTGGACTGAGCTAGTGCCACATTACAGGTAACCAAAATCCATAAATATAGTAAAATCATGGTGAATGACCACTGGGTATGGAAAATGCTGCTCTCATAAGATATGCACCTGTACCTCCAGGTACACCTTGGCAGTTGGATAAGCTTGCTCTTCACCATGCACAAACTTAATCCTTACAGGAGAGTCATTATCCAAAGGACAGTCTGCAAAAAGATGGGCCTCGGCCAAAGTCAAAGGACAGCCAGTGTCTACAAAAGCAACTACTTTGTGGTCATTTAATCCAACAGACATGTCATTTTGCTTTGCAGAGGAACAAAAGTAAACTCCAAACAAGTAATGCATAGCACAAGCTGGGAGTCAGATCCAGACAGTTTTTTGTGACCCACATAGCCACAATTGTAACATTTGATAGCCTCCGCCTTAGTAGAGCTTGGATTTTCAGTCCCTTTCAGATTTCTCTCACCCCTCTTCTGCAAATGAAACTATCCATCAGGGTGGAAGCTTGTCTTCAGTAGTCTTCCACTGGATACGACTCTAGGATTGAGTGCACCACTAAGCTGCCACAAAGAAATCTACAAGTCAGGTATCCTCCTCAGGGATGCGTGGGTTATGCTCTTCAAACCGAACCCGGAGCTCCGGGCAAAGCATCTTCAAGAACTGTTCATTTGATAATTCTCCAATCCCTTGCACCGTTTACCCTGAAGGCTTCACCCATTTGTGACAGAGGTTCCTCAGCTGAATGTACAGTTCTTTCGGGGTCTCCTCTGCTGACACTTCCATTGAGTGAAACCTCTCAGCATTGATTCAATACTTCTTCAGTATGGCCTCCTTGACAAACCCATATTCACCTGATTCATTCATATCAATTGCTACACAGACACTACATGTTTTGCCATTCAAGACAGGAACAAGTCTTATGGTCCAGTCTTTCAGGCGCCTTCTACAAACTGTAGCTCTACACTCAAATGTGGTAAAGAAATGTTCCATGTCATATGTTTCATTGACCTATTTCATTTTGAGCTGTTTAGGAAGGCAAATATGACTTGCTGGTCTTGGATTGGTGGAGGTTCCAAGAAACTGCTCTGCCTCCTCCCTGTCACTTTGCAACACCTCTTCCCAAGAGATACACTGATCTCCCCTTGCAGTAGCTGAAACGGATGCTGCAACAACTTCTGTCTCACTTTTTGTCATGCAGCTTCTTGTTCCCGACGGACCTCCCTGTCCTGTAGATCGGCTAGAAATTTCCAGAGCATTTGCTTTAGCTGTCTTATATCTGCTTCAAAATGTCCTTCTGGCTCCTGCTCACCAACACCTCATTCGCACCTTGCTGCACCTCCTCATCATCTGGGTTGGATTCTACCTCAATTGCGGTCTCAGCATGTGGTAGCATCTTCAGTGACGTTACAACTGAACAACCTTCGCTACTGACCATTATAATGCATTATGAAGGTATTTATAGTGCATTATAGCTAAGAGCATTCATAATGCATAATAAACATGGCTTTAATGTATGCCTTTTTATAAATATTTACAGCTGTATTTATAATACTTTATTAATGCATTACAGTGCATTATGAAGGTATATATAATATAATGCAGTTGTATGAGTGCTTAAAGTATTATCCAACCTTCTAGCAAACCTCTAACTCAAGAGCACCTCCTACTGGACTATCCTAGCACTGCCACCAAGTTGTTGGATCGTGTCCAAGCAAAGACCACAGACAACTTTAAGAAGTCAAAGGTTCCAAGGGTCAATTTATTGAAAGCAAACAACTATTTACAAAACATTTTTGGCCAAACCGAAATTAATAGAATATTAATTGTTCTCAGCCTGTGAACGAACCTGGCAAGGTCAAACAACAGAATGCCTCACAGAGAATTCCAAATACTTTTCAAAAAACTATTTTTTTCAACATTTTACTGCACTGTTAACTATTCCTTCACACAGTATTTAGCATTTCAAATCAATAAATACTCAAACTATTTATCAAATCATACTTGAAATTCACATTCTAAAACTAATAATTTCATCCCTTTAAAAACAGCGCTGTAACCGAGTACTACAGCCCCCAGAATTTATAGAAAAATTGTAAAATATGCTAAGCTAGATGCCCATGCGAGACTTAGGCAGTCGTTACAGGGCCCCGTGGGGCCCACAGAGCGGTTGCAGGGGGCCTTGGTTATGCGCTTAAACTGGCATCGTCTGATTGATGCAATATGCCTATCAGAAAAAAAAATAATTAGGGTGAATCATTAAAGCCCCTCCCACATTTGTTGTAGGGGTCCCTAGCTATAGTCTGTTTTCATTTGGGGGTCTCTGGTTCAATAAAAGGTTGATAACCCATGCATTAGATAATCAATGTTAAGCGCTGGTCAGCAAACGGCTACTTATAAGCGAAATGTGATAAACAAAATATTTAAATGTGTCAAGCGAATGTTTTGAGAGCCTGAAAATACTGCAAGAAGCGCAAGTCTGTAAAGATATCCTGTAATGTCAGGTGTCAGGGTCGTGATAAGGTCACAGTATCAAGCTCAAGAAGGGCCAGGCTACAGTAACAGTAAATCAGCATTTATTGATCAGTGACACTTACTGACATACATATGGCGAGCTGTTTCTGAGACTCACACATGTGCGTTTGATGGGGATTTCTGTAAACGTGTTTTGCAGGCAAACTCATACTGCTGGGTCAGGTTATCCAAGCATAATAAGCGGGTATTTGTGTGTCAGGAATGCTTGTGCAGGAGCCAGAGAAAAAAAAACACACAAGTGTGTAAAGTGCGAGTTTCATACTGGTATTTGCACAGAGGAAAATACCAGTAGTTATTCTTATACCAGTAATTCATAGGAATTCTCCAAAGAAATGTGCTATTTATAGAAAGTAATAGGGGAAAGTGCAATAAGGGAAGGTGAATTGAAACTGAAACATAATGTTGCACATGGAAAAGGGTCATTAAGCTTGCGGTTTTTTTTTTTTAAAGGTGTATCCTGTATGCCATTTGTGGACATTTGGTATATGACTCTTGGCAGGCAGTTATGTGGGTAATTATAGTTGTCACCAACTGTCACTGTTACCACCCATCTACAAATTTCATCACGATGAGAGTTTTGTCAAACTGAAGCCCCGCCCACCGCATGAGAAACAGGCCGCTGCGTCTTTATGGGCTTTTAAAGGTCTCAGTAAGACTCAACAGACTTTGAAACTAACTAAACAGAAAGAGTGCAGAGTTGCATCAATTTTTTTAAACGTGAAAATCCAGAAAGCCGCCCGGACCATCCCCCATTAGCTAGACAAAAAAACAAGAAATCTATGTTGATTCATACTTTCTCTTGACCATAACCTTAAACAGGATATGGAATCTTGGCAGCCATTTTACTTTTCATATATTATGGCTGATTTTCCCCCAACTGGCATTTAAACCTCTGATTGCAAATCTGCTTCTCTATATAGGTAGTAAGTGTGTATGCGACATGGATTTTTCTGTATTAGTAATGAAACCGGCATTTATCTGTCTCTTTGGATGCCTCGAATGTTATTGTAATATGCAAAACAAACCATATTCAGTGATTCAGCTGTTTAAAATGTTGATTGCTTTTGCTCCCATAGCTGCAATGGATACCTTCAGCTCAAAGGACATGGCCATGAAGGTCCAGAAGAAGATTCTCAGTCACATGGCCAGCAAGTCTATGGTACAAACTCTCATTGACGATACCAGCAGCGAGATCCTCGATGAACTCTACAGGGTTTCAAAAGGGTACACAGGCAGCCGGGCAGAGGCCCAGAATGTGGTGAAGGACCTGATCAAGGTGGCAGTGAAGCTCAGTGTACTCTATCGCCACAATCGCTTCAATGCGGAGGAGCTCAGTTTGGCTCAGGACTTCAAGAAGAAACTCCACCAGGGTGCCATGACTGCCATAAGCTTCTATGAGGTTAGTCTCCATCATATGTCACTCATCAAGATAACATCAGTGAATATGTGTGAAAGCAGACACTCTATTAACTTAAAGAAAATGAACAGTCAAAAATGTTCAACAGGGTGATGATTCATTGCAGTGAATCTTGTTTCGTCATCCTTCATGACTTGGTTGAGCATTAGCTGCATACTAATAATTAACATTTTAAGCACATAAAAGCAAAAAACAACTAAAAATGCCAATTGTATATCACGATTAAAAGAAATTCTTAAACAATCAATTTCTTTTTTGGAGTTTGACAAATTTGAACATAGTTAACTACCAGCAATGATATATACAGTCGGCCCTCCCTATCCACAGGTTCTGCATCCGCAGATTCAACCTACCACGGATTAAAAATATATATAAAAAAAAATACATTTAGAAAGTTCCAAAAGCCTAGTTTGAATTTGCTGAGCACCAAGCACTACGCTGAACCCATTTGAATGAAATGATGTTTGGTGTTGGTGGTGAGTGTTAACACTGTGTGTGTGTGTGTGTGTGTGTGTGACAGAGAGAGAAAATAAAGATATATTTTCGCTATTTATAATTCCATCTTCTATATATATTATGATGGTTATGTATGTGCTGAACATATACAGACTTTTTTTTCTTGTCATTATTCCCTAAGCAATACAACTATTTACAGAGCATTTACACTGTATTAAGTATTGTTAGAAGTCTAGAAGTGATTTGAAAAATACTGGAGGATGTTTGTAAGTTATATGCAAATACTATTCCATTTTATATAAGGGACTTGTAGCATCCACAGACTTTGGTATCTGGGGGGGGGGGGGGCCCGAAAAACAATTATCAGCCAATTTGGAGGACCGACTGTATATAGTTATATTACACAACAGCATAAAGCATAATGTGTTTTTATACTGAGCAGTAAAATGAATAATGGTCTCTTTCCTGGTGGCCAAGGTGGACTTCACATTTGACAAGAACGTGATGTCAGAAATCCTGACGGAGTGCCGAGACCTGCTGCTCAAGCTGGTGGACAAGCACCTCACCCCGAAATCCCACGGCCGAATCAATCACGTCTTCAGTCACTATTCAGACCCAGAGCTGCTTGCCACTCTCTATTCTCCAAATGGACCCTTCTCGTCCAACCTCACCAAGATCTACACTGGCTTGAACAAGCTGTTGGAGGACGACAAATTATGAGCTGACTGCCCTGCTTGAAATACAGACACTGCTGGGGTTCAAGTCCAAACTGAAACGGAGGAGAGAACAAGGTTCTCACATTACTGAACAAGAACTAATATCCACACAAAAACAATGTGAGATGGGGAGTCCTACTTCATCTATTTTTTAAGATGAAGCCACTTCAAATAAGCCAATGTGACAGCTACAAAAATGTTGGGTATTTCAGTGGAATTTCCGTCTTCGGATGTGATAATTACAAAAACAAATCTTAAAACGATCGTATACCAGAATGTCTTGTATTTCAACATTCAAAGGCATCGCTTGTCTGTCTGCGAGTTGACGATAAAATCGTCAGTTGACCCATGACGATAAAAAACACCCCCACTGCAAAATCTACATTTTAATGTAGAGTAAGAAAAAGATTCCAAACAGAAAACACAGACAAACATGCTGACAAAAAGATGGTAATCCACTGCTATTTGAGCACGTGAAGTAATTTTAGTACCATAAAAGCAAGGCTCGCAATATTTGACGGCATTGTTAAAACCACTGCCATCTAGCGTTGCGAAAAAGAATTGCTATGGGTTAAAATTTATATATATACGGTGCAAACCTACTGTAAATGACATGCTATTTTTTGCGATAAACAGTGTTGAATGATAAAAATTAACCACCACTTTAGGGCTGACATGTTTTCCATAACAGTTCAACATATACGTATATTAATTCTACTGATAAGAATTCTATAGATTTTTTTATAAAATGAAAATAAAACATGCGCTGACTTTTGTCATTTTTCGCAGATCAAAAGACTCGGGTGCAAAACCAGATATATTATGAATATTAACTGGCAAATACTGTGATCCCAGATTGTAAGTGCTTTTCCAACGAAAGACAGAAGATGTAAAGAACAATTGTTTGCCCTACAAAAGCCACTTCTTTCACAATGTTTTAAAACACAAAAACAGTATTGTCAGAGTTGAAAACATACTCCACACTAATGGAAAGAATCAGAATTTGTCTTGGGTGGCATGACAGTCCCTACCAGCAAAATATGTAACTGCTCTCTACATCACGCAACTTTAAAAACAATACTATTTTTTTTTAATCCCTCCTCATCATGAGTTTAAATGCTTATGAAATATCAACAAAGATGCTTTCACGCAGCTTATGGCTTCAAATTAACACGAAGATTTGGATGAACATCAGAACTTATGTCCAAAGAACTACATCCAAAATACAAGCAAAAGTTCCAAAACAAAGAACTGACCCAAAACTTGGCTTTGTGTGTCTTTGTTCGAACAAAAGTAACTTTTCCTCGAAAAAGTCAAAAGTCCGGCTTTCAGTGTTCAACTATTTGTTTCCCAATACTCAGTTCTGTATTAACTACAAGAAGCTACAATGCAACATGATGCATCAGTTATCCAAAGGAAAATAATACTCTTTTTTTTTTTTTTTAAACTTTCTGGGAAAACAGGTCATTTGAGTTGTGTGAAAAACTGACATGTTCTCAGATAGCTGACAAAAGTTGATGCTTTATTGAATTTTTTAAAGTATACAGATCTCAAACAGTTTTTGGTAATAATTGGCTTTTTCAAATTAAGATATTTTATCAATATTTGCATAGACTATTTGGCACCTATCTCACAATGTACATGTATCTCACAATGTCATGAGTTTTCAGCTTTCTTGAAAATTCAAAGACCTCAACATGGACAGTGTCATTAACCAGTGTGAAATATAGCTTAAATTCTCTTTAGAATAAATAAGTACATAAGACAACATTACCTTAAGTGTGTCGTTAAACATCACACCTTTATATGAAGGTCATTATGGGGAGACTGACAGGGAAAAGTTCATATGAAACCAGTATTGACATTAGTAAGGCAAGGGATGTACCTCCTGCTGTGGCAATATTACTAGCCACAACATATGTCAAGGGAAGTTCCTACTCAGAGAGCCATGGGGTTCATATAATAAAAGAATAATAACAACAACAATTATTATCATCATTATTCAAGTTACGTCCTACATTTCAAGGATATTACATCATGGCCCCATCGACATTTCCAGCTTGTTACAAGGTTGGTCTTTCACTTATGGCTGAAGAAAAGGGGCTTTAAAAACACAGTATTCAAAATTTACACTCTCGGTTTTCTGCTTGGTTTAGCCAATAAAAAAACACACTAATATCCTTTAACAAACTTCTTATCAGTGCACAATATTTCCAGCAACCAGGCATTTCAAAATCTTGTCTGTCATCACTGTCTTTGACCTTTACACTCCCTACTTGTTTCACAGCTCCTTGCTACACTTAACTCCTCATGTTGTAAAAATAGTGTCGAGAAGCATGTCAACAAATTCCACATCGCGAAGCAGACGTACAGTGCAACAAAGTCACTCAACAAAATCATATGACCCACAGAGACTCAAAACAGTATTGAACCTTATAATCAGAAGTGAGCAAACATTATCATTCACCTGTGATAATCCATCCCATTCTGCAGAAAGACAAGAACCGGCAAAATCAGGTCACTATTTCAGTCAACTAATTTCAACAGAAATTAAAATAAATATATATAGTGGTGGAAGACAGCTGGGGTAAGATTTCACAAGATTAAGGTCAGCAGATTTCCTGATAATTTTAGCAGTCAGGTAATACTGGTAAACAGAACAATTAGTACATTCCTAATTATGTTCTAATTAGGTACACATGGGATAAATTACTTTTCAGCATTTCCTCGTCTAACATTTAAATCAAAATATGTAAGGACTACGATGTATTTTGAAATGTATCTTCAAGACATTAAACTGCACGTTTTCCATTACATCCAGCTGAAATGTACATGCCCATTTATACCTAGAATTAAGGCATGAAATTTGGATAGAACACTAAAGGTAACAATAGGCCCTCAAGAGATTCAAGACAGTAATAAATAACTATTATAGTATTTACTGATCAGAAAAATATTGATGGGTCACTGAAGTCACATAATTCTCAGCAAAAAAACACACAGCCACCCAGCCACCCACACTGTCACATTTGCTCTGTTAAGTGCCATCTCCTGCGAACATGCAATTTTTCACAGCTCAAAGATCTCATCCTCATGGTCCTTCAGCACCGTGACACGCCTGGTGATGGTGAGGGGGACCGCCCCCAGCATAGCTCGTTGGTTTGCGGTAGAGGAGGCAGGGTGTGCGTTACCAGTTGCCTGATGCGCTGAGTCACCACGAGGGTGAGAGTCTTCTATACACGCAAATCTACAGGAACAGGAGGAACATTCAAACGAATGAGGACTGCTACTCTTCCAGGCCCATTTACACGAACACCTTAAATGCCAGACATACTTAGCCACTTATTCTCCACTGGCTTACGCCCGTGTTTAGAAGCTTGTGTCTAAATACCCTTAACCGCAGCGTGCCAAAGAATAAAACACTTCATTCAAAATCACAGATATGAACAAAAAACCCTTCCGGTGACTGCTACAATCACTCAGTACGGTGCAAGTACAAACAAATGTAACTGGTAGGTTCACTCCTGAGTAATGTTACAAGTAAGGTTTCCACAAAAAATGCCTCATTTTAATAATTGGTTCACTTTGGTATCTATATTATGTTCTCTTGTTCAACTCTTTTTCAGAATGTGTAAGTACTCACTGCCGCTGTCCTTCACAGATCTTCTTAACGGCTGCCATTTTGGACTGGCTGATCTGGGCATCCATTCTTTTCAGGAAGTCCATTGGTGAGAGTTCCGGACCCTCTGGTGGTCTTACTTGCTCCTCCTCTTTCACATCAGCCGGGTTCCTCTGCTTAGCCTGACCCTCCCTGTGTTTATTAGAATATGACTGATCCATTTCCTCATCAGCAGAGACTCCATTGGTGAATACATCAAAATCAGCCAGCACAGGGATGGAGATAGACTTCTTCAGGAATACAGGGTCGTTGGTGTACAGTCTGTTAGCTCTTTTAATTTGTTCCATCTAAGAACACAAAAGACACCTTTTCATGCATTTTACCCCATTACTCAAGACTGCATTCATTGTCTTTTTTCCTCCTAATTAAATAATGCAATTACATATGCTCTGTCCCATAGCGATGCCACAAATGTACTTATAAGGTAATACGCATAAAGGAAAAGTTAGCTACTGCTTCTCACTGAGTGCAGTTGGCTTCTGACAGGATATCTGGAAATAGTTACAGCTTTTCTGTATAAAAATATAAGATCATTAAATTGCATCATTGTACCTGTGTCAACCGTTTTATGAATATAGTTATAGGTAGCCAACGTATTTTGCATTTGTAAAAGAGATATACCAGGCAAGAGCGTTTAAGTAACAGGTTTTGGAAGTTTGAACCAAATTCCATTGGACTGAGATCCTGTGATCAAAACCGGAAGGACATATTGTATAATATACTAAATTAACACAGCAAAAACAACGGAAGTAAGCAACTCACTGATACTCCATACTTCAACGCAAGTCCTTGGAGCGTCTCTCCAGGTTGGACATGATGTTTTATCTGCCGCTGCCGCACCGGGGAGACGGAGGACTGCACCAGGCTCCCGTACGATCTCGTTCGGCTTGCTTCAGGACGACCCTTGGCTCCGGTTGGAAGGGGTGCACTTTCCGATGACATGGCTTTGATCGGCTGCTTAGTGCGCAGCCAAGCTAGTATCTCTTCGCGTCGCAAAGTATCGTTTAGATGTTCCGCAGCGGTTTTCAAGCATCGTCTTTCAATGCCAACCTCCGATTTCTCATTTACATTATCTGAAGACCTCCGCTCGCTGAATCGGACGTTTCAACGATCATTTTGTTGGTCTACAATGAACACCGGAAAGCAGTTAAACGATTGTGTACACAATGTAATAAAAATGCAATTTCTTGGTGGGTCAAAATGTAGCTCCTGTTTATCTACTCCGAAAACACTAATTTAAATGCGTATCCACTGGGATTAAATTAACGCCAAGAAAAAAAAAGGATCACCCTAATCACTCGGCAGCTTTCTAGCGGGGAGGCGTTTTTGCGCCGGAGGTATTAATATTTTTGAGAAACTGAAAGCAGCCCAGCGCCGACGTCACGTTAACTTGTTAACCATACTAACAGATTGATATCTAAGAGCCGTAGATTCGCGACAACTGTTGTCACATTTGGACGAGTTGACAAGAGAAAGCAGGACTTCTCATGCGAGGTCTCGTTTCGGAAAAAAAAGTACTATATGCCGCGTTTTGGCAAGAAAACTGGCCGCGATCGCAAATTCAATCTCTGTTCACTATACTGGGAAAACCTAGCGCTACATGAGCGCATCTAAAGAACAAGATTATAAAACAAATTACAGCGGAACTCGGCTGCCCTCAGGGCCAGCTGGGTCACGAAGCGATAGAGCTGCCATGACCACAAATGAACGATGAATGAGGCAGTTGTAGCGTATTCTTAAAAATAAATAACTTTTACTACAGCAAACAAAGATTTACTTTTGCACAAGAAGGCAAAAACTGTCGCTCGGAATTGTGCATATGAGCAAAATAAATTACTGCATGCAGCTACTTCGCTTTAGACAGCGACTCTCCATCCCCAATGACCAATACAAACGAGACAAACAGTTAAAAAAAAAAAAACAATATTTTCAATACAAGTGATGGGCAGCGTTATTTTGTTTATCAGAGAATTTCTTATTAAGAACTACCCACTCTTTTTGCATCCTTGTACCTGTGTCATCCGTTTAGAAGAAAGTGATTCCTTCCAATGGGACCTTCCTGATCAAACCTCGGACCCCGAGCGAACGCGGTGCATTATGGGAGATGTAGTTTAAGCGCTCGTGGTTAATCGAGGAATAACATTTAGCTTTCTCACTGCAAATGTAACATCTGTAGTATCAAGTTTTGCAATCCTTATATTACCATAAAGCAATTAAAGCAGAGTATGATAGCTCGGCGTTTTCCGATCGGGTGGCATTTTAAATGATTTAATTTAATATCCCACAATGCAATTGTTCAAAAGACTCAAATCCCATAGTTCCGGTTTATAGGACTCACGCTTGTGCAGCAAGTAAACATTAGCTGAGCAAATCAGCTTAACTTTTGTGCCAAAAATGTCTTTCAAGCGGGAGGGAGATGACCCCAGTCAACTAAACATCCTTAAGGTATTTGCATTAGTAATGTATGCACTCATAATAGCAACTTAAGTAGCCGTAGCCTTTCAGTTAGTTACAGTTTGTACTGTTAATTAAACTCGATAGCATTTCATCTGAATGGTGTAAAACACACATAAATAATAATTGTAATGAATGTATGTTGGTAGAGTTTGCGTCGGTGGACGCAGTTATATTACTGTTGTTGTGTCTTTAGAAGCGTCGTGTGGCAGATCTTTTATCAAACTTTATTCCCGAGGATGAAGCTGCCCTTATGAAAAACGGAAGGTAACGGCAATTCATAATGAGGCGAATTTTGTTTAGAAATACAATTGAGGGGTAATGTCAGCAGATGTCTACGTACGATTCTGTTGACAGGTACACTTGTTTAGTGTGCTCCTACCGGCCTGTTTTTGATACCGTTGACATGCTGACGGTTCACCGAAAGGGCAAGAGGCATCTTGAAGGTGAGTTTAATTGAAATTGGACCGTCATCAGACTGACTAATATATATATATATTCGTGTCCTGACACCTTCTCTTGGCATCAGGGCTAAAGTGGTTTTATGGGAAGAAGGAAAAGTTTCAGAACGAATTTGAGAAACGGCGACATCATGCCTATGTCCAGGCTGAGGAGCAAAAGAAGGTAATCATTCATCATAGCTGGACTGGAGTGTCAGATGATACAAAATATTCATTTAGTCTAGATTACATGTAATATACCATACACCTATTGTTAATATGCATTTCATTAGTTATAATTTTTACTGATGTATTATTAATGTGTTTTATTTTGTTGTTGTTATAACTTACTTTACCTGCTGTTCCACAGGATGACATTGGCCCTGCTCCTCTGCTTACTCAAACGCGGAAGATTACCCATCATGCTTTGCTGAAGTCCACTCCTTACAGTAGCTGTCACAAGAAGACTAGGTAAAAGTTACATCAAAGTTGTGACTGATCCTGATTATATTAGACATAAATGCAGTGTTAAACATTGTATGTTATATTTATAATGCATAAGTGCTGAATTGATATTTTGGATTGATATAGTTTTATAAATGATGGGAAGTTTTTATTTGTGGTTTTTAAAAAGACGAATCAAATTTAAAAGTTAAAATGTTGGCTTTTATCCCCTCTTTAAGCACCATGTCAGAAAAAGAGTCAGGTTCTCATCCAGACTGCAAAAGACCAGCCACTGAGGCAACAGCAAGGATCAGTGAGGAATGGACCGTACTCCCCAGCAACTCCAGCATAGCAGGTTACTGACTTATTAAGCATGTGAACTGGTAATACCCATCGACGATTGCTTGTGGTTCATATTTTCAGTTGAGTTCTTGCTTCTATAGTGCCCCAGAAACACCATTCACCTGCAAAGAAGAAACAGGTTAGCAAGAAAACATCCTGCTCCACAGGTGTCTCAGGGCCAGGACCTTTGTCAGCGGAGAGGCGTAGAGAGCTGGAGCACTATCTCAAACTGAAAAGGTTATTCACTTTACTGAAAACAGCTAATCTAAAAATTAAATATAGATGGAGATCTTGTATATGCATGAAAAACTGTATACTCATTTAATCTTCATAAGGCCATGTATGTACACAATACTTTCCCGGACTAATTTGTAATTGCTACATTTTTGTAATTGCTAACTCAGGTAAGCAAAAAGAACCTTAAGCAATATTGTCTCCAAAGGCTTTGTTGCCTTTGAACGGTTTACGTTTTATTATACTGAATCTTTAATGAAAATCAGTTTTAAAAGATCAGTGTGTGTCTAGAGTTGCATTGCTTATAACTTTTTGTCACTTGTGACAAATTCTCCCTGGAGTTTAATTGCATTCGTCTGTCTCTCAGCTCAGGATGGGTGCAGGATAGGTGCGGGACCTGGGTTAAAGACGAGAACGTTGAATTTGATTCAGATGAAGACCAGCCCGCTCCTCTTCTACCCAGCAGCAAGCCGCAAAGTCTCGAAGAACAGGAGAAACTTTGACCGAACTTTTGACTCTGACCTCAATCGTATACCTTTACCCTGCTATGTCAGCCTACCAAAGAACAGCTGGCGTAGCGGGTAGACTGATTACACGGACACCTCAGCAAATGTTATCACCCATCTTAGGAACTGTGAGTCGGCTCAGCTGGATGTAAATCAACACAGCTGGAAAAGTGTGCTTCACCGTATACATCTGCTTGCATAGCATACTTCATGAAACCTGGGGGCTAGTTCAGGCTCTACTGTAATGCAGAGAGTGAAATTCAAGTTATTTAGATATTTTTAAATGTATTCAGGCTACCAAAACCTTTGAATGAAAATTCTGAAATCACTTTGGTTTGAATAATTGTTTTTCTAACATTTTAGAATTGTTCTTTGCTTATGTGATGGAGGTCAGTCTGAAAATGACACTGTCCTGCAAAAGAGACATCATTCACTTCATTCATT
Organism: Mormyrops attenuatus; assembly: GCA_026777985.1. Classification (NCBI taxonomy): domain Eukaryota; kingdom Metazoa; phylum Chordata; class Actinopteri; order Osteoglossiformes; family Mormyridae; genus Mormyrops; species Mormyrops attenuatus. Next base: position 15,518,798 of record JAODKC010000137.1, read on the forward strand.
CATTTTTACATATTCCTTCTGAGAAGGAAAATACTGCTCATTGTTGTTGTGACGGAACATCCCAGAACACCAGCCTGGCTACAAACAGGAAGACCACAGAAAACTGTTGTGTCTGCTGATGTCAGGTCATCTGATTTTAAGAGGTAACGCTGTGGATGACTTTGGCACGAGGTCGTTCTTTGTACTCAATGTGCAGAATTCCAAACATTAAACTATGAGGAAATGGAAGTTGCTGTAAATTTAGTGCATGTGTTGTGTCAGTGTATGTGCTTAAACATACAGACTTCCTTTAACATGGAGAGTATATCATTTTTATTAGGTAATAATTCCATACATCCATTTTCTGAAACCACTTAATCTCTACTGGGGTCGTGGGGGGTACCGGAGCCTATCCCAGGAACAATGGGCACAGGTGGGAGCCAACCCTGGGCAGTCACCAACACACCACAGGGCACACACACACACACTCACAGGGCCAATTTAGTCTCGCCAATCAACCTAGCCTGCATGCTTTTGGACTGTGGGAGGAAACCGGAGCCCCCGGCAAAAACCCACATGAACACTGGGAGAGCGTGCGAACTCCACACAAAAAGGACCCCAGAACATCTTATTGTGAGGCAGCACTGCTAACCACTGCACCACCCTTAGGTAATAATTATCCTTAAAAATGAAATATTCAAATGTTTTTTGATAATCTTCATTGAATTAATTTCATATTCTGATAGCCATTTGTCTGAGGAAAACAACTTTAGCTGGCAAATTATATTTAAATCTTGAAAGTAAATATGTCTCTTCTGGAACAAAGGGTATTCTTGCAGGTAAGCAAGGATCCAGCATAAATCATGTAATTTAATTGCAAAGATATATCTCTAGTATACAGGGTACTTGCATGAAGTCTGAATCTCCTTTTCTCAGCGTGCAATATGAATGTGTGTAAGTGCTCAATTAGGCTAACAGTTGAGTTGTTTTTGATAGGCCCTTTGGTGACATAACTTCCAAGTTGCTTTATCGGAAGTAACATTAGCCTGCAGAAGAAGCCTGTGGCAATGCTGAAAATGTTAATCTGGACAATGGGGAAAAAAAACAAAGGAAGAAGGAATAGAACCGTAGCTAACACTAATGACATCTGTTATGCGGAATCTGCCTTGATATACTGCTTCTTAAATAAATGATTTGACATGTATTTCTCTGATAAAAGCACCACTGCATTGTCATTTTACAGGGCACTATGATAAATTATATCAAATTTGACGTCTTTTGACCATTATGATCATGTGTTCCATACTTTGGCGAGCTGCGCTTATCCATCCACCAGAGTACCCAAAGATTTCGGTTTCTCACAAGCAGGGATAATGACAGCGGAGATTTACCTAGCCTATAAACAAGAATCTTGATATCCTGTGTTAAAGGGATTAATGACACGATGAATATCACATAATGATTGTTACAAATTTCTCAGTCATGTTTTGATATTGTTAGCCTTGTCATGGTAAATGTGTGTTAAACTATGGGCAGCATTCCAATGTGTAAAAGCTTTCTGGCTATAGTTGTGTTTTTTTTTCTTTCTTTTTTTTTTTTGCTTAGAGCCTATTTTGAAAAGCAACTCACGTGATGCAAACATTATAACTATGACACCAACAACACCCAGTTTTGCTCTGCATCCTGTCATACCGGCTATCTCGCTCTAAGTATCAGGTGTACACAAAAGTAAACATACAAACAGATCCCTCCTACTACAGCCAGTAACATTCTTCTGCAGGCAGATATTTGGTTCTATTCCAATATCCTGTGCATGCTAAAGCTACAATCTGCTTTTGTGAGAGATCATTCCCTGTATTGCGAAGACATGGCTGAGAATGAAAAATTGCTTGTCATGGCTGACCATGCTACATGTTTCAGTTATTTCAATTTACTTTTATGTAGCACCTTTCACAAGACTATTGCCAAAAAGCACATAACAAGAGTGTGTGGTATTCCATTATTACATAATTTATTTAAAACGGTGCATGAAACAGGAAAAAGGGGAAGATGTCATGGGCGACGTTAGGTCCCATCACTCAGGGCTATAGCCCCGAGTACTTTTGCCCCGATGCCAATTATCTTCCTTCAAAAGAAAAGTGAAACCCCAGGTAAACTTGACTTAGACTGATCTTTTCAATAGCTAGAAACTCCCCTGGAAGATGGAAAGAATAAATAAATTCCAGAGGACAATAGAGAAGAAGAACCAAAAAACTCATGCTAACACATGGCCACATTGTGCCTGGAACCCTGAGACGTCACAGTCAGAGTGATTTTATGTCTGTGAACCTGTGTCAGCTTAGCCATTTCAATACCTCTCGTAAAGTCAGTCCATTATTTGCACTAACCAGCTAATATGCCCGTGAATTTTTTTGACTTCACCACTACTATTGAGTTATTTAGTTAAATTAATTAAGTAACCTTAGTGAAGTATAACAGGTACATTGAATGTTTGCAATGCCTCTGAGGAGGTTTGGGAAATTAAACAATGTTCATCTTGCCCTCGAACAAGATATCAGTGACTTTTTGGAGAACATAAGAAGTTCTTGTAAGTTTTTTTGAGTGTTACTATTAGTTTGTATATGTTCTAATGCTAAATTGTATTTTTTTCTGAGCAAATATACACTTAGTACCAGAAAAATCATTTTAAACATTTTCTCTTACTGCATAAGTCCTTTGCACAGTGCTGCTTATGGCAGCTACCTGTGTTGGCAACGTGGCCTCAATGGCAAACTACATGATGGAAACCAAACATATAACAGAACCTTTGACCTCACGAGATCCCAAACTGCTTAATCCATATTAATTCTCAATCCAACTCCCCGCACCATCATTCTCCCATGGATTTCATCTGCAACTTTGGCATATTTTCTAGAAAAATCCCCTATCAAGGAGACGTCTTTTATAATTGTATCTAACCCTCAACTTTTGGTGAGACACCAGCTGCACTTTCTGGACTAGTTCATGTTTGATTTTCAAACAGTTTTTAAAAATTGTTTGTTTTGTTATCCAGTGGCTGCTGGTGTCCTGGAACAGATAGTGGTGATCTGAATGGGAGAGGAGTAATTGCATTTTTACTAGCAAGAACGTGATTTTTACTCGTAAGACTGGCGAGTAATCCTTATACTAATAAAAGACAATTCGGCCTGCCATAGAGTTGAAGCTGATCGGTTTAATTTTTCCGCCACAAGGTGGAGATAGAGCTATAGGTATAACATGCACATCTCTTTCTCCATTTCTCTGAGGTGCGTTTCCTGAAGCCTTCTTAGGAAGGAAACAATCGATTCTCGAGCCATCGATGTCAGTCAATCTTGCGCCCCGGCGCATATTAAGGTCGCACGTAAGAAGTTCTCCCATTAACAATGCACGTAGAAAAGTAAACAACTTTTCTAAGGTGATACCTTACAAGTCTTCGTAAGATGGTAAGAGTCACCGTTATCACCGTTACCGATAACGTTGACTCTTGGCATCTTAGCATCTTTCGAAGACTCTAAAGATATATCTTACGAAAGGTATTTGTTTTCCTACGTATGTTTCTCGAACAATCTTTTAAGACATTGCTTAAGGAAGAGCTTCTCAAGTGCGACCTTAATAGGCGCCGGAACAGCTGATTGGTTGACGTCGATGGCTCGAAAATTGAATAATCCCTTCATGCAGCAAATTCATGATTGTCGCAAGGGGAAATTGGTGTTCTTTATAAATATAACACTGCAGAAATGCTTAAAAATATTGCATTAATTAGGACTTGATTGCATTAATTGAATAATCCCTTCATGCAGCAAATTCATGATTGTCGCAAGGGGAAACTGTGGTGTTCTTTATAAATATAACACTGCAGAAATGCTTAAAAATATTGCATTAATTAGGACTATGGATAAGCTAAAAATAAAATATAAAATTAACGAATTGAATTATCTAACCGTAAATATGATTTTCGCCGACTGGCTGCACAAACCCGCCTCCATCGATAGTAGTATCACCGGTTTAATTTTTATTTGTTCTACAAAACACATGCGTGCTCCAACATATGTGCATGCCCAGCAATGACTCAATATCCGAAAGAAGAGTTGCGTTACTGTCTTAACATAAGAGAGTATCCTGTGTACTTCAGTACTGATACTAAGGAGTATTCCAGGGTGCTTTTGGGGGGAAATATGTTAGATAAACATGTACATGAACCTGCATTGTCAACTTTTATCAACGCCATGAACTTAAGTTTTGATATACTGTGGTTCTGGCACATTTAGAAAGGTGTGTGCATTCCAAAGGTGTCGGAAATAGGGGAACAGGTCCACCCCAAAAATAGGCAGAACCTCCCCACCTTCCTCCCAATTAATAAATGCATAACCAACAGCGCGACAAAGTTGCGTCGGTTTGAATTAATTAAGTAATGGAATAAACACTGAAAAAGAGAACTGAGATCGACCCCTCCCAGAGGATCCGAGAAACCCTTATTTAAAGTCACCGCCAAAAAAAACTTATCTCGCCCCAACTTTCAGATGCAACTGAACGATCAAAGGAAAGCTTTTATCCGGCATATTAAAGCAACATATTATCATAAGAATTCTGTGCAATAAAAATATGTGCAATTCAAAAAGTTATGCCAGTGATCACCTTAAAGCATAAGCTGGGCATTCTGTTCAAATACATATCATGCTTTATTAAAGATGAAAGTGCACCACCCTCTTAAGTATTTACTTAAATTTGCTTAAAACTTTCCAGGGACAGCACCAATGAGTCATGAGTTTTATATATAGGCCTATATATTTGTGGTCTTGAGTGGGAATATAAACAGCACTTAGAAACCCCCACATGAACTGCAGGAAGAGGAAGAACTGCCACTCACAATAATATGTCATTGCCTATTTATTAGTTTTTAAAATATTTTAAATAAACATTTTAAATGTAAAAAATAATCTTATTCAGGGCGGCGTGGTGGTTCAGTAGTTAGTACTGCCGAGTCTTACCTCAGGGGCCAGGGTTTGCGTTTCTGCTCTGGTTGTCACCCCCCAAGTTGTCGTCCCCCGGGTTCTCCGATTTCCACCCCACAATCCAAAACAAAACTTGGTAAATGGTCTGTAGGTGTGATTGTGTGCATAAATGGTGCCATATAAGTGTGTGTGCCCTATGATGGGGTATCGTCGTTCTTTGTCTTGTGCCCATAGCTTCCAGGAAAGACTCTGGACCCCCACGACGCTGCATAGGACAAGTGGGTATAGAAAATGGGTGGAAGGAATATACATTGAAAAATGTACATATTTAATTTACAATTGCCCAACTATTATAGCCTACAGTTTAAGATGTAGCATATTATATGGCCACAAAAACATTCTTTGCCAGTAGCTGAATATACTGATGGCATGAAGCAAAATAACAAATTGAGTAATATTGAAAGCACTGGCTTTGGGATTTACTGAAAATGTTGGGCGCTACTTCTGATTTGCTTTATCATTCACACGGGACTCTTGGGGATTTCTATTTTAAAAACGTTCTTTTTTCATTAGCTCTTTATCTTTTATTCTCACCTACACATATTACTGACATTGCAGTGTCCATAAAACAATGCATGTTTTCATTTTCAATATGTAATGATTTTTCCTGCCTCCCCTGATTATATTATACTGTATTATACAGTATCGAAAAGTACCACGCTTCCCACATCAAGGTGCCATCTATAATTCTTTCACTTGTTCCAGAAAGAGTCTTTGCTCAGTGACCTCAGTGAGGACTAAGGCTTTTTGAAGGACAGAAAGGAATGTGTAACAGAATATTTATGTCAGGTTAACCATTGAACTATAAGGTCTATGTTTCTATCCAGATCATATTGTTTTTCTCGTGCCAACTCGGGGTCTTTTGTAATTTTTGAAATGGTCCTATTTTAATTTACTTTGAAGTCTATCAGTCAGAACCCCACCACTACAACCACCCCATATATGTTTTTATTTACTCAATGCAGATTACACTGTTGAAAAATCCATCCTAAAGGCAAAGCTGATTACGGGGAATTTAAGTGAGAGACAGTGAATATTATACAATTGCAGTCAGGATATCACCCTATAAAGTAAAATGATTGTACTGTAGCTGCAAGCTAGAGCTAATGATTACAGGTTCTCCTCTGCAGCCTTAAAGATTCCTGAGGCCTTGTTTACTGTGAAGCAGTGCAGGGACACACGTGGGAGGAGCAGGTCTCCACGCCCTCACTCCTGGCAGTGTTGACATAACCGCTGTGGAATATAAGAATACCAGGGCTAATGCTGCCTTTTCCCACTGCTTTCCTTGCTTGGTATCAAGACCACACTCTGTGGTGGGCAGAGAATACCTTCTGGGGCCCCTGCTTGGGAGCGAAAGAACATGTATCACAAAAGAACATGTATCACAAAAAAGCAAGACAAAGAACAAAAGACACAGCCTGATGAAAGGAAAATGGGATGAAAGGCAAAGAGGGAAAACAGAGCTGAACCAAAGCCGGTGGAAAAGGCGTGAGTCCTTACCAGCTGAGCTGGAACTCAGATAAACAGAAATCGGACAAAAGAATGAAATGAAAACGAAAAGGCATGCAGGGAAATGAAAATATATGTATAAAAAATGAACTGTAACTTCAAAGAAAGATAAGACTCTGTGACTGTGATCAGAAGGTTGCCGGTTCGAGCCCGGCCTTGGCATGTCTGCAGGTCCTTGAGCAGGGCCCTTAACCCCCAGCTCCCTGGGCTCCACAACAGGTGGCTGCCCTTCATGGCCAGCTTACTCCCACCTACAGAGAGCAAGCTGGGGGAGGCGCAAAGATAATTTCCCCACAGGGATCAATAAAGTATCAATTATTATAGAATTACCCCAGACTGTTATTCCTATTAGAGTACAATACTAATGAAGGTGAGGTCCACTGAAGTACAGATTAAATCCATTAAACAACATAATTTGTGGCAGTCTTGCAGAGCAGGTAAAATTCTACATTTCCTTCTTTTATCTATGTGTCCACTGGGCAAAGTGCAGATGTGGAGGCAGGCCAAGCTACACATAATACAAATTCATCAAACGATGATGAAACAAAATTAAAGATGTAATTACGGCAAGCAGCCCTTCCATGACATTGCATACACCAAGTATGTACTGTACCTTTTGTCACTGTAGTCATTAGTCACACATGGGTGCAGCGTCGATGCATGTTTACGTAACTGTATCCATAACAGAAAAAGATGAGGCATGACCGACCGTGAATATATTATTGAGACACAACAAACGAATTGACTAAAATGTATTCTTTGAACTCAGAAGAGTTGGTGTGTGGAGCTGATAATGTCTTCATACCAGTTATTGTATGAGTGCCCCATTTTTGGATGTTGTCTGATGTTGGTTTGCATCATCTACTGTATCAATATACCACTGAAGGCTTCAGCCACATCATGTACTGCAAGAATTTAACTTCTCCGTATTTAAACTTAGAATTCTCCATTTATTTTGTGTATATTGTTGTGTATCTTGTCTTTGCATTATGCCTTGTTTGTTAGTTATCTTTTGTCATGGTGTCTCTAGCTGTACCCTCCTGACACCCATACAGCTACAATGATTTTTCATTTGCTGGCCACCTGTCATGTTAGGAAAACAAAGACAGATTAGAAACACTTATCCTTTCACTGAAAGGCCGAAAAACAGTAACCCAGTGACCTGAGACCTGTAAACAAACGGTTGATGGTTTAAATCCTTGGACAGGCTATTGTACCATTGACACAGACACCATGCCTGACATGTTCCAGCAAAATATCCAATGGTATACAAAGGGTCAAATAGTAGTATGCAGCAAAAGCAAAAGCTCATTGAGGAATGGGGAACAAACAGTTAAAATTGAGCATTTGTTGATAATGGAAACTATGAGGTTTAGTACGTGGTCTGGGTAGATATATGGGTGCAGGTCTGTGTCCCCCCTCACACCATGATAGATTGGCCCAGGCACGTCATGAGCCCAGGGACCCTGAAGCCCTGAATGAGCCCCAAATGATTTGTTTACCTCAGGTGTTTTAGCTCACAGTCTGAGAACTCTGGACAGATCAGGTCTCTGGGCTAAGCTTAGATCCTAGCAACAGTCCTGGAGTGGACTGACGAAACCTGCCCATGGAACTGTACGACATCACCACGGAGGGGACCTATGACAACAGCAACACAACAGCAGATCTTCTGTGCTCTCAAAGCCAAAAGGTCAATGCTCCTGTCCAGAACAAAGGATCTACACTAATAATTTTCATTGAGCTAATAATAATCAGAGTATACAATTCATACCTCCTTACAATCACTGGGTATGCTGTGGGGAAGCACGTAATCTATGATGTATGTTTCTTTAATTGGATGGACTCCCATAGCTAAGTATGGTGACCTTCTGTTATACTGGAACACAGTCTGCATTCCTACACAGGGCTGCAGCAACTCCAGTTCACCATAGCATGTTTTTGGACTGTGGGGAGAAACCAAAGAACCTAGAGGAAACCCCATAACGACACAAGGAGAACATGCAAACTCCACACACACCAAGCCAGAGCTTGGAATCAAACCCAGGCCTTCAGAGATGTGAGGCAACAGCACTAAACACTGCTGCAGTACCAATCATTTCTTTCGGTTTTTCTTTTTTTGGAAAGATTTGAGTGTTTGTTTGTATGTGGTACCTGTATGGAATACCATGAATTGCATGAATGTGTTTTGTGTGGGTGTGTCTGCGTCCCTTGGGCACCACACCTCTGTTGTTTCGCCTACATATAGAAACACCCAAGGATTATCTAGCTGGGAGGGAATGAAGAGTTTTGAAGGCAGAGCCTGGCTGACAAACATCTTGTTCCAGCTTCAGACAATCAAATCAAGTTCTCATGTTTTTATTATGCTTGAATAGTAGCATGGAGCATGAAGAAAGTCTTAACTCACACTCTGATAAAAGTCCCCTGACCTGCTTTAGTAACTGTAATTAATACAGAGAGCTCAATCAATGTTGGACAAGGGCATGGATCTCTGGGGGTTTGGGAGAACCAGGTGACAGGCCCTGCCCGCCTGCAATCACTCATACATGTTGTAAAAAGTATTGTGCTCCTGCTCTCCAGGACAGTGATTACTTGTGTGTTATGGTGATGGGGCATGGTGCAGGAGGAGACAAGACGGGGGGGTTCATTAAAGAGATTGAGCACAGTGGGGTAAACAATGAAACCAAAAGGACCACAATGGGTCAAAACAAACAGGGAAATACTACATAACTAACCAAGACAGTAAAATAACACAACCAGGGAAACAGGACTACCCAGGACTAAACTACAAGATGTCAAAAGGAAATAAATTCTGGAAAGGCGCCGCCAGGAGAAGCAAGAACAGACAAGGGACCATAACATGAGCACAGGCACATAATACAACAACTGCCTAACAGACTGAGTGAGAGTAAGCGCTTAAATACACACTGGGAATCAGAGCAAACAAAGGACAGCTGTAACTCATAATCAAATCAACAAATCCAAAAGGATCACCGGAAACAGGTGGGGTAGATTACATTAAACTAGCACAAACACTGCTCTAAAAACTATGGAACAGAGGGCTGAATACACCAGGAAAGACTAAGAACAAATACAAGCATAACCAAAATCAAACAGGACGCAAGCAGGGCAAACCTAGGATAGAAAATCTAAGATAGAGAATTTAACAAAATACAGGGGAACAGAAAACCAAATAAGTAATTATACAGATCAGGTTGGTCTGGAGCCAGCCTCAAACCCATGCCTGGAAGGTTACAGCCTCTGTGTCATACACTCAACCTGTTTAGCCACACAGCAGTTTTAGGCATCTGAGAAACACACAAGGGTCCAGCATGAAGAGAGAGGAGGGAACCAGATGGCCAGCGACACCTGCAGGCCAAACGGGAAAGCGACATAAAGGTCAGGGACGGGCAGGTGCTGACCCTAACAATGTCTCGCTGATTCTGATCTCAAAACTCTTCCCTCATCCCCAAAGTCAGTGCTTTGTACCCTAGCTTGTTTCCCTTTGTTTTCATCAATTTTCTCTCCTCCACACTGTAAAACCCATTACTTTAGTCTTCCCTCTAATCCCCATGTCCAGTCCCCTACTGAGGAAAATCTCAAATTCATTCATGGGTTTAGATTAGGGCAAAATCTGAAAGCTAAGAAACACAGCAAAACACTAGGTTAACAACACTAGGAAGGACTAGGACCATACGAATACACAGGAATAATAAAACACAGCAGAACTGGAAAAAAACAAAATAGGGAAACACACTAAGTAATAAACACTAGGAAACAATATAGAAAAACAAAGGGGAACAGAACCAAATGCAAACAAACTGATGAGGCTGGTTTCTGGCCAGCCTCAAAGACAAACCACAGTATTGGTGCCATACAATCAACCCACTGAGTTCTGCAGGGGTCTGGGAAGTAGGGAGAACACCCAGGGCTGAAGGCCACACAAGGGAGGTGGGAGCAGGATGACCAGCGATGCCTGCTAGCCAAATGAGAAAGGAATACAAAGGGCAGAGTCGGAGGGCACCGACCCTGACACTTTGCCACAACATATTAATTTCCAAAAGTGGTTTGAAGTCAAACTGAGATTATACAGCTTCATTGTTTAAACTGTCGATTTTGCCTTTGAGGTAGTAATAAAGAGAAATATTTCATCAAAACCAGGACAAAAGCTATGGAGATGAAAAAATGCCAACATCATCCTGTGTATGCCTCCATCTGGCAACTTTTTTAAAGGAAAAAAAGCAGGTAACATCATATTCACTGTATGACACTAACTGAATGTTTTGATTTTATCTTTGAATTCTGAGATTCTGCACAGTGTCGTGACTTAAAGTCTTGCGTTGTTTAGAACCAGGAAGGAATATTATAGGTCTCTATTAAACATCTACATTTGCACTATTTCCCCATTTAAGTATCAAAATACTCTCAAAACCCTCGCGATCGATTTTGTCATTACTTTGCATCCATTTTTATGATGTTATTCATCCAACAGACATAGAAAAAGCTATTGATTGGTGGAGAATCTGCAGAAGCTTGCTGGACATATCGAAAGACATTAATCTACTTATAAGAATAGTCTGTTTTGGCCATCCATGTAAAGGGCAGTCATGTTCTCTATCTAGTCCAATCCGATATTTAAGTTGACAGGTACATGTATGACCAGACCACTTCCTATCCTTGGATGTTTAACTAGTTTGACAGGCTTCATGGTATGGCGAAAAACTTCCTTTGTCTTACTATTAAGGTGTAGATAATTCCTGTAATGACAAAGTTCTGTATAAGCTTCCTGCATTCCTTTTACCTCCATCGTCAGCACAAGCGATCGCAAGACAATTTTTGTATAGATCATGCAACTTGGAGTCGTCTTTCAAGTGTATATTATAGTTTTTTCTCAGTCGCTTTGGTACATTTCTTGAATCATGCTTAACATTCGCAAAACTGTAAGTGCATTTCTCAGAATAATTCATACAAACAGCACCACATAATGGATCACCTTCAAAAGCCTGTAACTTTCTCAAAATGCTTAATGTATCTCTCAAAAGTAAATATTTATGTTAATGTACTTGTCAGACCAATCAGAATGACAAGTCTGTGTCATCTGTCACGTTCGGGCGATCGGCGCGCAGGGAAGCAAGCGAGCAAGCCAAGGTAGCAGGGAAAACGGGGTTTATTCCGGGGGAAGCAAGCAGACAGGGAACACCAGGCACGCACAGTAGTAACATTACAATGACAGATCTCCGGAAGACTAACTAGAATACGGACTAAATACACAAGGTAACGAGCAGGAAGTGGAAAACAGCAGGTAAACGGAAGGATTCCACACGGGGTTAACGAGGAGGCGTGGTCCATAGGAGGGCGATCGGGGCTGGGTGTGACATCATCGTTCACGAATAAGATGGTCAAAATGCTTAGTCAAGTTGTCAATATAACAATGCACTCTCTATTTTCCGATGTAAACTACGACTAAGGGTTTGATGAGAATGATTGGAAATGCACAAAGATGCACTTCTGCATGGCATATATCAATTTCAACAGTACAAAGTTACACATACTGTACATATACTGTAACACACAAACACACACATTTGTATATGTATGTACACACTGTAAATATGGATGCCTATGTGTGTGTGTCACATTGTCTGGCCAGTATGTAACTGTTTACAGTAAATTTACTGTATACTATAAAATGCAAATGGAATATCGCAACATGGAGCAGTGCAGTAAGTATACAATATTACAATACAGTGTACATTGTTGGATTACATGCCTCTGTTGTCTCTATGAAATGTTTGAATGATTGAAGACATGGTTGTTCCCCCAAAATTGCACCCTTAGACCAGCCTCGGCCATTGTAAGGGCATGACTGAGGACATGGTCCACAATTGTGGCCCTTATTTCATCCAGAACATGCCCCTGTTCTTGGCCTCTTCTACCTCTTCCTCCGTTTTGCCTCCCTACCCTTCCACCACGCAGCCTTACTCCTCTTCTTCTTACCGGCTGTTGACCCTGTTCATTTCCTTGTTGTTCATCCATTGCCAAATTATAACTTTGTGTTGTGCTCTGTCAGTATACGCTTGCCAACTGAAGGTTCATGAGATGCACCTCTGAGCTATTTAGAATTGGCTGATCATTGGTCGATCTAACACTTCAGACATTCACCTCTATTGGTGAAAGTCAAGATTCAACTGAGAGAAATCCATCAATTCAGGACACATTCAGGACACCAAAAAACTGGAATGGAAAGGTATGGAAAATATGCTTGACAGATTATGACAACTGGTTCAATCATTTTGCATGTAATGACTTATACAGTGAACGAATGCCTAGATGTTTTGGGGGTAAGACTATTCAAGAGAGTACCAGTAAAATACATTTTGAGCAACATAGTAATTGATAATTTAGGAATCGGCAGATGATTGTACAAAATCATGTACATGACTGTGTCAAAGCATTTGCAATTAGACCAAAAGAATGAGACTTTTCATTTATGATGTGTTCAAGGGACTTGATGATGTGGAGGTTGTACAAGTAGTTATGAGAATTTCATTTCTGATCTAAGAAATGTACCAAAGCGACTGAGAAAGACTGTATAGAGCGTAAATAGAAACTGAGAAAGGACAGTTCCCCTCATGGTGAGCTCAAGAACAGGAATAGGAGTAGAATAAGTCTACTTGTCATTAGATCAGATGTAAAACATTCCAAAATGAACCATACCACCCACACTGCCAGGTTTTCTGCCAAATGATCCATTTACCCATCAGATATGATACCAGGAAGCTGGGAGGACTGGGGATTTCTGACTGAATGGGAGATTCCAGAACAAGGTATGTAGGAAGAGGATTCAAGTGCGGCTAGTTGGTGGAGCTGTGGAGAAGTTAAAACCAGGTTATGGAAATAAAAGACCCGAAACCAGATAAATCACAAAACTAGAATTATAAGCATAGAGACACAACAGGCTACATAGAACAGCAGAACGCCATCTTGAGCTCCACAAGTCACGAGACTGAGCCTCAAACAACTTTCATTACTCAATATGTTGAGCCTTGAACATCCACTGCTGGAACATTAGATCCAGGAAATTCCGGTACTGGAATATTCAATACTGGAACATCCAGTACTAGCACTGTGCCAGAGGTGACACAGGTGTAACAGGTGCTCGTTTGCTGCTCATCGTGTACTTTGTCACATAGTCCAAAGGCATCACAAGTATCACTTGTCATTCTTTTTAAGATTACTGACAAACTCAAAACTCGAAATGAGTAACTGCTAAAATGTTGACGAAATCTGATATGGCAGTATTATTTTTCATTATGAGGTACGTGTATTTATTGTTCCTTGCATACCTACTTACAGGACAGTTTAGCGTGGCAAAATTAGACTCTCTCATTAGTAATTAGAAACACACACTAGCTTCAAATGACCCTTGCATCTTTGCACTGAGGATACAATCAAGTAGAAGGTGACTACTTCTTACAGACTGTAACCGTCAGGCCTCAACATGACAGCATTTTATTCACTCGAGCGACATTCAGAGAAATGCTTTTGCAATCTGCTGCACGTATACAAGTCTGCGAGGTATAGAAAACCAAAGGTGGATCTGCGTGCATGAAGATGGGTAGCATGCTGAAGGTCCTCCCACAGACTTGTTGGTTCTCTGAGCGTTGGTAAATGTGGAAGAATTCACATGATCGCGTCGGCACACTAGATGTGTGTTTATCTGTAGGCAAAGCAAACACACACAGTGCCATTAGAGAGCCGGAATGTACTTTTAGCATTTGAAGGACAGGTAGAAAAATACTGACCAACATGCACAGTGCTCAGTCCATTTCCCTGGCCCAAAGCGGTTTCTTTTTTAAAGTTTGTTTTATTACAGGAGTTTGAAGATATTCTGAAACAGCATACTGGCATGCACATAAGCCTTGGTGGCATTAACCATGGGCTGAAAAAATCTTTGGGGTAGCTCAATGGTTCCCAGTGTCACTGGTTGATCGTTTACATTCGCCCGGCTCCATATGCATGGGGTTTCGATCATTGATACTTTATTAATCCCCATGGGGAAATTCTCTTTGCCCCATCTTGCTCTCCATGCAGTTGATAGCAAGCTTGGGGGTCGCAGCTATGGGCAGCCACCTTGACGCACCCAGGGAGTCTCATTCCTGATGGCAGAGATTCGTGTTTAGGGAAGAGAGGGTGTTGGGAGTCAGAAATAATTTTCCTTGCTTGTTTCGTGACTGCCTGCTCAGTTAGGTTTTGTTTGGACTCATGTCCTCATCTCCCTATGATTTTCATCGCTGTTTTGAGCTGCTTGGTTGCCGTATCTGATGATCCTCTCTACCATTGCACTGTAGAATATCATCATGATCTGGCCACTCACACCACACCATCTCAGTCTCCACACAAATTAGAACCTCTGCTGCAGTCAATTACACAGATTGTCCATGTAGCATAGAATGTGTGAAGAAAAAGGTATATGTGTTGTTCCAAGTAATTTATCTACATTAATTCAAAACCAGTAAAGGTTGTTGGTCGGATTCAAGTGGCTGATGAATGGAAATCAGCGATATATGAGTCAATGCACTCAGTTTAGGAATGAAATGATTAATGTTTCTGTAAGGACGGCGTGTTCTTTAGGCTTCTGATTAGCAGATTTGGAGATCTGTAACAAAAATCGTCTTACTTACCACCCTTAAACAACACAGCAGTGTTTTAATGCTATTTTTAGTGAGTGAGTGAAAACGACATTCCATTTGCAGACATCCTGAGGTCATAGGCCAGTATTAATCATGATCGCAAGGATGTCTGCACATTGTTCTCATAATTCTGCCGGGGAGAATGGAGGCTGACATTGGTCATGTAATTCAAATTTGTTTGCCATGTAAATTTTGACTGGTGTGTAAATTCCACCTATGGTTGAGCAGCCATGCGTACAGTAAGGGGTGGGCTGCCGTTTCAGCCATGTCACACAAAGCCAGTCATAAGGAACAATCAGAAGCCATTTATGCAGAAATAAAAATGGAACATCTGATTAAAATGAGTCATTTTAAAGACAGATGTTGAGAAAACTGGCAGGCTGCTCTCCGTTTTTGTACTATTCATGCTATTGTTTTATTTTTTTTATAAGTTTTACAACAGCACAAATACATCAGCGGAATGATACAGACAAGAACATGTGAGAATAAAATTATGAAAAGAAAGAAAACAGTCCACATGGTAGATAACTAAATATTTATCATACCATATCCATTATCCAGGGGTGAGTGGCATTGTCAACCATTCCACATATGAAATAAAGGGCTGTCTTAGCACATAAAACTTCCACTCAGTGTATAACGTCACAGAGCCACCTACAAAAAGGGGGGGGGGGTCATTCTTCCAGTTTAAGAGAAGGAGAGCCTTGTCAAGAGAGAAGAGTAGAATATGCTATTTGACTGTGCCTTTCGTAGCGCAAGATTCTGTGATGGCACGCCAAAAATATCCCAAACAAACGAGTAACTTCTAAATAAGCTTCAAACATAGAGGACCAGAATAGTGCTACACATGGACATGACCCACCATCATTTTCCTTGTAAAAACAAATTTTGCATACATGAGACCCCAGTGAGAAACTGTATCCTTGTGATTTTACAAATGTTCAAATGACACGTAAATATTGCATTGAATCTTTATATATATTGATCTTTCAGCTCACTCAGATGGGAGCAAAGAAAGGGTTGTCCTTAAAATGTATTTGAAAGAATAATTCCAGAGGTAAGGTTTTAGTAAAGTGTAAAAGACTAGATTCGATTTTTTTGTGTTGTGTTTTCACAGTCATGGAATCTCAGTTGTTTGACTGAGCTCCTGATGACTGCTTGGACACCAGCAATACCTAAAAAGGTATTTCAAAATAAAATATGAAGTATACAGGAAGTTCCCATGGTATTTAGAGGAGATACTTGCTGTCATGGTTCAACATTCCTGCTGTTAACTCCACAATGAATATAAAATTCTATTCATCTGATTTGCCATGTTGCTCATTTGACTTCATGTGCTGGCTTCTGGAGAATGAGCTCGCCCTTTCAATCTGGTTCCTTCCTTTTAGGTTCCTTCCTTTTAGGGGGTTTTTCCTTGCCACTGTCACCTCTGGCTTTGGGCAGGGATAATGTAAAGCACTTTGAGACAATGTAATGATGTGAAAATGCGGTATGCGTATTGAATTGAATTGAATTGAATTGACTTGAATTGAATTATTTTAGGAGATAGATGAGTGAAATACACTGAAGTTCGAAAATAAAATTTCTGGTCACAATATATCAAACAAAAGCAGAAATATTCTTGAAACACTTTATTTTCTATTTACCTTTTAAAGTCTTACTTTTTTAAAGACATCCAATGCAACTCAAAGCTGCCATTAATTCTGAAATCCAGAAAGGGTACAGTTGTAAATGGGAAACCAAGGCAAAGATACCATTGGTGACTGTTGAATAGAATGCTGGTTACTGGTGAATTCTCAATTTTATTCAGTTGTGTAGCCAGTTCTGTTTGAATTTTCTTTTTCTTTTTTTTATAATTATCATTTTTATTGGTATGACAAATACACCAAATCCTTCCAGGATTTACCCATCAAAATCATATACATCATACTTTTTATATTATACAATATAATAGTCATCCCATTATTTATCAGGAGTACAAGTATAGAAAGAATTTTCTTTTTTTACATTTTGATTTGAGATGGCAATGGGAATATTGGTATATCCATTAACTTCTGTGACATACATGAATTCTGTTAATTCTAGAATAAAAAAAAAAAACATAAATGATAAAAACATTCTAAAATTCTGGCTTAGTCATAAAAACAAAGCAAAATATAACTGTAAATTAATTGCCCTATTGATCTTTTGTTTTACCAGTTCCTGGTAAATATAAAATATAAATACAGGAGTGTGTCTAACATACACATCTCCTCCCAGTACCAAGCACCACTCCAAACCTAATTAAGATTGTTATTGAAAGATTATCAAAAAAATACATGTAATGTTTTATAATCTTTTCATAACAGTCATCAGCTTAATAAATCTTAAAATGAACACAAAATCCACCTATTTTGCTTTGTTAATTTTCTAGTCTTTGAAGAAGGCATTCAAGTAAGAATTTTATTGTACTTTGTACATACGACAATAAAGCTTTGAAACTTTGAAAAACTTTGAAGGGACTGTACTGTGGTACCGACACCAGGACTTTCCAAGGCGGTAATCATTTTCCATACATAATAAAACAAAAAAGGTTCTGATTGAGGATGACTGGCCAGAAAATTGCCTGGAGCTTCATGGAAATCCCCTGTTATGACATATTCCCTGTACTACCCTTGCATCATCACTTCCCTTCCCAGCAATATAATCATCTAACTGCCTTTTCTTTTTGATGGAATGAATCATCAACATCACTTTTTAAAATCTCTTCTACATTCTGATTTTATCCAGCTGAACTCAGGAAATCAAAAACTTAAAGATTAAACTACTCATTTCCTGGTAGTCTCACTTACAGTATTCTTTTAGGTCCAGTCCTGCAATATTTTTAAGTTTCATTTTCAGCATGAAAGGAACTGCATGTGAAAACAGTGGTGATGAAACTGAAAGCAGTGAGTTGATTACACAGATCAAACACAGCAAATGCCTGGAGCCTCGCGGTACTGCCCCCAGTCCTTGGATGGACACTCATTCATGCATGCAGTTAAAAGGACGCGAAACGACAGGTGCAGAAGAGCGATGCAAGCTGAGTTAGGGTCAACTGGAGGGATCGTCATGGTTGATGATGAGATGTTGCTCTTTATAAAAGAGATTAATACACACATGACAATCAATAAATACTGTATTTGCTGTAGCAAAGTGCAAGTGGTGCATATTTACAGAATAGCTCAGATTATGTTTTATTATTGTGTTATATATCAGAGTCAGCATGGTGATCCAGTGCCCCCCCCCCCCAGCTCCATGTGTGTGGAGAACCCCATGTCTCCTCAGTTTTCAAATCCTCCCACTCCCCCCACAGTCCAAAGGAGTTTCCAGATTGCCTATAGGAGTGAATGATGTGTGTGTCATGTGATGGGTCTGCGCCCAGTCCTGAGGTATTCCTTGTATCATACCCATTGCTCCTGGGATAGACCCTGGACCCCTGTGATCCTGCGTAGAACAAGTGGGTATAGAGAATGGATGGATATTAGAGTCTCTTAGTAGTGGTGATGTTGTACATGGTGTGCGGAATAAGAGGCCTTGTTGCGAGCACTTTCCCCCTGCATCAGGTACTGTACTAAAGAACAGGTAGTTTCCCTTTTCCACTGATTTTCGGTCGGGCACTAGTACCAAAAGTACCAAAACAGCCGAGGTACTTCTTCATTACTTCGGTTCTTTGAGGTAGGACTTTGTACTTTGAGGTATGTTTATTGTTGATTGGTAATGCAAATAAACTGCCTTACAAACACAAAATACACTCAGAATCCTGAAAAGGCGTAGTTACGAATGCAGGAAACTATAAATGAAGTAGAAAAAAAAAGTTATATTAATGGATGCATTGACAAATTAAGAGACTCAAGCTTTAATTGAGATCTGATTGGAATAACAGATTCAACTAGATCTGGACTGCATGATATGAAATAAAAAAGTATTTGCTATATATACTAGAGCTTGATTGTCACAATGTGATTTTGTTGCAATTAATATTGGGATATTTATGAAACAAAAAAGCAGGTCAAAATAAATTTATTTCAGCATCCCAGTGCCCCCACCCCCTCAACAGATGAAAGGTAATTGGCTCTTGTTTGTAATATATACCTATCATATTCCTCCACTTTGTATGGGCGAGTTTTTCCCCTGAATGCACACAAGTTAGCAGCAGCGAACAGCTAGCAAACTTAAAACTCAAACTTAATGGCAGACAGGTATGAAAAAAGGACTAGCACGCAACATAAACCATAGTGTGTGGTGAACTAATTCTCTTTCTGCTACAAATTCGGCATAAGTAGTTTACTGGATTAACTAGCTCGGGCTAGGAACTACTTCTGTCACAACAGTAACCGTCTGAGTACCTTTATCAGCAAGAAAATGTTTATTTGATTCATCAAAGTAACTTCCTCTAGCAGTTACTGTATAATGGTAGAGAAAATTTGAGGCATTCTTTCTACAGAGGACATTAAATACTGCTCTGTTTCATGGGATGAAACAGGTAACTAGTGCATTTAAAGTTAAAGGACAGCCTAGAATTTGACTATGGCATCACCACGCAACTAGTTAACAGGATGTCAGACATGCACTGTTACATACTCAATGCATGTTATAAAGGAAACTTGTTTTATTTGACTTATATTTTAATTTCACTCAACTTTCCAGTGCTTAACAAGAATCAAAAATCTGCAGTTTATGAAATAAATGGGAAAATGGTAAAAACCTGTGGTGTGCAAAAACTTTTGATTGGGAGTGTATATGAGTAAAAATGTTTTAGCAAAACATGAAGAACCAGATCTCAACCAAGCTGAATACTGCAGTCTTTGCAATGTGAAAATTGCATCCATTTGCATAATATGCTGTGTTTGTATTAAAATCACACATTGCCCAGTCCTATAATATGCTACAGCATTTTTAAAATTCATACTAAATACCCTATCTTGTGTTGTGTTGATGTCATTCTTTGCTAGTACCAGTTTTCACACCAGTGGAAAACCAACACAAGAAGTACTGTACTTTTGGTACTTTTTTGAAGTACCAAAAGTATGGAACCTCCATCCATCCATTTATCGATTTTCCATCGCTTATCCGGGTCAGGTCGTGAGGACAGGAGTCTAAGCAGGGATGCCCAGACCTCCCTCTCACCAGCCACCTCCTCCAGCTCCTTCAGGGGAATTTCAAAGTGTTCCCAGGCCCAGCCGAGAAATATAATCTTTCCAGTCTGTCCTAGGTTTGCCCTGGGGCCTCTTCCACCCAGGAGGCATCTTAGATAGATGCCCGAACCACCTTAACTGGTTCCTTCCAATGTGAAGGAGCAGCAGCTCTACTTTGAGCCCCTCCTGAATGTCTGAGCTTCTCACCCTATATCTCTAAGGCGGAGCCCAGACACCCTGTGGAGAAAACTCATTTTGGACGCTTATATCCACAATCTCATTCTTTCGGTCACTACGCAGGGCTCATACCCTCAGTTAAGATAGGGACATAGATCAACTAGTACATCGAGAGCTTCGCCTTCCAGCTGAGCTCCCTCTTCACCATGACAGTACAGTACAGCGTCCGCATTACCGCCAACACTGCACCAATCCGTATGTCCTACTCTCTACTTCCCTCACTCATGAACAAGACCTCAAGGTACACTCCTCCACTTGGGGCAGCAACTCATCCCCCACCTGGAGTGGGCAATCCACTCTTTTCCGGTCAAGAACCTCAGACTGTTCCTCATCCCGGCTGACTCACACTCAGCTGCAAACCACCCCAGTGCCTGCTGCAGGTCACCAGACAACGACGCCAACAGGACCACGTCATCTACAAAAAACAAACACGAGATCCTAAGGCCACTGAACCAGACCCCCTCCACTTGGCTACGCCTAGAAATTCTGTCCAAAAAATTTATGAACAGAATTGGTGACAAAGAGCAGGCCTACTGCTGGCAATGTGAAAAAGTCTTCGCTCCATTGGTACAGGGACCTGATGGTCCGCAACAATGGACCCTATACCCCATACTCCTGAAGCACCCCCTACAGGACCCCCCAAAGGACACAATCATATGCCTTTTCTAAGTCCACAAATACACTGGTTTGGCAAACTCCCATGAACTCTCCAGTATCACTGTGACGGTGAAAAGCTGGTCCACTGTTCTGTGGCTAGGATGGAATCTGCATTGTTCCTCCTGAATCTGAGCTTCGACCAACGGACAGACCCTCCTCTCCAGTACCACCATTGTAGTTTTTTTTAGCTACTCCAGTGACCACAGCCATAGAGATGGGTAAGTCACCCCCCCCACCAGCTCTATTTCCTCCAAGGAAGGCATTTCAGTGAAGTTCAGGAGATCCTCGAAATATTCTTTCCACTGCCTGATTATATCCCCAGTTGAGGTCAACAGTTCTCCATCCCTGCTGTAAACAGCATGGGTAAAGCCCTGCGTCCTCCCCCATACGAGTCGCCTGATAGTTTGAAGTATATCACCTGTGCAGTGGAAAAGTGCCCGTAGCGTGAAAAAGCTGTTCATCTGCTGAATTGTTTTGTTTCTCAGAGCCTCGAGATGTTGAGATGTGACCCCCCAAGCTTGCTCTCAGTTGTGGAGAACTAGGTGGGGAAAAGCAAAAAGAGATTTTCCCCACAGGGGCTCAGAAAGTATCACTATTCTATTCAACAGAGCTGAGCAGATTGCAGCCAATAATCTTTTCTGCAGATGAGAAGATGCATGAAAGTTTGCAGATATATTGCCAAAGCAGACCGTTATAAAGGATGTGAGGATACTTCTGATGGTGGTAACCCAGAGCTTTTTCTGCATGCCTCAGGAAGTATGTGCACCCCTGCACTTTCTTAGCAACACTAATGATGTGCCTTGAATGCAGTCTGCTCACAGATGCATCATTGATTGTCAGGGGCACTGGGGGCTTGGTGTTTTCCTTTCTGGTCTTTGTGCAAGGGGACGCAAATCCCTGCTGCACTGGGACCCAAA
This sequence comes from Mormyrops attenuatus, assembly GCA_026777985.1. Lineage (NCBI taxonomy): Eukaryota > Metazoa > Chordata > Actinopteri > Osteoglossiformes > Mormyridae > Mormyrops > Mormyrops attenuatus. Next base: position 15,540,973 of record JAODKC010000137.1, read on the forward strand.
TCCAGTGTCCTCCAGGGGACTCAAGCCCCACGGTATCTGAGGGAGAGACCCCCAGTTCACATTGACGAAGAAGGGACTCAAATCCTCCTTCTACTCATGATACACAACACTACCCCTGCCACACTGGGAACTCTTCCACCTACCTCACTGGGAACTCTAGCCCTTACCTTCTCCAAAATAAATGAATAAAATAGCTGATTATAAGACATACATAAAGTTATAAAATAACCGATTATTGTAGATTATTATGTGCAATGTGGAAAAGGTACATTTTCAGGATCTTTCAGTATCAGTTTCTTAGGTCGACAAGACAGGAGTGCTTTACAGTAATTTATTCTAGTTGAAAGAAAAACATGTATCAGTTTTTCACAGTCAATATATGACAACATAGCTCGGACTTTGGCGATATTAAGAAAGTGATAACATTCTTTTTTTGCAGACATTGCTGGAATGGCTGTTAAAGCTAAGATCACCATTGAAAAGGACTCCCAGGTTTCTAACTTGCTGTTTGGCCTTCAGAGACATTGACTCTAAGTACACTAGTAAATCCTTTCTCTGTACTTCATTTCCAGTAACAAGAATCTCTGTTTTTCCTTGTTCAAGTGCAGAAAGTTTTGGGACACCCATGAGTTAATCTCATCTATGCATTCAAACAGGCAGTGAATAGACCCATGTGCATCAGGAGCTACAGACTGATAGATAGAGCCATGATAACACCACTGTATACAAAAATAAGTTCTGATCCCTAATTGATCAGCTGAATAAGATGAAAAATAATTCTTTGCATAACGTACTGCATTAAGTTCATGGAGAATTTAATGCAGATATAATAAAATTGTGTTGCCCTGAAAACACTTCTTCCTTTTACTATAATGCTTGTAATTTACTTCTAGATTTGCAATATAATGAAAATAAAAATATTGAATTTTAAAATGATATTAATGACAATTTATATAATGAGACTTGTTATAAAACTAAAACTGAGCTAAAAACAGCTTTGGAAAACAGCTGGCATACAGTTGACATTTCTTACAATTAAAATAAACACAACCATAAATTTAGCCCACTCATGGGAGAGAATTCCGAGCAATGAACCCAAGCATTTCCGTCCACTTTGGGCTGCGACTCGCCCTTGAATGCAAGATTGCTCTTCTAAGGAATTGGGGTCCTTTGAGAAGGAGTACAAATAAACACTGGCATATGTCTAACCACCTCTGCTGGGCAAATCTATATTCTCCACAGAGGTGTTGTCAGACAAATCATTCATTTATTTATTTAGCAGGCTCTTTTATCCAAATCGATGTACAACTGAGAAAGCAGTGCCAGTGAGTCCGTGGACCCAGGCCTGGAGTGGCCAGTCAGGAGGCTAGGGAGAATTCCCAGTGGTCCGCTTAGCTGTTTTGCTGGTGAGTAACAAAATAAATCGACAAGTTTAAAATTAAGCTGGTCAGAAACCAAATAACAAAATAAGAAAACTTTAAAATACCACAACAATGCTTCAGAATGGTAACCAGTGAGTTTTCTCACATACGCACACACACACACACACACACACGCACATACACAAACCCACACAATAGGCCACAAGCTCTGCACAGAGAAATGTGTAAATATGCGGCACGTGCATCAGTAATCACTTGTCACTTAGAATTGAGTGCAGTACACGTCGCGGAGGTACCACAACTAATCGCTTGCTATTGCTAATGTGAATGTTATAACGAGACCCGACGGGGCTGAGAAAGTCAGACTGCCTGGACTATTCAATATGCGATTTACTATTTATTTTCTTATTGAAATGTCAGTAATAAATTTAGCGGGATAATCAGACTTGAACTGTGGCATCGTTTATCAAGGTTCCCCCAGAACGAGGACAAAATGAGCGGATCTTGGGTGTAAAACTCCCGGGTTCTGCGTGCTTGGAGCAATTGGGGGTCAAGGGCCCAATGGTGAAATCACTCTGCTCCCATCAGGATTTGAACTGGTGACCTTCAGATCATGGACACAGAGCCAAATACAATGTCCATCAGTGGTACAAAGTTGTCCACAGCTTGTTAAATCAAGACCTAATGAAATAACTCATCCAATATGTCGTCAATCTTTCCTGCGACTTGTTCAGAATAGGGTGAGCATGGAGTATATCAGCACAGGGCACAAGGCATGGGTCACCTTGGGTGGCAACCCAGCTAAATATCTCACAAATTAATTACATTTATTGTAAATAAAATAAAAGTCTTTTAAATGTATATATGATATGACAGCATACTGCAGTTTTTAAATATTGTTATAATGCTGAGATGTTACAATGTCCCAGCAACCGAATAATGAAAGAATAGCTTGATCATAAAAAGCATTCAAAATATATTAAGATATAAAAGATTACAAAAGTATTCTAACTAGCATGCTAAGTTAATAGCAAATTGCAGAAATTAACAACAAAACTTTGCAGAAAACTTTCATATACATATATATTTCATCTTTATAAATTTAAATTTTTTCGGAGTTTAAGGATTTTTCAAATAAAATTCATATTCAGAGACACAAGTAAATAGACTTCTTCGGTTATGTTAGTCTGACTGTCATTTGCCCCCGTTTGGCCTTTTCTTGCTTAGGGAACTTTGGTCAGCTGACTTCTGAGAAGGTTTTGTTTTTGTTGCTTTTTAAAGCAACAGGGCGGGCTGTTACTAGGGGGAGGCAGTAAACGTTACAGCCAATTACATGCTTTCTTCCTCTTTCGCCCCGTTAATTCGCAACAGTTAATTTCAGTTCCTTCAGCGGAAAGTAGGTTACAATGTGAAAACATTACAGACTTCAAATAAAGAATAAGGTTTCTTGTACTTACACAATGACTTAAATGACTATGTTTTTTTTGGAATAAACAAAAACAAACTGAAAATATTCTACCACTACATTATTGTTTAATTTTTGTTCTGGTCCTGTTATTTTTGTCATATTTTAACAATTCGTATACAATTAAATGTTGTCTGATGTTAACCCTGCATATTAACAGATATCTGTGGAATACACTCATACTGAAGGAGCAGCATGTGATTATCATATTTGCACTGTGTTCAGCAATATTTGCAGGTCAGATATGATTCTATTTTGTTTTAAACTGGTTTTATTTTTATTCAGTTGTAGAGAGGGAAACACAGAACCCAAGCACCCTAAATGGTGAAACTAGTTAGACTTTGTTTGGTTCGACAGCTATTACTTGTTATATAAGCCATTTATGTTGCTGCAAGTGCGAACGAAAATATCTGAGTTAGAATATGCCAAATGAATTGCAAAAGCTCTACATTACCAGGACATTTACTTTTGGACATATTCAGCTGCACAAACAACTGTAAGCTACGTCAGTTTAGATAAAACATCTGCTACAAATTTAGCACAATTTGGTAAAAATAAAAATTAAAACTTCATCATATGAAGAACTGAGCCATGTTTCGGGTGGAACATTAAATAACGACGTAGAGATGTCTTGGCAAAGGGTATACATGACAAAATTCATAATCATTACCCTTATATTCCAACATGGATAAATTTGACAAAAATATACTGGAGAAGATGAATGCGATTTCTTGTTCTTCTGCAACACAATTAAAAATTAAACTAATTAATTTAACTAATTAAAAATTGCAATCACTACATCCTAAAGGTGAAATACATTATTTTGATTCATAACTGAAATTTCTAAACAAAAGTAGGTGTACTTTCACATCTATAAATAAAATAAAATAAAATAAAGAAGGAATGAATATCTGAATTGTCCAGAAGAAGTCCTCCAAGTGTCTCAGGAGGTGCCACTGGTTAAGATACCTGTAAGATCCTAACGAAGGAAGGTTATCCATCCATTCATACATATATTTTCTGAAACTGCTGTCCTATTCAGGGTTGTGGGGAGCCTGGACCTATCCCACAGGCTATGGGTGCAAGGCAGGGAACAACCCAGTATGGCATGCCAACCCATCACAGGACACACTCTCACACCTGTCACTCAGACACGCACACCTAAAGACAATTTGGCAACTAGCCCAGCATGCTTTTGGACTGTGGGGGGAAAACTGGAGAAAATGGAGAAAACCCCACAACACACACAACCCAGACAGACACTTGAACCCTGGTCCCAGAGGTGGGAGATAACAGTGTCGACCACTGCATCACTGTGCCACCCCCTGATCACCACACAGTTTGTTAAATTTAATCGCAAGCTATGAAAAGAACAGAAACATTTTACATTAATCTTGCAAAATGCATTAAGGGTAATAATGAAACTGCATCACCGTTTCCCCCTTTTAGGAAGGCCGTTCATATAATAATCTTATTCTGCAAGTCGTATATTTAGTGACACCCTGAGATTTTCCCTTCCAGGCTTCCTAATGTTTCACATCCATTGTGTTAGCTGTTTAATTTACCTATGAATTGTACTCCATGTCCTTTGTTTTTTGCAACTCTCCCTAGGGGCTACTTAACATTTAAAACAGAAGGCAGCTTTGCTGTGTCAAGTGTCTCTTCTGCACCGTGAGACAGGTGCTGATGCAAGGTGAGCACACATATTACACCATCTGTTCTTTACTCTAGAAACACCTTAGGTATAAAGAAGACTGTAGAGACCTTAACTAAACAGGCCACAACCCCAAGTAATATCACTGAACTGTATTTTCAACTGACTGACTGATAATAATGTATGCCATGGAGACAGCTGTTCGGCAAAAGTGAATGTAACCACCACACATGTGCCTTCAATGATACAGCTGAAGATAGGAAGATAAACGTTGCTTTGCACATAGTATGGGACTGCAACAGTTCTCGGTGGTCAAAGAAACGGGCACCTGGAAACAAAATTGCAGCTATATACCCTTTATATACTTAAGTACACTTTCATCCCACACTCACTTTTACTAAAGGTAATGAGAAAGCCTTTTAGTATTTAAATTCAGTTAATAAGTTACCTTATTTAACAATTTTTAACCTTACTGTGTTCGTGTTTTTGTAACAGACACATATGCATCCTCCGCTCTAAGAGCAAGTGTTGCCTTTCCATTTTATTTCAATTCACCCAGCTTGTATGCCCTTCCTGAACATAGTGCAGTAACAAAGCATGCACCAGGGATGTCAGATGGGTGGATTCCATGCTCACATGCGGCCCGCTGTGCAGGATCACCATGGAGAGTCGCCTGGTTGCCTGCACATTGGCCTTGTGTTTGTGCAGCAAGCAAGGATACAAGAGGGAATCCTGGCAAACAAAAAAAGAGGTCAGCTAACAGACTCTGGGCGACGTTTGGCTTTCGGTGTGTCAGCCTGCCCTGCAGAGACCTTAACAGCATACAAACACAGCTTCATTTTTGACAACTAAATCATTTTTTTGCATCATCATTCTGTGTCATTGATGTAATGGGGACCTAATGATGTTTAGGCTGAAATTCATATTTCCCTAAATTACATAAACGCCTTCATGGAGCTTGGTGTCTGGTTCATATCAATTTTTGTAGGTGCTGAATGATCCACTGATGACTCCACGTGGTCATGGCATAACTCGGGTGCGATGGTACCAGGTCTCGTTCATCTTCGTGAGCCGCACAGTGAAAGCGGTGAGCAGATTCGGGCAGCTAAACTATCAAATCCTATTTGTGCTGACATAACCTGGTTCTGAATCCTTACCTAGGGATCACCCCCTATCACTGCAGAGGAAATGTCATTTGCCAAACTCCTGGGATGGACCTTTTCAGGCTACATTTGATCTTGAAAGCATACAATACAAAGTGATTTTTTATATCTCATCTTCCCTTGAAATGAATTCGGGAAATGAATATCGCATATATTATCAGTTTATGATTTAAGTGGATTACTTAAGTGTGAGGCTGCACTAGACAATGGCTGTTTCACTGTGCAATAAGTCTTTCCTCCTAGTTTACATTTACCACTTTATCAATTCACCATTTCTAGATAGGTAAATAATGTAAGCATGTGTGTTAACGGGGTGTACAATACAACTTACAGAAATACATTTTCTGGAGGTCTATGTATCAATGTGCACATTCAGAACAACAGATATTCATTTAAACTGAAAGGAAGCCTGCAGCGATTATATGAACTGCACTGTGAACCTTTTATCAGTAGGGGTCAGATGATAGACGCCTTTTATTCTGCATGACAATAAGTGGGTCAGATATCAAAGGGGGGTACGTCGTTGTGAAATTATTGAGAAACCATTTCGTGATATTTCCTAAGAAAAGTTCCAATCACTCTGTCTAGACCACAATGGGCAGGATCTACTACGCGAGCAATGTTTGGTATGTGGGCGCGGTTACTTTCGGGGGATTTCATTGGTTGTATTGGCGAACTGACGTGCGAAACCTCGAAGACGTGCAGTACGGGGTCTGTGTGCTGGCTGTGCGCGTCCTGGTGTTATGACGTCTTGGAGGCAACGAGAACACAAAATTGCGAAACATGATTTTGTGACAGGTTGTCTCTTGTATTTCATGTGTAGTGGAACCGAAGAGCTGCTCTGAACCTGCTTAAATCTGATTGCTAATTATGTAATTGTACAAGTATGTTGTTTTTGGGCTTATGTTATGATATAGTTGTCCCCCATTGTTGGGGTCATTTTGCAATAGCAGTAATAGTAGCACAAATATGTTGCGTATGGTCTTAAGTGAACATGTTATTTTAAGAACGTCTGCAGTTCAATCGTCTTTTTAAAACTGTTGGCTAAAGCATTAATCAGACACATGACTGGTCATATGAAATACTCAAAACATGCAAACTCATGATGGATTCATCAGAGCAGGACGTGAAGTCTTCAGACTATTTTGTCATATCACTGTTACTCAGCAGTTAACACCCTTAACTCATTACCTCAGGAATTGTGGGATTGATTAATATCATCCCCTATGTATATATGTGAAGTTTTCTTAGGTTTCCGTTGTGTAGTCTGGTTTCCTCCTACAATTCATAATATTGTACTTAGGCGAATTAGCGTCTGAAAATTGTGTGTGCCCCATAATTGACTGAGCCCTCATTATTTGCATGTAAATGGTAAGGTTATGGAATATGGATTACTTAGACCGCTGTATCATTTGACATGTAGAAAAGAAACCTCAGTGGAAGTAGAGCAAGCCTTTCTTTCCACGTCTTAACACTGATTTGTTCAATCGTAAAGCTAATCCACTCTCTGAATCTACAGTCTTGTCAGTTTAACCAGACCCAGTCTGCCTGAATGGTGCATGAAAGTGACATCAAAGGTATGGATCCTCTGAAAGGAATTCCATACTTTAAAGCAGATGTAAATGTCTCTATTCCCAATAAAGTTGATTCATACCTCACCCACCTATACCATCAAGGCCAAGTTGACTCCTTCCTCCGAATGGTGCTTATTCACCAAAGGACATCACACAGCCAAAAGCTCATTCACTACCCAGTAGGTCTAATTCAACATGTGAACTTTTGAAAGGGCATACTTCTTGATGAACCCTTCCGTCGTCATATTAGGGAGCAGGAGACCCGAAAATAGTATTTGCAAGTCATTAAATGCATTTGGCAGTATTGAAAAGCGCTTATTCACAATCTGTGTAAAGACTCTCTACAGCATTTTATACTTCGATAATGCTGAAATTAAACTGCATTGATAAAAAGGTATGCAAAATTTGCATCTTGGGACTATATTTCCACTACATCCCATTACAGGCAAATTTAGTATTTTCCAGTGTTCTGCTTTGACAAAGACAGCAAGCATTAAGTTCTAATTTTTCTGCCATCTTCCTCTAGCCTAAAACAGAGGAAACAACTCAAAGTTATTGTTGGTTTTGGGTGCAGACATTGCAACACTTTGAAAGCCAACAGTGCATGTGTTACATGCAGATATCAGTACTATATGCAATAAGTTCTAAAGGCAAATGAATAGGGTAAACATCCAGGAAAGGCAACTGAAAATATTTTTGAAAAATACTGGAATTTTTGGAGTTGCATAATTAGGATCTGTATCCACTGGAATCAAATGACAGTAATCCAGACATCAATCAAGTTCATAGTAGGTTGGTCATTTTATAATACGTTAGTGTCATACCGACAGAAGAGCAAACGGAGCAAAGCTAGCAATTTTCCCTTTATTGTTCTCAACTGCAATTCTTAACTAGAGCAGAAATACTGTGGTATATTTAGGCCAAGGATTAAGGATCCAAGAATTACAATACCATGTGTAAGTATATTCTGAATAAAAACAGGTATCGGATAAACTGAATTTTAAATTTTAGTACTTCCCTTCCTGAAGAGGTATTCCTGTAAAAATTCTGAAAGAAACCAACATGTCATTTCAAATAGAACATTCGCACCAAGTGTCAATGGAGATTACATTTACAAAAACAAATGTAATTGTGCCAGTGAATTTAATGGAACTTGAAGAACGTAAGGAATGAATCAGGAATTGGGCGAGATTTGGTATTTAATAATTTAATACAAGTGTAGCAATGTTAAAGTAAGACTTTAATATAAAAATAAAATTCTGACAATATTAAATTAAAAAAAAAAAAATTGAAAACCGCATCAGGCAGAATATCTGTTGTCCATCCAAGGTTTACATGCATAAGGCTTTAAGGTCGTGCAATTCAAAGGAGCCACACTCAACGTGTACAAGAACCTTCTGTAGGACAGTCAAGTGGGACGGTGGAAAAGGAATCAAAAAAATAATTTACAATCTGTAGTGAGAAATTAATCCTGCAAACAGTCTTGCACATTATTTGTGGCCAGGATGATCATCTGATCAGTAATGCCAGTCCTGCCCCTATCCCGGCCACGCTTGCAAACGCAAGTAGCGCACTCCTCAGCAACGATTCAGTGTCTTCTACATGAAAGAACTCCACAAATCCATCCTGGGGGGGGGGAAACAATTAAACATTGCTGAAACCGGCCTGATGTTGTCGTCATGACCTAAATGTTGTTAGGAAAATTTGTGAGAAGAGGAAAAAAAAAAAAAAAAAAAGGTCCTACACATTCAGCTTCACAAAAACATGCAAGTAGATGTTTATATGGTGTACATACCCAGGCCTTGTTGTTGAGTAGCCACTGTTGCTGCTCTAAGAGCAGGTAGGAGGAGATCTGCTGCCCCACAGCCTTGACGCAGTGCTCCCGCCCAGTCTCCTTCAGGTACCTACACACCTCTGCCCCGAAGGCCACAAGGCTGGCAATACGCCCCCAGTTTGTGGTTCCATCACTGAATATTTCCCGAGCCACAGCTCTGATTATAGTCATGTCATCACTCTGCTGATCCAAACTTAGTTTTCTAATCATACCTGCGAAGGAAAAAAGGTCAACTGAAAAACCGGCAAACGAGGAGATGCCACAGCAATATTGTCCTGCAGAAGAAGACAAGTCTAGTTCCAAGAGAATTCTCACTTGTGCTGGAACAGCTGATTAAGTCACCAGTGACCAATGCAGGAGTATCCTATTAACAGCCTAAAGTTTATGCAATTCATTGGCAGCCATCCAGTGAAACAGACCCCTCTAGTGCAGGGGAAACATTTAACAGCAGCCTACTACAGAGTAAGAATTTACCAGGTAAAAGTTACTGAACCATAGTTAGGAGAGCCTATTTACCATTTAAAATGTCATCTTTATGCTAACAGCCATATCCACGAACTTTGCTCCACTTTTCTGTTTTCTATGAGGAGAGCGATATACGAAGGAAAGAGTATAAAGTAGCTATAGGCAGAACGGATGACCTCCACTCCAGTACATTTTATGAGGCAGTATAATTCACTTATGTAAAACAGCGGACATTTACAATTCAATTCAACCCAAGTGATCTGAGCAACAAGCAAATAGTTATACAAATGGGAAGCAGATCTTCATATATCACATACAAAACTGGCAGAATGAACTATGAACGCGCCCGCAGTTTTAACAGCAGATTGTGCCAAGGCTGAGGTCCACCACACTTGCATATCCTTTGCTTGGCTTTTGCTGATAAAGCAATGAAACTACGTGGAAGTCAAGGCGGTGCCTCGTTTCTGAGAAAGATTACAGGCAAAAGTCTTTTGGTTTTTTTTTTTTTTTTTTTTAGAGACAGTATATGTATATATGCAGGTACATATGCGCACGCAGACATATAACCCACTCTCCAAAATAAACACAGAAAGTGACAAATGATTTAATAGAAACACTGTGCAATCATTTAACTACTTGTACTTCTGTGCGATACCAAGAACTTTGACATTTACGAGGCTTAGTCACAGACCACAATACAAGTCCTTTCTAGAAGGAAATATTTATATCCGAGTAGATGTATATCTTGCAAACCCGATGTCTTGCCGGCCATGATCCAACGGTTTATGTGCTGAAATTGGCATGTTTTGGCACAGGGGTGAACTGACAATATCAAATGAATGTCACTTACTCCCTATTGTTATGATAAAGACGGTCGAAGCTCACGCGAAAAATTAACTGAATGCAGCACATGCTATTTGGCCGTAAATCGCAACAAGGAACGTGTAACTACGACCACAGCTTCAGGTCTGTGTAGCAAAGGAGTATTTATTTACCATTGTAGGCAAACTGGTGTTTGTCGACCACCTTCGCCACCACCCGCTTCATTGTGGAGAAAGCCTCGTTTCGTCTCTGTGATGTCGTACACAGCCCCGTGTATTCGGCAAAGAAAGTCTGAATTAATTCGCGAGTCTCTTGGTCCAGCATTCCGACTGGGCTGCGAGAGAAATCACAAATGGGTCCGTTAGTTAGCGAGTCATCCTCCGGGGAAGAAGGCAGAGAGCCGTCCGCGATCGTGCTCTCGGACAGCCGGCTTCCCCGAATCAGTTCTTTCTGCGTCTCCCTTTTGGCTAGTTTTGCGGAGCAGGGACACATGTCCACCTCATCCGTACAGTTGTCCAGCTCGTCGTCCCATAACCTGGAGGACTCCACACAGGGTGTGTTTGCGGCTCTTGTAGACGAATCGAGACATTGCAAAATGCTTTTCCCCAGAAGGCCATTGTGTAGGACTCTCTGGTAGTTCATACTGACCATACTCGGCGTGTAACTCTGCACGCTTTGTGGATTCATGTTCGCGGAATTTCCGCCACCCGACAACGAAGACGATAAACTGAAAATCTTCAGATAATCCAGCTTTGAAACAGTTCAGTAACAGCTAATAATAACATCCCCTTGACTCATGAACGCAAACATCCTCCCTCCGCTTCCGCGATATTTGTAGAGCTCACCGGGGGCGGGGCGCTGTGGTGTCCCGAGTTCAAACACAAGACAGAAAATCTTACTTAAGCTATAGAAAATTAGAGCCAACTTTGATATAATACATTATTCGCACAAAACATATCATCATTTGTTATAATAGTGTTCTTAATTGAATATGATCTTTAAGTACATACATATACGTTACTGGTAACAACATCGCCACGTGTTTTTGAGTGAAGGAACGTCGCGCACGTCGGTCATGAACTGCCTGAAATGATTGCCCTTCCCCTCCCACCCAGCCATCGTCGTGTGGTCGTTATTGGTTGGGGTCCAATTAATGTTGCAATAGCCTAATCTAATTGACTTAACAAATAAAATGAAAGTTCTCACACATATTTTGAAAAACAAAAATGTGGTAACCTTGACAAGTTTCATTTCCAACTACAAATAACAATTCCGTCACAGCAAAACTTATGCTGCCTCTTGGGCTTAGGGTCGAGTCACCCCCCCTGGGCTCTACGTGTGTAGTTCGCGTATGATCCCCGTGTCATGGTGGGGTTTCCTCCTGGGTCATTCTTCGCCTTTTTCTTCTTGTTGTTCTGCTTCCCTCTTGTGGCTGGTAAAAATCTTTGAGTCAGTGAATATCGTCTAATTTTTATGGAAATGAATGAGAACGCACTTTCTAAACAAATAAGTGTACATTTACAACTTTAGTGACGCCCCTGTGACCTATGAAGGAAGAAATCCTGTCCAAGGTTAAATAGCACTTTCTATTAAAGAACAAGTTAATTATTTTGATCCAGAATGAAAACAGGAATTTATGGAAAAATTCCTTTTATAAAGTCACAAGGAATCCATATCGCTATACCCCTGTCCACCGTCAAAGTGCCTTCAGCAGGCCCTGAAGTGTCAATACTGGACCTTGGAGTAATGGACGAAGGTGGGTCTGGTCCAATGAATCCCATTTTCTGTTGCATCATATAGATGGCTGGTGTCACGATCCTCAGTCTAGGGGTGAGGATCGACAGAATGGAAAGCGAAAGGGTAATGGGAAGACGAGACAACCAGGGAACGGGAAAAGGGAACACGGGAAACAAAGGGATCTTTTTTGTATTTTTTTTATATTTATTCACGGACACTTTACAAACACCAGGTGCAACAGACTTCAGGAGTGACTAAGGCCAAAGTAATAAACAAAAACAACTAACGAACACGTCCCAAAACTAGTCTAACCCTAAGTGCAAAAGAAACAGGTGGAAACGAAACAACAATACTAACCCGTCTCCCTAACCAAACATTAATCCACACGCATTCTTATAAACAAAAAAGGCAGTCACTCCTTACTAGAGATGTGGTTATTCGTTACTTTTGAGTAATCGTTACTACCGAGAACTCGGCAATCCATTATTCGTTACTTAATACTCGTTACCCAATACTTGCTACTACTTGGTTGGCTATGCATACAATAATGAATGCTGCTACCTATACTGTACCATTGTCCGTAAGCCTACAGCGCTTAGCAGCGTTGTGTTAGTGTGCATGATGCTATTGCTGGTTGTAAGAACTGCAATCACGATTGCTTTCTCAAAATTGAGAGCCTATATAAAGAACGACGATGGGCGACTAATTACCCCGGCCAGTAAGTGCATTGACCCAGTCTCTCCCCCCCAATCATACTCCTATTTGGGCCATACAACATGCAGGCAATCAGTGCAGGCTTCAGATAATGGAAACCAGCTGCAAGTGCATGCCAGCCAGAACTGCCACAAACAACAGTCTGCATGGCGAGTGCCGATTGGGCGGTTTGATCAGTCATTTCGTTACTGTCAGCAACGAATCCGTGAACGGCTGAATACTCGTAACGATTCGTTACAGCCTGGTATTCGTTACTTACTTACTCGTTACTACTCAGATCTACACCACTACTCCTTACGCACCCGCACATACACACACGAAGCAGACACACAATCCAAGACACAGTGTCCAAGAGGGGGCGAGCAAATGTGATAGATTTAGAAAACTGTAACGCAGTAGTTTTGGGAAAAAAAATGGTAATTGAGGGAAAGCAGAATTCATTTATTAATCAATGATAGATTCATAATTATAAATATAAAATGTCTGATAAAAACAAAGTTTTACTTAAAAAAGGTTAAGCCAAAATTTTATCATAAAAGTAGGAAAATATCAATTAAAATGGTACAGAAGAGCCCAAGTCCAATTTATGTAAAATTTTATTTCAAATACTGACAAAAATTTCAGCACTTTTCACACACCACTAAAACAATCCTTTGTATATTTGTACAGATTTAACTGAAATGCAGTTGTTCATTTTCGAATTGATCTCAGAGTTTGATTCATAAATTGAAACTGTTAAGCCAGTTATGGGGGATACAGTCATACTAGCAAAATGCTCCCCTGTTCAAAGGGTGACATTAGTGTTGCCAAGAAACGAAATAAAACAAAAACAGCTTCTTCAGAAACAGAATATGGTCATGGAGGGGGAGCAAGAAAATTCAAGACTACATGGTTGTCTTTTTAAACACATTTTAAAAAAAGGTACACAGTGGTCCTGGAGACTCTTTTGCAGTTTAATTAACATATCCTCCAACCTCCTTGAAAACAGAAAAAACATACCACTAATCAAAGTAATCACATGCCCTTAGTACTCACAGGTCACAGCACTTTGTTTTTACCTCATAACATTCAGATAGCTTCTAATTTATCAATATCAACTGCCAACTGACCTTTTTCAGTCTTACATTAGTTATTCCTCAGAATGAAGTAAACAGTGTCATTCCTTTTGCAGAAAAGCTGATATCATGCACCAGATTTATCGTAGCTTCCATATTTTTGGAGTTATTACAATCCAAAGATCCACCGGTTATAAAAATATCAGGCAATACAAACTTCTGAAAAGGGTAATTTTGTTACATTTTTTGTTCCAGAATCAATAACTGAAAAAAACAATTATTTACTGCCACTAAATGATGTCATAATTTCATTTGCCTTTGGGATACTGCTTCATTCTTTGTTTTTTTTAGTTTATTCTTAGTTTATTCTATATGGGGAATCTTGCACTTTACAATGAAAAAGAAATGACAAAAATATCAGTGAGTCCGCACTTAGAACATTCATTTGAAATTGCCAGCTTTAAAGGACTTAGACATGAATAGACTCACCCAAAATGCCTGTTTTTAAAGCTCCTCACCATATCATTCTTAATAAAAACCCTGTATAAGCAAAAAGGATGGGTACCACTTGTGTGGATTGAAGCCTAAATTATAAACCTAGAATTTAAACGGATGCTCTGTGAAGGAATGCTTAAATGTAAAGAAGTTAATCAGCAGCAGGGTAACGTACACAGTCATGATGTGCAATGATGTGCGTGTATGTATATATATGTATGTATATAAATATGCGTGAGAGAGCAGGAGAGTTTCTTATAGCATGACATGCTACTATAGCAAGAAAAATGGGTGCAACAAAGTATAAAAGCAAGCAATGCAGGAAATAATAGAAGTATTAAGAGAAAAGATACAATTAGAAGGGTGTAATGCTTATAGAGCATTTATAGGTATCATATGAAAACAAATCAATACAAAACCAAACTGGGATTTCTATTTATAGCATGATGCTAACATCCTGTGACACTGTACAAAATAAAGATTGTTTTCTCACCCTGAGAACTAAAAATATGCACTAACAAACTTGCATAAGCGTGCACACGCGTGCATACACACATTTTCTCATTGTAATTGTTTTTAATGTCAATTTATGAGAATTTCTCAACACCAACACTTAAATCACTTAACTCCTATTGTTGGTCCTGCAGCACCAAATAAATTGAGAGGACAAATATTCAAGATAAGCAAAGCCTTTGTAATCATCACCAACAAAATCATTAACATGACTTAATGAATTGGTAAAATGATCCAGACATTATAGGCTATTCTACAGCTAGTTCACCTCGTTTCTAGTCCATCTGATCAAACCTTTTAGCCTCTAATCTAGATAAAATAGTTCACATTGACCATTTCTGAAACACAGTGCATCTCAATGCGATTTTCACAAAGACTGAACTCACAGAATATTAGATCCTTTTGAAACTTAATGATAATGCAAAATGCATGCAAATGCTTTGCCCTCTTAAGTCTCCCAGGAATATGCAAATAAGATTAAAAAGCCCACCCTGCAGATAAGTCTACAGTTATGAACAAATAATGAAAGTAGTGTAAAGGCTTTTTTTAAAAAAAAATAAAAATAAAAAATAAATTGTTCAGCTCAGGCTTAGGTTTTGGCTCAGTTGAGTATAAAGTTTTGGAAGGCATTATGGGATTATATTCTGAGCTAAATAATGGTAAATAACAGGGCCTAATTGTATTTTTCAAGCCCTTGGACCAGCATCCCCCCCCCCCCCCCCCAAAAAAAAACTCCAACTATGTATTGTTTAAAGCTAATTAATTTAAAGCATTTTTTTCTTAACTTGGACATTAAAGTGAAATATAAGAGAATGAAACCCTTTATCTGATTCAGTTTTGTATTAGGTGTTAAAGGGAGAACATGTTCCTTAAAAACGTTACATGCTCCTAACATTGACATCTCTGTTTTCCCATGTTCCCTCTGTGGACAGACATACCCATAACTCATAAATGCTTTGCCTTTTGATAACTGAACCTGATTCTACCTGAAACAACTAGAAGTGCAAAATACATTCATCATAAAAGTGCTTGTATGCAAAATCTCTAGCATCCTCGGCTTCCAATGCAAATACGTCATACGCCCTTTTGTCATAGAATCCATTTCTAGTAACTGCTTTTACAACCAGAGTTGTGCCTTAATGAATGGGGTACAAGGCAGTGTATACGCTGGCCAGGGAACTAGCCCATCACAGGTCACACACACACATTCTCTAACACAATGATGCAGCATGGGCAATTTAGAGGTATCAGTTCATCTAAATAGCATGTCTTTAGATAGTGAGAGGAGATCTGAGTTCACAGAAGAATTCCACAGACATGTAGGAAGAATCTGCAAATTGGGCACTGAACTGACATCAGACTCCCGAATGCTCAGACCTGTGTGCACGGCACCACCCGAACAGCTGCTGAGCCACCTCACCCTTCCTAAACAAAACGAACAATTTTCAACAATCCCTTCTTTCATTCAGTCTCCAAAATAAATGCTTGTACAAAATGTAACAAACGTTAGAACTCGCTCTAATCTGGCGCCAACGCAAAAGGGACACAACCCATGATAATGATATAGTGTAATTATCAGAGGTGTTTCAATTATTCCATACATCATTAATCTTAAGCCTTTTGTGTTTAGCTTGCATTGAAAACACAGAACGTTCCTAGATATAGTAGGACATTATACTGACTTAACTGCCCCACTTCTGTGCATGATACATAAAATATATAGCAACATATAGGCCTTTATTCTGATACAATTAGGTCTCCCATCAATTATTAATGTTGCAACTGCTGTTTTGAATATTTTATTGAAATGAAACTAAATAAAATCTGAAACACCATCTTTGGTTATACACCCTTTGGTTCAGCCACACTTGGGTCACAATATTTAGGTAGCTAATTACCCCACCATACCCTAGAAATAGTTCCTATTTAATGAGATTTACACAGTTGCATTCAGAAATAATCTAGGATATGCTGCTGCTTCCCACATTCATCTGTTTTGAAGGAAAGAACTAAAAGAGCTGAGCAATCAAATATTAAATGTGTGCCAGGAAGGATTCAAGTCCTGATCCAAGTTGGAGTGAAGTTACAGATTTCTATCACATAGAAGCAAGTCAAATATACACACAGGGCAGCATGTATTGGATTGTATTTGAGAAGATGTAGAAGCTTGAAAGAGCATCTCCACCTGGCTTCGGGTCACTAATAAAGTCTGTGAAATATGTCATTAGGGAGTAAACATCTCATCAGTAATTTGCAATTTTGGCAGCAGTGAACACCTGTTTCGCAAAGTAACATGACTTTGTATTTCTGCTGAACTTATCTGGGTTTACATTAATATGTTTACGTACCAGTATTGTATTAAAAGCATCCATGCCCTTACAACAGGACTTCGGTAACTGTTTTTGATCATTCCCAATACAGATGTGTAGGGAAAAAAAAAACAAGGTCTATTTATTTGGACTCCACTCCATTTCTTTTGATGATTCAAGCCTTGCCAAACAGATGGAAGTGACGTTGCAAAGCAAAGGATGTTAGACTGCACTGTACGCACGGGGAAAGGGTTTTCAAAAGCCTCCTCCCAACCCAACATCAAATGTACTGACTTTTCCAGATGATCGCATGAAGAGCAGCCTGACAGAAGAGAAGTGTGTGATGTGCTAGCCCGCCAGCTTGCTGGTCACCAATGACGATTTCCTTTGGGGCAGGTCTTGCGGTGTGGGAATGTGATCCCCTGTCACCAAGTTTTTGTCTGGCCCAGTGGCGGGCAGCTGCTTGTTCTTCATCTTCGCCTTGGCCATGTTGTAGTCGCCCGAGTCAAAGTACTTTTGCTGCAAAGGAAAACGAGAACTAAATTAACATGTACCATGAAATACACTGGATCGGGGAAAATCGTCTCACTGTAGTCTAACATAAAAAGTTCTTCCATTTCCTGAAAGTGTTCCTTTAATTTAATTGCAAGCTATGAAGAGAACTGAAATATGTTACCTTAATCTTGCAAAATGCAATAAGGGTAACACTGAAACTATTGTATAAGACCTCTAGTTTGTCTACCACAAAACAACACTAGGCTGAGCATACCTCTGAAACACTGATCTTTGGTTTTTGATTGACTTTGTGGTCATTTCTTAGTACATCTTGAAATTTCTTCTCCTAAACTCTCCTATATATCATATAGTTGAAATCATTTATCACTTCTCATGTAATTCAGTTTCTTTGTATGCCATTTAACAAAAGTAGTTTTATAATAAATAAGGATCACATTAGGGTTACGTCAGTCCCAGCCCTAAAAGAGATTTTAAGTGGATTTCTGGTCACAGTAACAGCATTTTGCATGCAGGAAATTTTTACAGCAATTTCATGATGCTAAAAAAGTATGAATTCTATTGCTGGTTCAGTCCCTTGGAAGTGTGACATTGCGGATACAGCTTACGATCTGGCAACTTACAGAGACCTGCTTGGAGAACTGACTCATTGATGGACTTTATGACCATGACCGCAGTTTATACCCTGTGTTTTTTTTAAAAAAAATCAGGTCCATTTTCTCTGTGTTCTATAATGTTAGCATTCCCTGGAGGGGCTGGGAAGCCAGTTGAAACCTGAGGTTTTTTTTGATCCTTTTCACAAGTTTTTGGTTAATCTCCTCTGCACCATTCCATATAAATGATGAACACTGCCACACACCCTTCACGAGCACAACGGGGCAACTTTGCCGTGAAAGGTGGTGTTGGTGGTCTAGTGGTTAGGATGCTTGCCTCTGGACCAAGAGATCGCGGGTTTGAATCCCACCTCTGGCACTACCATCATTGGGTCCCTGAGCAAGACCCTTAACCCCACCTTGCTCCAGGGGGACTGTCCCTGAATTTAGAAAAATGTAAGTCACTCTGGATAAGAGCATCTGCTAAATGCTGTAAATGTACACAAAAATAAAGTTGAACCGTATTTTGAAAATGAGTGCAACTTCTTTAAATGTATACTTCATTAAACGTATACTTCATTAAATGTATATTTACAGTGTCAATAACAAGGAAACACACAAATGAACTTCAGCATACACCCTTTTGTAGTCTCTTCATCAAGAAGTCAGAACCCCCCGGCTTTTGCCCCAAGTTGGGGTACTTGGCTTTTAGCTTGGCCTCCTCTGCCTTCACTGGGTTGGAGTTCTTTTCCTGGGAATCCTGTCATGATAAAAAAGATCCTGTAAGAGCTCACTATCACGTTTTTACATAACATAATTAAGGCACCTGGGCCTTTGCAAACTATCGGATTGCCATTCATACTACCTTTGAAAACACCTTCAGTCTACCTCAGCTAAGGTAATTTATACACAGGTCAAGCGAATAAATATGATTTCACTTGCTCAGAGCTACAAAATATGTAGGACATATTTTGGCTTTAGTCTTGCTTAAACTTGTTAACATTCAAATACTTTGTCAGAAAAACAAGTAATAACTAAGCCATACTAATCTTTTAATTTAAAGACGGTTTTACGTTTACTTAACACACCCAAAACAGACACTCTTTCCAGAAACTTTTTAGGCTATAAATGTTAAGTTCTAAGTGTTTCTTAAATTGTCATATCCTATCCATATTATAAATAACCATCAACCACAAGAGTTCCAATAAAATCCACAATTTTAGCAACTGAAATGCTATACCATTTTAAAATTGTTTTCCAGACAGTATACTGAAAAAAAATTGCAAGTGTTGTTTGCACTACTATAACACCGTTTATTACATTTTCTGTTGTAGTACGGTATTGAGCAAAGACTCTGATAACAAACTCCACTGATTGGCTGCCCATCACTAATAATGACAATTATCAATTATGGCAATAACGAGTGATACATGACTAAGAGTGCGTCTTGTCCTCTGCGTCCCAGGCAACGCTCAAATAATTTAAATCGCTGCAATTCTAAATGAATAATCTATCCCATATAATATACGAACGATTCTAAATAACGAAAGAAGCTCAGAACAATTCAAATCTGGCCCAATTGGCGGGTCTTCTAAACCAAAGCAAGTAAGCATTTTTATAAATAAAAATTACACTTGCCATATCGATAATCATTCCAGCTATACAATATCTTCGGTGATGCCCAAAGTTCCCTATTAGTGTCACACGTTTCACTTAAACAGCTTTCTCCAAAGACCGTGTCACTTGGTATCGGCGTCCAGGCGACACCGGAACACGCCCCGTCGCCTCCACGCCAGCTCGGACCAATGGCGTCCAGGCGACACCGGAACACGCCCCGTCGCCTCCACGCCAGCTCGGACCAATGGCGTCCAGGCGCTGGCGCGCCAGCCAGCTGCTCAAACCAATAGCACCGGGAAAGCCCCGCGCGAGACTGGTGATTCCGTTTGCGCCCCAGACTCCAATAACACACAAGCGCCGCCGTATAACATACTGAACGACTTTCGCTAATGTTTCCCCACTGATTTCTTAAAGGTTTTGACACAGAAAAATTGCAGCCCCCCATAAACAGCCCGCTGCGTTGGCAGACGTTATTTACCTACCTACAGTGTATACAAGCAGAAGCGCACACACATAAAATAACCCACCTGTTTTTCCTCTTCAGACTCCAGCTGAGCCTCAGACTCCTGGTTTTCTGAGGACATACTGTAACTGGATACACCTATACCCCTAATTCTACTTCTACAAAGAGGGATCTTAAGTGCTCTGCCCTTGTCGTGAGCTAAAACACGTCCGCCCGCTGTACTATTTCTTTATTCTACCTAAAATGGCGCAAGACGACAGTGACATCATCGTGCGGGATCGCCATCACTGAGAGACACATACAGTAACCAATAGATTAAAGGAAAGCCCTATGTATATAAAAGTTTTTAAAAGCCAATGATTTTTAAATGATTTATTAAAGCCATTTATATAACATGATCGACATGTACGTATCTAATGACGACATGCTATATGCTACTGCACATATATATTGTTTTGTACTGTCGAAAAATCAGTCAGATTCAGTCACTGTCATTTGTGCACTGAGCCGCTTATTTTTAATGTTACCAATGCTGCGGTATTCAGCAATGTAAATGATATGGTTTCTTACCAACATACATGTTAAATTTTACGTTTTTTTTTATTTCGATTGGAGGCGTCTTTAAAATTTTCACGTGCTACTTCGATATATCTTTTATTTTTGATTAATTGGGTTATTTCTGATTTATAAGGAGACAAACATGAACTGTAAAGAGAAATATTTGCCCACTCGTCCAGAGAGTACCCTCTGAATAAGTCGTTCTTGCTTAGAAACATTACTTATTGCTTAAAGTAAGTGCTTGTGTTACTTATTAAGCATGTCGAATATCAAAATAAAAAACATAGATGGTTATGGTGTCCACTGGACACCTTACATACAAAATTTTGGTACTAGAATTAATGACTTTTTTTCCACTAATGAGTAGAACGACGGTTAAGACAAAAATGTGGCGCGAAAGTTGAAAGACAAGCTAACGGCACCGAAGGATCCTGGGATGTAGATAAACCAGCTGGCTCATTTGTCCGAACAATACTTCAGCTAGGATGGTTTTGATAAGGGCAAGAGTAATAGTATTGTTATAAATGGTCGACAATTTCATACACATCCCTCAAAACAGTTTTGCTATTTTTTTTATCGAAATCGATGGCAATTCTTGTTAATTAGCTAGTGACAAAAGTACGTCGGGAATTTTCTTTTCAGATATTGAATACATGTAGGTGGCCGACTGAAAACAATTGTAGGTGGCTAATTGTGTGTACTTGGTTGTAACTAATCACGGCGGTGTCTGAGGTATTGGACTTTGCTGGATGTCGTTTCCCAGCCTTTCTGCAGCCAGCTGATGAAGATCTCGGCCTGAGCCGCCATGGCTTGTGCGCAGCACGCCAGGACTAATCAGGTATCTACCTGCTCAGGATCTGTTCAATTACCGAGCAAAATACGGTTAAATCTTTCTGTGGTGCATGACACTGGGACATGCAGATTATGAATTTATGTATTTTCAAGTCACACTGACAGTGGTTTAATCGAATAATACAGTACAATACACCGTCTATCCAGTACCCAGTGTTTCCCAGCCGGCCCTCGGGGACCCCCAGACAATCTTTGCTTTTGCTCCCTCGCAGCGTAGGGCTAAAAAATGTGGACTGTGTGGAAGGGAGCCAGATCACGGACTGTCTGGGGGTCCCCGAGAACCGGGTTGGGAGAAAAACTGCAGTACACGATTGCGATGTATAATACCGGCGGCCCTCGACTTACGTAGAGATGAGTTAAGTCAATCCGGGTCTACGCGAAAAATACCTGCGATACATAGTCTTTACAGAAGCGCTAACCGGAAACGGTAAGTAATTTTACATCTTATCGTCTCATTTATTTAGTATGTGTTCTTTAGTACGTATCACTAGGTTTACACGTTTTGTGCTGCAAGTTGTCTTCAATGATATGGGAAGGTAAATCCGACTTACGTAAGAATTAACTTACGTAGGGGTTCGTGAAATCGCACTGATTACTTACGTGAGTCGAGAACTGCCTGCACAATAATTGTGGTACGGTCTCACTTGTATTTATCAGTGTTACTTTTTGTCTGTGTAGATTACACAGATTCTGCCAAATGTAGTTACAACGGAGCAGCAGTCCTTGGTGGTTGTGAAGAAATTGCTGGCCATAGCAGTTTCCTGTATCACTTACCTTAGGGGCCTGTTTCCAGAAAAAGCGTATGGAAGCAAATATGTAGAAGGTAAATCAAAACGGAATAACACATTTTCATATATAGGTTACTTTTATAATCACGAGGTCTGAGTTATCATTTATTTTCTTGGCTTTCCCATTTCATGTTAATTTTATTATTGTGACTCTACCAGGAAAGGAAAAGAGTACAATAGATTATAAGAATTCCTATCAATCAGATAGGTGGAACTCTATATTTACACTGCCGGTTGTTCTTTATCTGTAGAGCAAAAAGTGATGATACTGAGAGAGGAGAAGAGCTGCCCAGGGGCTAGTCAGATTGTCCAGTGGTAAGAGACAACAGTGGTGAGAAGGACTATATTATCTGGAAATACTGCTGTGTCAAAACTCAGCTACCTCAGAGGATTAGATTACGTGTTGGCAGAAACACAAAGCTGGTATGAGGTCATATACAGTGTAGAGAAAAGGATCGTACAGCCCTAGAGATTTTATAGTTTAATTAGCACAGACATATTAGGGGTTTAGCCTAATTTTCACTAATTCTCAAAATTGGGAGAAGGTGTATTTAAATAGACTTGGTACAGGGCATCTACTTATGCAGTTGGTCACAAAGATATGGGTTGACAAACACTGCCTTAGTGAATTAGGACAATACAGTTACATTAACACAAAGGGTATTTAAGGTAAATATCATATCTCACTTATTATGTCCAGTCCATCACATGGCACACCCAGACCCCACACATGGGGCAAGGGTTACTGCTGGTACTCTGGATTCCTCCAGTGGTAAAAGGGCAAGCATTTAGGCAGGCTGGTGTTTTGAGAATAAATTAAGCAAACATTGTCTAAGTGGCTTACAACATCAGTTTACTTTCACAGTGTTAATTTTGAAGTTTACTGAGAAAATAGTTTCTATTTAAATAATAAAAAAAACCTATATTAAAAATTTATGAAAAACGTCAATGGAACAGTGTAACAAACTACTATAATGGTAATTTTGCTTTTTAATGCAAGAGTCTCATTCTATTGCCGAAATAGATACAGTAGTTTATCAGTAACTTGTCTCTGCAAAAATATATATGTCACATATTTATTTAACTAAAGCTGGCATTAAGATATCCAGTCTTTTAATTAAAAAATAAACTAGCATCAAAGCCTTTTCAGCTGAATGTTGGAATATATTATATCTTTTTCATATAAACAGTTTCCTGACAATAACATATAGGTTCATGTGAACCCATAATTTTATACATTAGTTAAAACAATAATATATATACTTGAAGGTAGTTTTAGGTAAAATCTTGCTTTCCATTTCCAAAATATGGCAAAAAACTATTTATGCTTTGAGCTAAAGTTATATAATTTAAACAGATTTTCCTGTTATGTATGTCAGTTAGCAAGTCTAACACTAGACCTTAGAGGCTTATGATTTCTAGTGTGGGCAGTTTATTTTTGGAATACTCAGGAGAAAAATAAGTTGTTGAACAACACCTAGTTAGAACAGTGTTTTTCAGTTGTTCATGTTTGTTTCTTCTTCATTTATGATTTTTGTACCTGGATTTACAGGTTGTATGGGTGTTTTGATGCCCTTCAAAAAAAATATGTAAGTAACATTTTAATTTCTTTCAATATTTAGTTTTTGGGTTTGGACAGTTTCTGACATTTTCATTGTAAAAAAACAACAAAATAATTTTTAAAATGCTGAAAAAAGGGTACTTATGTAGTGAAAGGTTGTTGTCCTTTCAATGTTCCCTCATTTTGGATTTATTTATTTTAGTATTGCCTGCCACTGTTTCAGAATTTATATGTCTTTATTAATGTGGGTTTCTGTTTGTCTTGGCTAAGTGGAGAGATTTTGCTTCAACCAAGTAGTTGAGAATGCAGAGTCACAGTCTTGGAGTACTCAACTGGTTGGTTGAAACAAAATCTTGGTCTGGATTTTTACTTTCTGGATTTGCTACTGGTACTACTCCTCTGGGTTTGTCTATGCTATAAAAACTGAATAACCTAAAAATGTGAAAATTGGTAATAATTTTTCTTTTCTTTTCTTAGTTGCGAATGGTAGTCCTCTCTGTAAGTATCAGTTTTTGAAAAGCCAATATTGCTTTTTTAAAGGTGAAATAAATTATTAAGAAATGTTTTTCTCTAGATTTATACTGATCCAGAAAATCTCCAGGTTAGTGAAATCCATCTTTTACCTTTTAGCTTTTCTTCTATCTCAGTAGCTTTTATTTGAAACGGTTATAGTTTTAACATGTACACAGCTTTTCACTTTACTGTGGCCTTTTAGGTTAAGCAACTTGTGCAGCTGTGGTTCAGCAGTATCCCTTTTGGGGTTTGAGGTTATCAGTCATCGATGTTATAGCATGGTATTAGTCAGAAGTGGAGAGTTCAGGTTCAGAAAGTACAAATCCAGACCAAGATTTTGTTTCCACTAACCAGTTAAGTATTAAGAATCACATTAACAGACTACTCAACTGGTTAGTTAAAACAAGATCTTAGTCTGAATGTGTCCATTCTGAACCTGAACTTTCTACCTCTGGTGGAAATATATGATGTGTAATTGTAAGTGATATTTCTCGTTCAGAAAGTTACAGAATGCTACCAGTTTAAAATTCAATATACCGAAAATGGGCCTGAGATGGATTTTGAAAGGTGAGTTCTAATGAAGTCTTTAAACAGTGAGAAATGTTTTAGTGCTGCAAACCATTTAAGAAACATGGCCATGTGCTTAGCAGGCCATCCAGGGTGTTTGCCTGCCTTTCGATCTATGCTTTTTTGGGTAGGCGGCAGGGTCAACATGATTCTATACTGGATAAGTGCTTGGAAGATGGATGGATGGATTGACATGAGATTAATTGATTGTAAATTAAGTTGTTCTTCTCCCAATCACACCAGCAGGAAAGTGGTGAAGATGGGCTTTGGTGCCACACAGAAAGCCAGCATCCTGCTTGTGCGTAAGCTGTATACATTGATGCAGAATCTGGGACCTCTGCCTGATAAGGTCTTCCTTAATATGAAGCTGTCCTACTATGATGAAGGTAAGTATGTTGTTTCTTTGTGGAGGTACTTTGCTAATTTGCTCATAGGAAATGCCATAAACAAACATACACATACACTATAGTTTGTGAAATAACTGTCAATGTGTACTTGTTACTTAGGTTATGTTGTGTTGTTCTTCCCGTAAGTAGACATAAATATGCTTAGTGGTTATTTTATTAGGTACATCTAGTTAGTATTGGGTAGGACTCACTTTTGCCTCCAGAACGACTGCCAGGATCAATGAGTTGTGTGCTCAGGGAGCTGTGCTGTGTGCTGTGGTGGGTCTTCCTGCACACCACTGCTGTACTGTGCTGTTCTTTCTGCACTTGTGGCCTTTCGTTTAACTCTCCATTCTCCTCTGAACCTTTACTATTAACAAGGTGCTTTCTTCTACAATAATGACAATGACTAGCAGTCTTTATTACTATTCTCTGTTAACTCTATCATGTGAAAATTCCAGGACAGAATGGAAATACCTCTTCTGGCACCAACAATCCCGCTACATTAAAAATGGCTTAGTTGTTGTAATGCCTAGTGGAAATTAACCTCTTGATCCTGTCTGCAGCCACTCAACAAATATCCATTCGTATGTACTGTGTGTTTAGTAGCCTGGGTTTAGAAACTCGAGCGTTTCAAAGATAGGTAGTATTTTTCTATTTCGAACTGTGATTCTCAGTAACCCCTCAAGACTATCAGCCTCCTGGCTTCAAGGATGCAGACAGCAACAGCATGTTGTTTGAGAAGGAACCTGTTCAACTCACCATGGGGAATGTAGTTACTCCCTTCCACACCTTGAAGGTGGATGTTACTACAGAGAAGGAAAGGCTGGAAAAGGTATTTAAATGTAAAGCCAGGGAGCCAGATCTTATAGAATAAAGTCCCATAAGTAGGTGTATTATTATTGAGACGCATTTGGATATATATCCATACATTTCAATTTTCTTCTAGTGTAGCATAGTATAACATTAATCGGAATGCCATTTCTGGAATGAAATATTAATAAAGACGGTCAAATTATTAGGAACCCGACTGCGATAATGAACAACTAGATGATATTTTTTATGTTTGCAGATAGATAATGAAGAGCTTGAATGTGAGGAGAAATGTACCCTTAAGATGACAGAGGAGACGCATGCTTTCGTAAACAACATTCTGCCTGCGGTTGAGGTACGGCAGAGCCTGTCCTAGTTTGCAGAGTAACACATGAATAAAATATGCTTCACTTTTTTCTTAATCAGAGTTACAGCCAAGTCAGTGTATGAGAAGCTTTAATTTTGTATTGTGTACAAATACATTTGAAGTAATGTTGTCATATGTTAACGAAAACTACACAGAATTCTTTTGGATAATTCTGGCATTGTTTTTATATTTTGTCATTTTATTGAAACCTTGAAGTATTTTGTCTCTTTAATGT
The DNA here is from genome assembly GCA_026777985.1 of Mormyrops attenuatus. Lineage (NCBI taxonomy): Eukaryota > Metazoa > Chordata > Actinopteri > Osteoglossiformes > Mormyridae > Mormyrops > Mormyrops attenuatus. The sequence goes on from JAODKC010000137.1 coordinate 15,567,981, forward strand.
CAGAATCACTCACCCTTTGAAATGGACAAGAACGAAAATCAGATTGACATCCCAGGTAAACCCAACAAATAATACATATTACAGATGTAACTGGGTTCATTTTATTTATTTATTGTTTCCTTTAATTAAGAAGGTGCAAATCTGAGTTGCCCAGAAAATGAAAAAAACATTAATAAGAGATTGGATTATTCAAAGCCTTCTAAGGTAAGTAGTCAATGCAACACATTTTTATTCACTTCTGTGTAGTAACACACATTGGTCCACATTTCAGAATTAAAAAAATACAATGTGCTATGTTTTAGATGAATGTAAGGAAGACGGCCGACGTTGAAATGGCAGTCAGAAGAACAAGGAGTGGCCGAGTCATTTATTCTCCTTTGGCAAGTTTTCTTTATTAATAGTTCACTGAACCCCCCCCCCCCCAGCTTGTGTGGCTATTCTGAATTTGCCAGTATGGTGTTGCCATCCCTAAAACACAGCTCAATGCCAGATACTAACCGAAAACAATTTGCATGTCTTGAGCTGCGTAATTGAACAGATATACTGCTGGGATGCTGCAGTTTTTCCTTTTTGACCTTCTGACCTATTCGCTGAGATGAAATTTACCAGAATCATCGTCTCGGCAATTGGACAGCCAAATGTCCTATTGAAAGTCAAGCAAATCCAAACCATTTAAAAATAAACTTGCTGGTTAATTATTTTTAGTTTTGTGGGTTTGGAATGAACATAGACCTTCAAATAAAGGACATGTTTGCAAGTTTTTTGTAGGATATTGCAGACTTCTAGAACCCCGCTGTTTGCGACTATATTATTATTATTGAGATATTATTCCAGTTTATTACATATCATACCATTCATTTCTGCAAGAAAACATTTAATCAGTGTTTCAGCTCCAGTTTTAGTCATACCTCCATATTTCTTTGTTTTAATATTACCAATACCGTTATTAATATGCCAGAATATTTGTGTTTTGCTTCCCTGTGTGTTTCTGACTTTTTGCTACTCTGTTGGAATAATGAATGTCTTTTTTTCAGGATTATGAGAAGGTATTTTATGTTAAATAGTGCCCACAACTCAATGAATATTACTTCAGATAGTTCTTGGAAGAAATGTATATGGAATCCTTTGGTTTGTTTATTTATTTTCTTTCATAGAAAGAGGAAAATGACCAAAAAAGATCTTCCATGAAGGAAGCAATTTAAATTTAAACTGCTTCTGAGTAATATCAGTATTAAACCAAGAAATCAAATATTTCGGTGCAGTTGCAAACAAAGTAAAATGAATTCATTTTGATATAATATTGATAGTCCATAGGTCACCAATTTGCACAGCTGATTGACCATACAAATGAAGGCCTCTCAACACTGAATCTCACATGTCTATCTGCAGAATTCCAACTTTGTCTTCCCCTGCAGCCAAGAGGAAGCCATCATACCAAAGAGACGCAAATTCAGTGAGCCAAAGGAGAGCTACTGAGTCCATCTTAGAAAAATGTGTCTCACACTGTGCTGCACTTCACACAATGTACCTTACCTACCTTAGATAGTCTTTACATAGGATGAGAGGACTGTTAGCCAGTTAGCATAATATGCTATGTCACAAAGGTCATGAGCATTTTGCTCATGCATATTACTGCCCCAGCAGCCTTATGTGCAGTAGTGTAGATTCCTGGTTAGTGACACAAGGTTGCTTCTGTTCTGTGTTATAAATGCATTTTTGCCAGTAATTGCCTCTTATTTTTGATAGCCGTGACCAAGAGTTTGTTTAGGTTTTCTAGCGTTAACATAATTTGTTGCATCAATTGATGTGCCTAGTGAGATGATGAATTTAAGAAGGAATTTTGGTTAACAGGAAAGACGTGATATGAGTCACATATTCCTTTACACAATGTTTAAGCACTTGTTCTTATTTTCGGTTGATTTTGAGTTCCTTGTTAAAAGTGACGTATATTTAGTTATTTACCTTCTTTTATGTTATGATTTTAGTGTTTTATAATATATAAAAATATAGCAATACTCAGAGTGACAGTGGTATATGAATAAAATAAAAAGTTTCGTTACCCAATTGGCCAGTGTATGCAATTTGATATTTATTTATGCAGAAACCTCCAGAGGGAGCTATACAGCGTTAATTAAACATTGCCACTCCATCCATTGTTGGTAATAGTTCTTGCAGTTAGGATGATAGTTGACATGGGAAGTAATAGTACATCTGAGCAGAATATATAGTATTATAAATATAATTACATTTAATATAGATGCGTAGAGCAAATTTCAAAATAAAAATGGTTTAGTGCTCCATTTATAAATTGCTATAATCAAAACTGGTGTGCTGCTGAGGCGTCGCTTGCTGCACTTCAACACTCAGGTTCTGATTTGTCATTTGTGTCATGGGTGTCAACACGACCATGGTCACTGACAGGGCTGCCTATGAGGACTGTGCTGTCCCCATGGGTCTGGCGACCGTGGTGAAAGTGGCTCCATATTCCTTGACTTTACAAAAGGTCAGGGTCTGCGGGTCACTGGATTCTGGTCCCAGCGCCCTGAGCTGTATCGTTGGACTGGTACTCCAGTACTGGTGGTGCGGCGAAGGAGATCGATCACATCCTCGTGAGCAGACGTTGGTGGGTCCTACAGAACTGCAGGGTCTACAGAAGTGCCCAGTTTATGAATTCTGACCACAGACTTGTTGCTATTCTGATGATTCAGTTTGCATGCAGTAGGCTACCACCTACTAGGAGAATGAGGACCTGGCCAGACTGTTTCTAGATCAGACTGTTTCTAATGAGTCTGCATGCAGTTTGTATGAGGAACTTGCACAATTGGGTGCGATGGCTGATTTTAATGTAATATGGAAGATCTGGAAGGTTGCTGAAGGGGTTGTGTCTGTACAGGGAACTGAGAAGGATGGCTGCAAGGGCATTTAGGCCAAATAAGGAGAAGTTTGTTAGAGGAATCTGAGCAAGTGACACACCATCTGTGGTCTAGCAACCCACATTATGCTTACAGAGGAATTGAAGCTCTATACACATCCAAATCTGTTCCTCTGAGAATCACAGTCAGGGCACGTGATTGATCAGTTCTTACAGATGACACTGCATTTTCTGCTTTAAGCAGCTGTTTAAGGCTGATCCTGCAGCTAGGACATTGGACATCTCCGGGCCAACGGTCCTTGGTGCTGATCTTCCGATCATCTGTGAACAACCCAGTATCACTAAGATTGCCCAGGTGATGAACCAGGTTGGTGTAGAGAAAGCTGCCGGGATCTGTGGTATACGAGGTGGACTTCAGGCTGGCTGTCTTCCTGGTCTTGCAAGCAATCTTTGCTTCCATTTGGGAGAGCCGTCCAACCAACTGGAAAAGGAATGGTGATCGCCTGTATTGTGACACCTACTGGGAGATAACACAGCTGTCAGTCCTGGGCAAGGTCCTTGATAGGGTCATCCTCAACAGGATACATGATCACTTGCTCGCCTGCCAGCGCCCAGAGCAGTCTTGTTTTATGTCCAAGAAGCTTTCCTGGCACTGAGGGTTCTCATCTGCAAACAGGAATATTGGAAGGGTTTCCTTGCAGCCTTGGTCGATTTTCGTTCAACTTAGTTGATTGAACTGCCCTGGATCCCCCTGAAGTTGCTGAACATCTTGGCCGGCCTGTACACTAGTGCTGTGAGTACTGTGCAGAAAAAGATAAAGTTGGCTGTCATAGAAATGCATCAGGATGCACAGTGCATCACAGCTTGCTGCGTATTTGGCTGCATAGCTGCAGACTGGTGCAGAGTGCCCATGCTGACCTCCATCCACTGCCAAAAGTGCCTACAATGGGAACAGGGGTATCAGAACTAGATCATGGGGCAATGGAAAAAGGTGGCATGGTTTCATGAGGCTCATTGTCTACCTGGGGAAGAGATGGCACTAGGCAGCACTATTGGAAGTAGGCAAGCTGACGGAGGCGGTGTGATGCTTTGAGCAAAGTTCTGCCGAGAAACCTTGGCATTCATGTGGATGTTACTTTGATACGTACCACCTACCTAACCATCGTTGCAAACCAAGTATACCCCTCCATGGCAACGGTATTCCCCAATGGCAGTGGCCTCTTTCAGCAGGATAATGTACCCTGCCACACTGCAAAAATTGCTTAGGAATGATCTGAGGAACTTTGAAAATGAGTGTTGATTTGGCCTCCGGATTCTCAAGATCTCAATCCGATAATAATAATAATTAGATAGAGCATCTTTGGGATTTGCTGGACAAACGTGTCTGATCCATGGAGGCCCCAACCTTGCAGTTTAAAGAACTCAAAAGATCTGCTTCTAAAATCTTGGTGCCAGATACCACAGGACAACTTCAGAGGTCTTGTGGCCTCGATGGGTCAGAGCTTTTGTTTTGGTGGCACGAGGGGGACCTACACCACATTAGGCAGGTGATTTTAATGTTATGGCTGATCGGTGTATAAAATGATAGATTGACTACTGCAGATTTGGATGATTACAGATTGCAATCATCTGGAATTTGCTGTGGTTGTGGAAGATGACCACACGCGCAGCAGGTAACTCATGAACTGGGTTATGGATGAGATGTAACCGTATATATTGACACCAATGCATACAGTAAACTGGTTAAATTTGCAGATGACACCAGGGTGGGTGGTGTAACAGATACTGAGCTAGCAGCACAGAGGCTACAATGGGATCTTGATTTAATTAACAAGTGGGCTGATACGTTTCAGATGAAATTACGTAGATAAATGTAAGGTAATCCATGCAGGGAGCAGAAATATAAAGTATAGATATTTTATGGGTTCCACTGAAATA